>JARHVA010000875.1:2432500-2832500 GCA_037957365.1 Torreya grandis
ATGAAGGAATTCAAATGTGAGAGACAGGCCCATAAACATCAAATTTAGGGTGATAAGCTATCCATTGGGATTCAAATGTCTGATGATGAGCCCATGAATGTCAACTTCAGGGTGATGAGCTAGTCATTGGGATTTAATTAAGGAAAATTCTTTCAGACAAAATGTATAAAGGAATTCATTTAGACATTTTGTCTGAAGGAATTCAGAAAAGGAATCTTGAAGGCCCACTAAAGAAAATTCAAAGAGTGAAAGCCCAAAGGAGAGTTACTTTAGAAAAAATGTATGAAGGAATTCCTTTAGAAATTTTATCCAAAGGAATGCAAAGCCCAAAATATCAAAGAATGAATGAGAGAGCAAGCAAAGAAAGGAGCCCAGGATAAAATAATAAGCACTCAAGATCCTAAATGGATAAGGACAAAAGGGAAATAGAAAAGGAGAAAATAAGGTGGGTAACCCAAAATTTGGCCACATGCACAATAAAAAAAAAGTTCAAAATGCTCTAGGTGGCGTAACAAGTCAAAGCATAGACCTAAGGATGAACCAGACCAAGGTAGGTGGCATAGGTGTCATCAACAGGAAGAGTAAATGCACTTAGGTGAAATAGTCTCTATCAAAAACCAATAAAAGGATTGGTTTTAAAACTATAGAGGAAAGCAGCCTATGTCTTCATACTTTGCCATTAATGCATAGCTAGTTACACTTAGCATTGAAGAGAGCATGGGCTGGTCACCACAACTTGGGGATGGCCTTGTCAGTTGCTAGAATAAGTATCCCATGCTTTTGTAGGCCTAGGACAACATGGACAGTGACTTAGACACCTACAACATGGCTCTCCCATAAGTAATTGGAAGGATATGGTAGCAACATGGGCTTGTGGTCACTATAGAAGTTTTTAATAAAACATGGGTTTTCATCCCTTAACTAGTTAATTATTTGTTTTCAAGCTCTCTATATATTTGTAACTTCTAATTTGAGAAAGGATCTCTCAACATTGTATGGTGAAGCCCTGAAGAAATTTACCTTGAATCAAAAGAAGCATTTTTACCTCCATTTGAGCTTGCAATTTTGCATATGTCTATGGTTTTCTCTTATTTTAGGTCATTTCCTTTTCATGCTTTCATAAGTTAATGCTAGCATATCTAGTTTATTGTGAGTTCTTCTCTTGTAGGTCAACAAGAAGTGTCCAACTCATTGTATAGGTGCATGTGAATAGACTATCCATAGTGTGTCTTAGAACACCTCTAGTAGTCCTCCCTCCCTATATCTTCATAGGATCCCCTATTGAAACACTAACGTAGGAAAGGTTCTCATTAAAATGAAGTGTATGTTTGATTCTCTCTGGTGTAAAGTGTAGGTCAAAGCTGAATAGACCAACTCGTTTGGTGCATGACCACATTATTTAGGTTCTATTTTTAGTATTTCTCTCTTTTCACCCCTCCATTATTAGTAATAATAAATCCATGGCCTCGAGGTGCATCAAGGGGATCTAGTCCCTAATCTAGAGATTCATCCATCAAGTTTGTAACCCATAGCAAGAGGAATGTCTCTATTGTGCTACATGAAGGAAGAGAGCTGAGCCTCCCTTTAGAGGGTACAATCCACAATGTCAATATATTTTAGCATGCTTGGTGGGACAAATTTATATGTCTTATAAGTTTTAGGATTGGTGTTGGTCTTAATATTGTTAAAAATCCAAAAGGAACTATAATTCAATACCTAGTGACTCGATTTAGGAACTCAGTCTCTGGTTAATGATTAGCTTGGCATCCCATGCCAAAGGTCACTATAATATCTTCTTCTAGGGGTGTCCCTTTTGAATTTATTGAGTTGCCTTTAAAATCAAAAAAAGGGTTGAGGTTTGTAAATACCCACCCTTACATAGAAAGCCACTTTCCCAAACTAGCCATAAAATACACCTACTCAAGGAGACCCCAGTTGAATCCTTTCATAGCCATGGCAACCCTTGGGGCTTTCCATTTTATAGTCTTCAATGGTCAAATTACCTTGAACCTTCAAAAATATGACCCAATTCTAGGGACAACTCTCAAAAGTGTTCCTCCCTTTAGTGGAGAGGGGCCAGTCATTATTGTCAAGCATATTAGAAACATAGCCAACCTCTGCAACATCCATAATATCACTAAAGAAAATGTAGCCATTAGATTTCTAGCCTTGTCCTTCAAAGGGAAAGTTTTGGACTAGTATGGGACCTTGCGTATGAACTTAGTTGGCTCATGGAATGAGTTAGGGACCCTCTTGACCAATAGGTTTAGGGAATAAAGTGACCATTTATCACTAGTTGAGCAATTGACCACCATGAAGAAAGCCCCACATGATTATATGCAAGATTTTAACACTAGGTTCCAAAAGACATGGGACAAAATCTTAATTCTTGTGAGGCCAACCCCAAGCTATTCTTTCCTTTACTAATTAAAGGCCCTGAATAGTGACATTGCTATCATGACATAGTCCATGGGTGGACACACTCTGCCTGCTTCTTATGAGATAGCCATAGCTACTAAAACTTGCCTTGTTTAAGAAAAAAGGATAACTCCTTTACATAATAAAGAGAAGCTAGTTGTTACCCCTATAAATTATCTCCATGAAGTTAATATCCTACTATAGAGTGTTACTAATGAGTTAGTTGCCCTCAAGAGACAACAAGCTCAAGTTTATAGACCAAATCAAGGCTACCAATAGTCTGGGCAAGCAAATAGACCTCCCTTCCATATTTATAATCAAGGGCAAGGTCAAATTACACATGTCAAGCCTTACCAAAGCTATAATCCAAGTTCCACTTCAACTTCCACGGATCTTGTCCCCACTCAAAATAATTTGGTGCAGGAGCAGCCCAATTATCAACCCTTGGGGCATGGTGAAGAATATGTTGCTTATGCCAATGAGCTACCAAATCAAATCATGACCATACAAGGTGACCAGGTAGCCTAATTCTCAAAATTTGAGATATCAACATAACTTAGGATGAATAGAAGGTAGGCACAATCCAATTCCACTCTTATGAATCACTTGGAAGAAGAATTCTATGTAGTCAACTATGTGGGGAACACAATTAATCAAAATGATTATGTTGTAGCCAATGCTAGGTCCAAAAGGAGAGCCATCAATGAAGCTTAAGAAACCAATCAAACACCTACAACATCTCCTTCACCATAAGCAAATCAAAATTTTCCCAATTATAGGCCACTGGTTGTAGCTTTAGCTCCTTAGGTTGTACTACATGTTACAAATGTTCCCAAGGAGAACTCTAAAGGGGGTAATCCTTCACTCAATGTAGTGTACCAAATGAAGAAGATGCACATGAACATCTCATTTTGGGATTCTTTAACACTACCAAGACAAAAGGATATACTCCAAAAGGAATTGTAGGGGCTAGGTGAGCTAGCTGTCCCAGCAAGAAATGACAATGTGTTGATAGTAAATGGGGCTCCTCCCATGGGAGGTCAAGAAATGAAGGATGAGAAGGTCCTTCACTTCTATTTATTCCTAATTATTGGTGATTTCTTAGTCTACAATTGCATCATTGATAGTGGAGCAAAGACCTCAATTATGCCCAAATGCATAGCTGATAAGCTAGGCCTCAAATATGAGCAAATGACCAAAGGAGTTTTACAGATGGATATATCACTAGCTAAGACCTTAGGAGTGGTAAGAGGCTTGAATATAACTCTCCATGCCTATCCAACCTTCTCAATTTCCCATGATGTGGTAGTGGTAGATGTTTCTCCTTACTTTGCTCTTTGCTTATCAAGAGATTTCACATCCAAGATAGGTGGATACTTGGAAGCCAATTGGTCTTACATGGTTTTTAGGACAAAGTATTAAACTAAAGTGAAGATTGAGTCAGAGCCCATCCAAAAGGATCACCTAGAGCCATACTCACCTAAAGCAGTGAATGTGAACTATGTAATTATTAATGAAGTAGAGCTCTAGGTGGACCAATATCCATCATCTTCCCTTGTAGGAGTTGTTGACCAGCAACTAGATGAATGGGGAAATGACAATTTTGAGCATGATCCTTACAAGTTCATTGAAGAATCTAGTCTTGGAGTCTACTAAATGCATGAGAAAGATGCTTTGATGCTGAAATTAATGAATATAGATCAAGAAGACTATGGTTTATTGATTTGTGCAACAATTCAGATGATAATTCGGGTGATGGGTCCACCCCAATTGATGATGAAACTTCCAAGAGCCATAACTTTTGCACCGTAGCTCCAATTGACTCATTGTTTGAACCTTTTGGAAAGATAATAATGAGGGGAACATCTTGAGATGGCATGAGATATACTCAATGAAGTTTGGCCCCATAAAACCCAATGGAAGTGTCCTAAATTTCAATTTTAATAGTGTAGTCTAAAAATAGTAAGTTACTAAAAATAGTAATTCCTCAAATTCAGTATTGTTGTAAATCATGGAAGTCAAACCAATTCATCTCCCTCAAGATTGGTGACCTTCCACATCCTCCCCACACCTTCAAAACATGTATAAATGAAGATGTAACTTGAAATGGAAATCAAACATCTCTTCTCAAAGATAAGCATATATTTGGGTCTGCAAATTTGATCAATAAAACATCTCTTCTTAGAGATAGCATTATTTGAATTATTTTGTTCTTGTTTCTTAAATTATATTTCAACCAATGCTTTTGATTTTTGGATCATTTATGGTAGCTATTCTTTGATGGATCTAGAAGTAAGTTAAGAGCTGGTGGTGGAGCAATGCTGGTTTCACCTTTAAAGGAGAAATACTTCTCAACTTTTATGTTTTATTTCTCATGCACCTACAATGTATCAGAGTATGGGGCCCTTGTTCATGGCCTATAATGGGCAAGGAAGAGAGGAATCAAAGAATTATAGGTGTTTGGAGATAGTGAGTTGATTTTGAATTAAGTGAGAGGCCAAAGCTTGAATAAGAACTCCTTACTCAAGTCTTATAAGCACAGAGTATGGGACCTTGTGGAAAACTTCACTACTTTCAACATCAGTTCCATTCTAGGAAAGGAGAACAAGCATGCAAATAGATTAGCAGTAGTTGGTACTCAATTTGATATCCCAAAAGGGGTGAGACAAAGCACAAATCAACATCATTTAAAGGTGATTGTGAGGCCCTCCATACCAAAACAATGTCACCAATTGGTAGGTGTTTTAAAGTGACCATTGAATAACTGAGGCACTTTTCTTATAGGAAGAAGCTGAGTTTGCTTCCAAAAATCAATCCAAGCTGCAACAATAATATGATTTTTGGAACTAAAGACCAACAAGATTCCCAAAAGTTTGGTAACACTTGAGAGCATATTTGATGAAGATGAATAACTCAAGAGAGACAAAGCAAACATGTCAACTAGGAAGAAAAATTATGAAAGGGTATAGATCTACAAGGATAAGCTGCTTGCACCTAGGAAGGTATGTACTAATGAAGAAAAGCATGATTTCATTATGTTATGTCAAGAATTTTTTGATGTCTTTACTTGGGAGTATGGTGATTTGAAGGGCTTTGACCCAATCTTGGCCCAACACACCCTTGAGCTAGAGGAAGGTGCCAAACCCATCAAGAAAAAGCAAAGGCCAATCAATCTAAAGATTGAGCCTCTCATGAGGAAGGAACTCACCAAAATGATTGATTCCATGATCATCTTCCCTATAAAACACTCTTCTTAGCTAGAAAATTTAGTCCCTATTAGGAAGAAGAATAGAGAGGTTATATTATGTGTGGATTTTAGAGACCTAAATAGAGTCTCACTATCCCCTTCCAAGTATGGAGCAAATTCTTCAGATGGTGACAGGCAGTGAAAGATTCTCTCTCTTAGATGGCTGCTCTAGGTACAATCAAATCCTAGTATAAGAGCGTGACCAATACAAGATAACCTTCAACACCAAGTGGGGAATATATGCCTATAGGAAGATGTCATTTGAATAGTCAAATGCTGGAGCTACCTTCTAATGTCCTATGGATATGGATTTCCAAGGTTTGATCAATGACATTGTACTAGTTTATCTTGATGATGTGATAGTCTTATCCAAGGAGGTAAGTGAACATTTGAAGCACTTAAGGAAAATATTTGAAAGGTGTAGAGAGTTTTACATCTCTCTCAACCTAAAGAAACGTGTGTTTTCCATCTACAAAGGCAAGATCTTGGGCCATGTCATTTCAAAATAAGGCTTGTCTATTGATCCAGAAAGGGTGCACAACATCTTAGCATTGTCCTTGCCTAAGCACAAGAAGGACCTAAAAATTTTCTTTAGTAAAATAAATTTCATTAGGAGATTCATTCCTAAATTTTCTGAGCTAGTCAAGCCACTAACTTCCATGCTAAGGAAGATGCGATGTTCACATGGATAACAAGAATAAGAGAAAGCTTTGAAGACATCAAGAAAGATATCATCCAAGCTCATACCCTGACTAGTCCAAACTTATCCAAGGACTTCAATATATACACCTTTGGGAATGAAGAGGTAATCTCTACTATGCTCACTCAAGCGAATGGTGAGAATTTAGAACAACCTGTCACTTTTTTCAACCAAGGTTTAGAAGGCTATGAGGTTAGATACACATATGTTGAGAAGCAGGTGTTTGTAGTCATATAAATTTTTAAGAAGTTTAGACATATGTTATCCAAAAATAAGATTCACATCATGGTGCCACATCCTAGTGTAAAAGACTTCTTGCTAAGCTGAGACTTGAATGAGAAAAGGGCAGGTTGGATCACCAAAGTAATGGAGTATGACGTAGAGATCAAGACCACCAAGCTGGTAAGGGGAAGAGGGTTGTGTGAAAACCTCATTATAGACTTGAAAGATCTAAATGAGGATGTTTTGGTACTCCAAGATGAACCTATAATAACTATACCTATAGTCATGAAGAGATGGACATAAGACATGGTTCATTTCTTTTGAATTGGTGAGTGTCCACAATGTCTTGATAGGACCAAGAGGAGGTATTTTAGACTTCAATCTCTTCCTTATGTCCTAGTTTATGGAGTGATATTTAGGAAATAATTTTCAAGTGTACTCTTAAGATGCATTGATTTAGACCAAGTTGATAAGGTACTATATGAGTTCCATGATTAACCAATTGGTGGCCACTTTGTTCCCAAGGCCATAGCTATAAGGATTATGAGGGCTGGTTACTTTTGGCCTAGTTTGTTTAGAAACACTCATACTTGGGTGAGGAAATGTAAAAAATGTGCCTTCTTTTATGGGAAGTAATGATTGGATACCATGCCTCTTCATCCTATTTAGGTGGAACAACCATTCATGCAATGGGGTTTGGAATTCATAGGGTTGATCAATCCTCATTCTAGTGCTGGCCACAAGTGGGTTTTGATTACCATGAATTATTTCACAAGATGGGTATAGGCCATAGTTTTGAAATAGGCTAATGAGAGTGCAATCCTAGACTTCTATGAAGGCATGGTGATGAGATTTGAGGTCCCAACCATAATCATTTCAGACAATGAATTGGATTTCTTGGGAATAAAGACAAGTGAGTGGGCATTAAAGTATGGAATCTATCTCAACACTTCTTCCAACTACTACCCACAATGGAATGGGATGGTTAAGTCCACAAACATGAATTTGATTAGGATCATAAAAAGGATAATGGAGGAAAATCAAAGGACTTGGCATGCTAAGTTGAAGGTAGCTCTTTGGGCAGATAGGATCACTCCAAAGAGGGTGATCAAGAATTCACCATACACACTTGTGTATGGAAGGGAAACTAGACTTCCTATCTCACTAGAGTTACTAGCCTTAGATCTTTCCCATTAGTTGCAATTGGTGGAGAGAGACAACCTAAAAGTCAAGAATTATGACCTAATGGAGCTTTAAAAAGTGAGAGACCAAGCCATGAATGCAATGACCAGTCACCAATAGCAAAAAAATAAGCATTTTGAAAATAGGTCTATGCCAAATATCTTCTTAGAAGGTGACATTATCTTGAAGTGGGATGAGGACCAAGCCAAGCCTAAAAGAATATGAAGTTTGATGCCTTGTGGAGTGGCCCATATGTCATCACCCAATGCAAGAAACACATTGCTTTCCAACTTTGCAAGTTGGATGGTGAAGAGCTACGTATCCTAGTCAATGGGATATATCTTAAACATTGTTACTAAATTTCTTTTGTCATGTACATAGTTTCTTTGTTTTTTCCTCATTTTCCCTAAGTGTTGTTATGCATGTGTGTAGTGTTTTTAGTGCTTGTGTGTGTTTATTCCTTTTTGTTTGGGGTAAAATATTTGTTAGTTCTTATGTCCTTACAAGGATATTGCCCACTTTTCAAGCCACATCCTGCCTCCGTGCCCAATGGAATTTTAGGCTGCCAATCTTCTCAAGCATAGCAAGCATGCTTCCCCTATGCGTCACCAATTTGTTGACCATTGTTTGAATCCTACATGCCAAAATGGGCACCCCCTTATTTTTCCTTAAATCCCTAATATTCATTCCCCTTTTCCCTAAAACTAGGTCTTGACCCTTTAAAAAATCAAGGAAAAAGTTGTTTTTATGTAGGTGCAGGTGTTATTTCATCAAGTATTGGTATTTTCCAACACTCACAGAGCAATCAGGTTCTCAGAACAAAATTACTTGTAATATTTACAAGTGAGAAGTAGGAGTACTTGACAAACTTGAAAGGGTAAGGAAGAAGCAATCGAGTTTTGAGATGTCTTTACTTCAAATCTTTTGATTAAGTCCTTTGAGCCCAAATTGGTCTTAGACACTTCTTAAGGCAAGTGTTTTTATGAGAAGGGTACTTGGGCATTATATAGGGTCATTTGAAATTTCCTTGAAGGGTATATGCCCTTTTAGGAGGCACTTCAAAGATAAAATAGACCTTTACAGAACTTTCAAAGGGTATGTTGGAAGGTAGAATAGACCTTATAGAGGGTTTTTCATCAGTGTGAGGACTAGTGCAAAAGTTTTGAGGGGCACGTTGGGCTTTAAATTCCCTTGTGAAGGGAAACTAGTTTAAGTAAAGGGGCAAAGACAAGAATCCCAAAGGTAACTTACCCTTAAAAAAAAAATGACAAGTGAAAAGAATTCCTTCAGACTTTTGTCTGAAGGAAAACCAAAGAAGAAAAGCCAAAAGGTCAAATTCCTTTAGACAAAATATTTGAAGGAATTCCTTCAAAATTTTTTTTGAACAAATTCAAAAGACAAGAAGTATGAATGGTAGTTGTCTTTTTGGGGTGCACTTGGTTATGAAAGTGGACCATTTCCATTTTTCTGAAGGGTCACTTTCTTTTCAAAGTGGACCATTACAAATTTTTTGAAGGTATTTTTCTAAAGGCAAAGGTCATTTTTGAGTGTTGAAGGACCATTTGAATCTTTTTGAAGGGTCACTTACCCTTTGAAAAAGTTCATTTTCAAAAATACTGAAGGAATTGAAATGTGAGAGACAGGCCCATGACCATCAACCTCAAGGTGATAAGTTAGCCATTGGGATTCAAATGTTCGATGATGGGCTCGTGAACATCAAATTCAGGGTGATGAGCTAGCCATTAGGATTTAATCAAAGGAGAATTCCTTCAGATAAAATATTTGAAGGAATTCCTTTAGACATTTTGTCTGAAGGAATTCAGAAAAGGAAACCTGAAGGCCCACCAAAGGAAAGTCAAAGAGTGCAAGCCCAAAGGAGAATTCCTTCAAACAAAATTTTTGAAGAATTTCCTTCAGACATTTTATCTGAAGGAATAAAAAACCCAAAATCTCAAAGAATGAATGAGTGAGCAAGCAAAGAAAGGAGCCCAAGAGAAAATAATAAGCACCCAAGAGCTCTAATGACTAAGGACAAAAAGGAAATAATAAAGGAAAAAATAGGGTGGGTAACCTATAATGTGACCATGTGCACAATAAAATGAAAGCTCAAAATTATCCAGGTGGCATAAAAAGTCAAGAATAGACCTAAGGATGAACTAGACCAAGGAAGGTGGCACAAGTGTCATCAATAGGAAGAGTAATTGCACTTAGGTGAAATAGTCTCTACCAAAAACTAATAAAAGGATTAGTTTTTAAACTATAGAGGAGAGCATCCCATGTTTTTATGCTTCACCATTAATGCATAGCTAGTTTCACTCAACATTGAAGAGAGCATGGCCTAGTCAACATAACTTGTGGATGACCTTGTCAATTTCTAGAAGAAGTATCCCATTCTTTTGTAGGCCCAGGATAGCATGGGTAGCGACTTAGACACCTACATCATGGCTCTCCCATACACAATTGGAAGGATACATTAACAACATGGGCTTGTGGTCACTGTAGAAGTGTTTAATACAACATGGGTTTCTATCCCTTGACTAGTCAATTATCTATTTCTAAGCTTTCTATATATTTGTAACTTGTCATTTAAGAAAGGATTATTCAGCATTGTATGGCGAAACCCTGAAGAAATTTACCTTGAATAAAAATAAGAATTTTTACCTCTATTTGAGCTTACACTTTTGCATATTTATATGGTTTTCTCTTATGTTAATTCATTTCCTGTTCATGCTTTCATAAGTTTATGCCAACATATCTAGTGTATTATGAGTTCTTCTCTTGCAGGTCAACAAAAAGTGTCTAGCTAATAGTATAGGTGCATGTAAATAGGCTATCCATAGTGTGTCTTAGAACACCTCTGGTAGTCCTCCCTCCCTATATCTCCCTAGGATCCCCTATTAAAACACTGATGCAAGAAAGGTTCTCATTCAAATGAAGTATATGTTTGCTTCTCTTTGGTATAAAGTGTAGGTAAAAGCTGAGTAGACCAACTAGTTTGGTACATCACCACATTAGTTAGATTTTGTTTTCAGTATTTCTCTCTTTTTTCACCCCCCCCCCCCATTATTAGCAATAATAAATCCAAGGCCTCAAGGTGCATCAATGGGACATAACCCTTAATATAGAGATTCATCCCTCAATTTTGCAACCCATAGTAAGAGGAATGTCTCTATTGTGCTACATGGAGGAAGAGAGCTAATCCTCCCTTTAGAGGGTGTAATCCACAGTGTCAACAATAACATAACTCCTTTTTCTACTTTAACATGCTACATAGGCTTGCCTCATAATCTAGATCAAATAAAGGCATGTAAAATTCCAATTCACTGATTGTATTCCTACACATGACCACAACTATGCAAAGGAATGCATCCCACATTTACTCCATGAAAAGAATGCACTCAATATTACACTAGTGGATCATCTTCATAATTAAGGAGGTAGTCAAAGGACTACTACACTAGTAAAATTTTATCTACCTTTTTACATCTATGGTTTTTGGATTGACCACCAACCTTTTCCAAATCTATTAGTGTTACAATAAACTTAGAGACACACTCTACAATTTTTTCTACTAGGAGTTAAAACATCAAGAATTTATTTACATCTTATACACACCAAATCAGAACTGAAAGAAAACATAGACTAAATGTCACATTTGAAATTATAATAAATCAACTTCTTACTTATAGCCACTATGTATGATCATGCCACTCAATTTCACACAACAAAGAAGACTACCACTACTATTGGTAGTGTTCCTTGATTTTAGCTGGTTTGGTTCTAAATGGAAAATGAAACATTGCTCTATGTTTCCCTCCCATAATGTGAACATTTTCAAAAAAAAAACACACTAAAAAAATTGAAATCTAAACCATGATGAAATTAAATACACACCACATGAAGTCACCAAAATATTAATGTGGCCTTGTCATTGGTGACTAATAAGAGGTCACTAAAAGACCTCCTTCCTCCATGTAGCGATCATTCTCTAGTAATGAATATTGCTTACTCAGGTGATATGTTGATTGGATGCTTTGATAGGTTCTTTATTGGTTGCTTCCATAAAAATTAGAACACCCTCATTTTTTGGACGTCGGGTACAAGCAAAAATGCACTTGTAAAGTAATTTTTTATTTTTTTTACAATTTGAACTTTTTAACAAATGAAAACTTAATTTTTTTGATTTTTAACATTAGTTACCAATAGACTAATGAATAAATATACTTTGATTTTTAATTCTAGGATATTTTTAATCATGATCTAATAAAAGAACTAATAAAGCCTTATTAAAATTACAAAAAAAAAACTAGACATAATATAAAATTCATATGGACTCAACTATTAAGATCTTGGACCATTATAATGTAGCCTATGCTATTTACACCTAAAACTCAAAAAATACCAAAACCTAAACATGTAAACTTACAAGAAAGTTTTTCCATTTGTATATTATGGATTGGATGGTATTTGAAAACTTAGCAGATCATTTTACAAACTACAAATGAAAGTAGAGTCAATGGTGCATGTAGATAGGAAGTGAAAATATCAAATTACGATCAAGTCCAGTTTGATTATCCATGATTATTTCACTTGGGATGCTAATCTACATGACAATCGAAAGAAGACTATACATGAACTGCATGAAGATAGATATAAATGGTCAAAAATCAATGCTTGGCATATTAAAATAGCTATGTCATTAAATGCTACATAATTTTATGTGAAACTGATAAGATCAATAACTCAATGATAAACCAAATTATTAATCTCCACATAGGTGACAACTATCACATCAGGTGCTAATGAACTCTACTAATGGTTGATAAAAGTGCAGCACCTAGTGTAATAACTCTACATTCAAATGCATGCTGAGGTGGTTCATGATGTAGAACAATGCATGAAAGATAAAGGTCCGAAGTGAACTCTACAAATTATGTATTTCACATGTCCTGGGTATAATGTCTTATCAAACATTAAGCTTAAATGTAAAAAACTAATGCAATCAAAATAGATTCTTTAGTGTATCATTCAACTTAAAAACTACATTATTTAGGAATGTTGTTCACGCCATATTCTGGATCTGCTGACACATAACTTTGAATGCTATTAGAAGAATAGAGACGTTGTTCAAATAATAATGGACAAACCTAAATCTATGATAATAATCTCTCAAAACTAAACACAATATCTTATGAACTCTTCTCTTACCAACAAAACTCCATACATAGGGGTAATAAGAAAATCAACTACCCCATAACAAATGTGTTTAGCTTTTCATGATAGAAGTAGATCAGTATGCCCTGATACCAATGATAGAAATTAGATGAGCTTATACAATGAATAAACTCATGCAAATTAATAATGGAGAGAGCCAAACATAATAGATTCTTTCAATACAAATATATTATGTTATTCTCTTTGATTAATTCATTCAGTACATGCTACATATTTATAGATAATGTATTTCCTATAACTTCTCTCCTAAAATCTGTCATACCCAAATCCTAAGCACACACCTAAATATGATATATTGTTATAACATGTAACAATATATCAACAATATAATATTCTAACATACTTACCATATTAATCATACAGTTATAATAACTTACTAATTACTAGCAAATGATTACTTATTTACCTTTTGGTACATATTAACTTTAGTATTTACTTTTTACCATCCAAGTAAATATCCCATGTAAACATTATTCGTAACATTTGGAACATTTATAATTATTAATCTATGTAATTTTTGAAATTTATTTTGATATACTATACTTTAGTGATATTATTTTGAATATATTTTCATATATCATTTTCCATTACATATATCTTATTTTTTTAATTGAAAATATATGTAATTCTCTAATACATATACAAGACAAAGATATATCTTATAATAAGACAAGACCATTTGATGTTTAAAATAGAATTTCCTAGTAAGCAAGAGTTTATTGTTCTCCTTTCTTCTACATATTTCAAATCAAAAAAATAGATCATTTACTCTCATTGTAATTATAAAACAATATTACATTACAATCGTGTCTGGAACAAAATAATAACAAAGAAATTAAAAATACCTATATTTGGTTAACTAGAATCATTTTTTTTGGTCTCAGATGATGGGCACATCCAAAACACATCTCATATTTAGCAAAAAAAGATTAGGAACCAAGGTAATGGCATTTTTAGAGATAATTAACATATTATGGAGGACAATCAACACATTCCTATCCAACCACATACCCACCCACATGTTCCATTCCTCTATACCATGGACCTACTTGTTAGGGAACTAATTATCTATTATCTATTAGGAGTTGATTCATTTGAAATAATATATTCAGTTTCTTGTATATTATGAGATGTTTCTTGGGGTACAATCTTATCTAAAATAAAATAATAAAAAATAAATAAAAAATACCTATAGTTGGTTCACCAAAAATATTTTTTTGGTGTTAGGTGATGGGTGCATCCAAAACACATTTCATATTTAGTAAAAAAAAGATTGGGAAGCAAAGTAATGGAAGTTGTTGGAGATAATTGACACATTTTAGAGGATAATTAGCATATTCCTATCCAACCACATACCCACCCATGCATTCCATTCCTTTATAACATAAACCTACTTGCTAGGGAACTAGCTATCTATTATCTATCAGGAGTTGATTTGATTGAAACAACATATTTAGTTTCTTGTCTCTTATGAGATGAATCTTGGGGTACAATCCTATCTAAAAAATAATAATACAAAGAAATAAAAAATACCTATAGCTGGTTAACTAGAATCAATTTTTGGGTCTCAGGTGATGGGCACATCCAAAACACATCTCATATTTAGTAAAGAAAGATTGGGAAGTAGGGTAATGACAGCTATTGGAGATAATTGACACATTGTAAAGGATAGTCGACACATTCATATCCAGTCATATGCCCACCCATGCATTTCATTCCTCTATTCCATGGACCTAATTATTAGGGAGCTACTTATCTATTATCTATCAAGAGCTGATTTTTTTGAAATAACATATTATGTTTCTTGTCTCTTATGAGATGAATCTTGGGGCTTCACCCCTTTTTAATAAGCCTCTGACTTAAAAACATTTTAAAAATTCAACATATATGAAAAAACCTCATTTATAAAATATTGAGATAAATGGTACAAGGCTATTTTAACCAAGTTTTTAATTAGCATTTGCAAAGACAAGAGAAGTGAAGGTTATAGTAAGATTTAAGATAAAATTGTTATTAATGTAAACAAGTTTGGAGATAATGGCACTTTTGGAGATAAATAATTGAGATCCACTTGTGAGAAGTTGGAGATAAGCATTGAATAATGCATGTGCCTTGGTATTTAGGAAAATCTTCTTGAAAAGTCATTAGTTGAAGCTGTTATCTACTATTCATTTTATCTTTTATTTTACCACATGAAACCATTGTATTTAATGATATATAGTTGAAAAATGCAGTCCTCTACCACTAGAATTTGTATGCTTCCATGAAATAATTTTATAACCCAATAAAGATATACTATTATTATCTAGGTGTAAATTCCATGTGAAATAAATATTTTAACTTATTTTGGTACTTGAGAAAAAATTATCACCTAATAAATTAGTGCAGAGTATTCTAAAAATGTTAAAGATATCCGATAATGACACAGTGACAACTTCTATCATTTTGTGATGAGGATAACATTTTTTATAACTTTTATTCCTCCTAATTATAAATGACTTTTAATTATATATCAACTATATTAATTATATGCACACTTGTTAAGCAATTTTTTGTTTTTTAGATTATGTATTACAATAATATTAAAAAATCATTATGAAAGTACTCTCCAACTAATAGCATTTATAAATGTATTGAATAATTGATAGCATTTATATATGTATTGAAGTTATAATAAATTCCCAAATAACATGTATGGTATATTCCAATATTGATATGAAAAACTTTAGGCAAAACTTTACACTTGTCATTAAGATATGTATTGTAGTTTTTTTGATTGGCTAAACCAAAAATAAGTATTTGAAATGTGATTCCTAGTATTCTAATTTTGTAGGGACTAATAATACCTTGACAAAAGAATTTTTCAACATGTTAAATGTGCATATGAAAAAAAAAACCAATACAATAATTATAAGCTTTATAGTAAAATAAAAAAAAATCCAATTTTTTATATCCCTATGTTATAAGATATTATAATAAGAAAATCCTTGTCATACTTAGTTAAAATAAAAGTATTATGGGTCAATATGACATAATGTCCACACATATGAGTGAATGCAAAAATGGAAATGAAATAAATAGGGTTGGTGACATTAAGATTTAGTTTAGATTAGTGTATAAATGTAGTAAATACTTTCCCTTAGATTTGAAGATTAATGCATTCATAACAAATGATGCAACTCTTGAAATTGATGTAATTAAGAAAGTTACTACATGTATTTATCACTGAGTCAAATGTAATTAATATTTTTACATTTTATATCATTCATAAAATGTTACAAGATACCTTTTTTGATTATATTTCATTTTTAAGATTAGTATTTATTGAGGAAATTCAAGGGATGTCTTCAATTGTCGTGTCCTCCTTTGTATTTGGAATGTGAGAAAGGAATGGTAGAAGAAAGTTTATAGAATTACCTTTTCTATGGAAGTTGGTATGTAGAGGATTGGAATATTTAGGAAAATAACACATGCATTTGAGAAGAAGAATGCTAAAATATATAGTTGTATGATTTATTTTAAGATTAAATTCCATGCAGAGGAGGCATTCCTTACATACTTAAATAAGACTTGGTTATAAATTGATAATAGAATTAGTGATTCTAGTATTTATGTTCATTCTAATTGACATCATATTTTCTCAATGAATCATTTTTTTTATAACTAATTGATTTGTGATTTCATTCTTTATGTTCATTTACACTGTATGAATATTTTACCAAGCAAGCATATTTTGTTATTGTGCAACTAATTTAAAATATATTACAAATATGTCAGCCAAAAAAATTTTCAGTTCACTCATGTAGATCAAAACACCCATGTTGTATTGGGTCATATCATTAATATATTAAAATAATATTTATTATAGATCATTCGAGGAAATGTAATGTATGAATGGACTAGTTGATTTACACCCTTTAAGAAAGGGTCAAACCATATCAAAAGTACATGTGCATGTTGAAGGTTTTCAAGTTTATTGGAATTTAAAGAAGGAAAGTCATCTTGTAAACCTCATTGAGATGGATAGAGCAATACCAATGTGTATTTATGTGTATGAACTTCTTAAGGATAACTAAATGGTAAGGAATCAATACAACATGGATACTTAGTACATTATCACCAAGTTTGGGGTACATTTCCATGCATATGATTTTTTTTGGTCTAGAAAGGGAAACACATGAAAAAATGTAATTAAGGTGATGTGCTTGAATAACAAGTCACAATAATTAAACTAATGACAATTACCAATCTTGTATTAAGTCTCTTATGGATGATATGAGGGATAAGTTCTATATAAACAATGATGTTCATCTTAGTATTTTTGATTAACTTGTAGAGGAATATGGTGATGTTTCATAATATGATGAAGAAATTAAAAATGACATGGAAACAAATGTTTTAGTGGAAGAATCTCACAACCACATATGTGAACAAAGGGTTAGAGATAAAGTTATATGATATGAGGTTCTAAATGGATATTTAAAATTTTTGCAATCATTGGTAGACATGTCACCAAAGGGTAGAAGACAAATGGAAGATCTTTATTCAACAATTTTAGCTTTATAAGATCAACATACATTGTATATAGATGTTTTTCCCATGAATTTACACATGACATTGGAATTGTGGATGAGACATTGTGAAGAAAATTTCCATGGTGTAACCCATTTTTAAGGGAGAAGTGACATGGTTTTCATACGATAATAGAAAATAAAGATAACCAACCACATAAAATTTCAACAAACATGATGAAGAATATGAGAGGCTTAAATTTATAGAGATAACTAAAATTGAGATCAACATGCTAGTAAGCTAATAAGTAAGGCCAAGAAAGTTACTTTAAGAGATAATATGGTAATACATGTAACATCTCTATAAATTATTAGTATATGTGATTATCAATGCATTGTATTCCTTGATGTTATTATTTTCACTATTGATTGCATATTATAATCTACACAACTTATAATTGAATGAAAATTAAATTTTTACATTTTGAAGGTGTATCATAAGCTACCCCTGAAGTTGAATCACATGCTACCCCTAATATTCTCATTGTAGACTATCCCTTTAAAGAATTTTAAACCAATAGCATGACCAAATGTCAATTGGTTAATGGGTTCATTTTTACAAACTTTTGAGAAACATGAGTTAAACTCATAGATTTCCATCATTACTAATTTAACGATATGCACTGGAATTATTTTAGGCTAGGTTATCTCAAATTTTAATACTTATCTCAAATTTTATTGGTCATTTGATGTTATTTGGGAGGAAAATAGTTAATTCAATATTTTTTATATGCTAATTTATGAATTTTGACACATTTTATTAATATATTTTTTACACTTATAACACAAGTCTATTAAATGAAAATGTACAAAACTAAAAACATCCTATAGATTTTTAATCATTTCCAAGTGAAGGTAATGATATGTTTAAATCATAGACATGCATATTTTAATTATATAATGTTTTAGATTAGAGGTTAAAGCAGGTTTTGAAGGGGCCCCGAAACCCTTTAACAAAGAACAAAAAAGAGCAAACTAAGTCCACAGGCATCGCCTTAAAACACTACATAGAAGTAGTAAAAACAGAAAAAGAATGGTCCTGAAACCATTGATATACAGCCAAACAGGACCCAAAAAAAAAGTCTGAAAGAACAACTAACTGAAAACTAGCAAAATAAAACCAGAGATCAGTACCAGTTTCTTAACCGAAAAAAGACTGGATTATTCATCCAGTTCCAGGATCAACTTCATGGCTTCTTTTTCTTTCAAAGCAATTTCTCGGGTGGCAGCCTCTAGCAAGTCTCCTTTTTGTGTGTCTTTCTTTCTGGAACTTTGCCTTATCCTCTTGTAGGGGCCCTCTATTACTTTCATCTCCTCATTGGCACATTTCCCAATACTGATAGTAGCTGCACAAAAGTTGGATGTTACTTCATCCATTTTCTTTGTATTTTCTTTTATAAGCTCCCGGAGGTTGTTTTCATAAACTTTTAGCTTCACAGGGATCTGGCTTAACTGATTCTCCATGTCATTTACTTTGTTCCAAGCAGCTTTCATTGATTCTTCCAATGTTTCCACTTTTTTCTTTAGATCAATGGTCTCCCTACACAGCCAGGCATCTAATTGGGAAGAACACTCAGCTTTACTATTAACCCAAATCAAAGGGGTGTGTTTTTCTTCATTCTGTTTCTTCCCTTTCCAGTCCTCAGCCTTTTCGTTTGGGCTATTTCTAGCTTCTTCAAAGAAGTCTTCTTGGCTCTTTAATTCCCTCTCATTGAATCCTTCTTCAATTTCTATCTCCATGTTTTGGATATTTTCCTGGACTAGGATTTCCTTTTCATTCTTTGACATTGGGTCCTCACCTGAATCTTCCTGGACAGTGTCATCCTCCTCGTCTTTCTGGTCTTCCTCCTTCTCTTCTGTTCTTTAATTATATTATGTTACTCTAGTTAATTTATGTACACATTTGTAGTGAACATGACATAACCCCTAGAGGGTGTTGACCTATTTCATCCCCTACATTAGAGGATGCCATAGACACAGACTCATTATAGGAAATAATGAGGGATAAGAATATAATATTTTAATTTGACAATCTTAAAATTCCAATGACATTGGAAATGATTTAACGATGTAATTATTGATAGGGTAGTACTATCTAATGCCCTACCCAAGTTTAATTTTGGTATATATTAAAACACTTGGATTTATATATTTCCTATTTTTTTAATAAAAAACGAGGATGCATTATAACAAATATTTCTCTAACTAGTATTTACTATCATTTTTAGTGAGTTATTTCTTTGAAAATGTTGATAAAGCTTTCAATGAAATATTTTTTAATTCTAAACATGTGTTATCAAGTGTCTCAAGATGAAAATATGTTTTCAAATGGAATTTGTTGGTGATTTGTGTATCTTATTCCACCAACAATGTGATAAATATGCCTTGATTTTATTTAACAAGTGCATACATATAGAATTTCCCATGAGTTAAACACATATATCACATAATCCATATTTATCTTATTATTTGTATATATATTTAAAGCTAACCCAATTTTAATCTAAGGACATCGTATAGTGTAAAACCTCTAAGTGCACAAAAAATAAACTATAACACTAGTAGTAGTAGTTATTTTATCAAAGAGTGTGAAATATAGAAGTTAACAATATTGAAAATTATAAGTGTTTGAATGCATCCCCATAATGTAGATAATTGTTTATTGAATATTAAAGACATGCCCTATTTATATCAATAGTATAACACACTAGAAGGACATTAGAAGATGGGTGACTTGGGAAATGAGTGTCATTAAGATTTGTAAACAATCTTGAAACAATAATTGTAAATTTTCAATGCTTTAATGATATATTTCTCTACATAGTAGTACTTTTTTTAACTAAAAGGGGTAAAAATTTATTAATAAAGACCTGAATCCAAAAAAATTACAAAGCCATATCCTGCTCAACAAGTTGAGCCAACTTGAGGGATAAGCTTAATGGAAACATCTTCTGATCATGAATATGCCAATTTGGCCCATACTCTGAGGTCCATTTAGCCAGACAGTCCGCTACTCCATTCCACTCATGGGGAATGTGATTAAATGATACTGACTCCAAGGAAGTACTTAGCTGAAGTATTTCTTGAACCACCACTGCCAACTGCCAATCCACATTATCAAAAACATGTTTACTCAATAAGTTAACTACCACCTATGAATCTGACTCACAAATAATGCTTCACCATCCATGTTGACAACAAGTTTGCACTGCCTCCAGAATAGCCATGGCCTCCATAAGATTATTAATATGTTGGCCCTTATGAATAGAAAAAATGAAGAAAATTTCCCCAGAGCTATCACGCCTAATGCCACCTATCTCAGCATCTCTTGGATTCCCCCTTGAGGAGCCATTAGTGTTAATATTAATAACACCATCCTCAGGAGGAGTCCAGTGAGCCATTCGGTTGATCGGTCACGTCTGCTGCCTGGGCCCCCTCATGGGGCATGTGGGAGGAGTGAGGGAGGATGCCGTGAGCAAGATAGGGGAGAAACATGCATAAATTATAGCATCTTTAGGACTTAAATCTATAGCACTGTTACACTTAGCCTGAAGAGTCTCTTGGAGTGCATTGAGAATTTTTGCCCATACAACCCTAAGCTCCATATGGATGTCTTGGAAAATCCTCCTATTCCTCTCAGTCCATAAGTTCCAAAGAATAAAGGAAGGACCAATTTCCCAAGTAGTCTATAGGATAGAGGCCTTAGAAGGAAGACGTCCCAAGCACTCCCAGAATTCAACCAAGGAGGAGACATGCCAACAAGGGCAGCCCCATACATCCCACCATAGGTGCCATATCTGTCTGGCAAAAGTGCATTGGAAAAAAAGGTGGGGTACAGTCTCCTCACTGCTATGACAAAGAACACATATGGATGGAACCTAAAATCCTCTTCTACACAGGTTCTCCCATGTCAGACATCAGTTGTAAGTTAGAATCCATAGAAAGAAATTACATTTCGGCCATGAGAGACAGTTCCAAATTTTCTTCCCCCATAAAAATTCAACCTCACCAAAACATTGCTTTTTTAGCTCAAGGTAACTAGAAGACATAGAGTATTGGCCAGTGGCATCACCTCCCCAGGCTAGGACATCCCTCCCCTATAGGGAATTGCATCTTCTAGCAACGAGAATCTATGATAACTCTAGCCGGTCCTCAATAGTCCCTCCCAGCAGCCAATCAAAAGAGTTCTTCCATCGACATCCTATAGTCATGCATAGATTAAAACCTTATTTATAATGATGCACTATGTCCCATCCCATAGAAAGAAAGAAGTCACAAAGAGGCTGCAAATGTGGGTGAGAGGATAGGAGGGGAAGAGCACCATCCTAGGAGTCTCCCCAAAAGAGCACCTCTGCACTACTGTTGCAAATCCAAAAGAGGCTGTGCTACACCAGGTGAGCTCCAAGCTTAAGGGTGTTCCACACCATAGACCCTCTTCCCTCAATAGGAAGCTTGGGAATATCAGACGGAGTGACCCCTGGGAAATACTTAGAAGATAGGATACGGGCCCAAAGGTGGGATTGATTGGAGCACCAACGCCAATAAAGTTTGGCAGCAAGAGCTTGACTAGATAAAATAGCAGAGTGCAGGCCAAGGCCTCCTTCCCTCTTTAGCCAGCAAATAGTATTCCAATTGATGAGACTCCATTTGGAGTTCTATAGATTTCCACTCCAAAGGAATTGCCTAGATAGAGCATCATATTCTTTTAGAAAGTATTTCAGAGCAGCCTAAACCATACTACAGTATATGGGCAAAGCTTGGATCATGGATTGTAGGAGTGTCACCCTACCAGTAGTAGAGAGCCATCTGTGGGACTAGTGATTTACTCTTTGCCTTAATTTGTCAAGAACATTCTGCCATAAAAGCCTAGACTGTCTTCCCACCACTAAGGGGATCCCCAAATAAGTCATCGAGAGAGATTGTGTCCAAAATCTTAGGGTAGTGGTAATCCTCTACTGGATGGATTCCAAAGTGTTAAAAAAATAGATGGAAGATTTATGCTCATTAATTTTTTGCCCTGACATAGCCAAATAAGTATCTAGGGTAACTTGAAAAGCTTTTGCTTCCCTAATCTGGGCTCTCCCTGCCAAGATTGTGTCATCAACAAATTGGAGATGGGTCAACTTAGTTAGCCCATTCCCCTACTACCAGCCATGCACCATGTTCTAAGATGCCCTAGACTTGATGAGTTGGCCCAGCCCCTCAGCTAGAATAATAAAAAAGTATGGTGAGAGCGGGTCTCCTTGGCGAAGACCTCTAGAGGCACCAAAAAGCTTGGATGGCTCCCCATTAATGAGGACTGAAAAGGATGGCGTAGTCACACAGCTTAGCACCCAGTGGACCTAGGCCTGATTAAATCCAAAAGCTAGAAGGAATTTTTTGTAGGAATTCCCAATTGGCTCTATCATAAGCCTTAGCCAAATTGAGCTTAATAAACATAGCTCACTCCTGAGACATACTCATAGAGTGAATTGCTTTAGAGGCAATCACCACCCCATCTAGAATTTGTTTCCCAGCAACAAAGCCCCCTTGTTCCTCTGAGATAATCGTGGGGAGCCACACTTTAAGCCACTCCATAATAAGCTTGGTGATTATTTTTTAGACCACATTATATAGTGCAATGGGCCTAAATAGGTCCAACTGATTAGCCTATTCCTTCTTCAGGATTAGAACAAGGAAGGTTGCATTAGGTGCCCTAAGCATTTCTTTGCTGGAGAAAGATTCCAGCACCACTTCTAAGAGATCCTGGCTAATAATATCCCAAAAATCTTGAAAACATTTAGCTAGAAAACCATTTGGCCCAAGAGCTTTGCCTCTGTGCATACTGAAATGACTTTCTCCACTTCCTCCTTACCAATTGGCCTCATAAGCGATTCATTCATATCTAGTGTAACAATAGGAGGAATGCATGACAAGACAATGTTTTATTCCCTTTTAGTAGGAGGTGCATTGCTAGATAACAATGCAAAAAAGAATCAGACAGCTTCTTGAGATATGGTAGGGGAGGATGATAGACAAGTTCCATCTAGGGTGACAAGAGAAGAAATATAGTTCCTGTTGCACCACCCCTGTATAGACTTGTGAAAGAAGGCTGTGTTCTTGTCACCTTCTTGGAGCTAGTTAATTTGGGCCTTCTATTTCTAGAAGATTTCTTCTCGAAGTTCCCACTTGGCTAGAGCATTCACAGCTTGAAATTCTACCCTATGGAGATCTTCTGACAGTCCAAAGTCATGAATCTATCTGGTAACTGTGTCCAACTGATCTTGAGCTCTTTTCTTCATAAAATGGAGATTTCCAAAATAGTTTTTGTTCTAGTCTTGCAACTTCCTTTTCACATACTAAAGTTTCTTGGCAAAGGAGAACATAGCCGTGCCATAATCAGGTCCTCCCTGTCTCCACCATTGAGTTATCAGGCCATGGAGAGATGGGTCGTAAAGCCACATTAGTTGAAACTTAATGGGAGGTTTCTTGGGCCTCGTGATATGACTGGTAGTGAGCTTAATGGGCCAATGGTCAGACCCTTTCCAATCTAGAATTTCAAAAGCCAAAGAAATTGTGCTAGAGTGCCAAAAGTAAGAGACAAGGAACCTATCTAAGCGCTCAGAGATAGTAGCCTTACCTGACCTTCTGTTGTTCTAGGTGAAGAGGCCATTAAGAGGTTTGACATCTGAAAGGCAAAGCAGATCCATATTATGTCAAAGAAGGTTAGACATCAGGCCTAAACATGCTATCCCTCCCCTCTTTTCCTCTAAGCAAAGAACAACATTATAATCTCCAGCCATGATCCAAGGTAGGAAAGGATGACAACTCCTGACCTGCCGTAAGTGTTCCCATAGCTTGAGCTACCCCAAGATGTCAATAGGTGCATATACTATGGTGACCATAATTAGCTCCTTGGTTTCAAGAGAGGAGGCAACCATGGAAAGAGCTGAGAAACTAGCCATCCACTGGAGTGGCGTGACCTTCCCAGGATCCCAATAGATGGCCACCCCTCTAGCACTTCCCAATGCACCCACACATTGGCATTGGCCAAAGAGCCAAAATTTAGGCAAATAGGTAAACATAGCATCCATAAAAAGCTTAGTCTCTTGGATACATAGAATATTAGGAGAGTGATCACCAACCAAATTATGCATAGCTTTTTGTCTGGGGGTACTATTTAACCCCCTTATATTCTATGATAACACAATCATTGGGTAGAGAGAGGGAAGTGTTCATCCAGGGTCTTTACCACCCCCGACTCTACCAATAAATCTCCTGTGAGTTTGATTTTGTCTTGATCCTTCTTGCACCCCACTCTAGATGGTGTGGTGAAGGATACTTTCTTAAACAGTATTTGCATTAGGCCTAGAGCAGATGATAAGGCCTTTTCTTTCCTGGAGACATCTGCATCTTTAACCAAGTCTGCCTAACTGATATCCTTATCTTGCTGAGCTGGGAGTACTACCAGGGTCCCCTCTTCTGGGTTAGGGGAGGTCTCCCTAGTCGACTGGATCACCATATCTTGAGATTCATTGAGGAAAGAGCTCCTCCCTTCACATTCTGAATATCTCCCCTACTCCTTCAAAGGAATGCCATCCTCAATGGCCATGCTCTCTAGAGTCTCAAAATGGTTGAAACCCAGCTCCACTTGTCGATTAGGATTCGTACACTTCTGCCCATGACCCTTCACATGACATCTAACTTGGGTGAACCCATCTATGTTAGGGCCATTAAAATTAGCTGGCCATGCATCACACTAACATAATTTGTGTGGGCATTCACCTTAGTTGCACTGACATGCTAGACATTCCCAATTACCGTATGGACCGATTGGCCTGAACCTTTGGCACTATTGGTAGCCATCCCATTATCTCTAGATACCTGAGGGAATTGATGGTGTAAATGTCCATATTCATGATAGATTTGACAATGAAAGGGGATAGATTTTTAGTCAATTTTTTGGACCCAAGATGAAGACCCCAGACAGATTTCCATAAAATCTGGCAAGGGGTTGTTTAAGTCAATTTCAACACAGATACGAGCATAAGAGATGAGCTTTTTATCCAAAGATTGATGTGCTATAGCAGTTGGTGTTCCTAGCATAGCAGCTATTTGATGTAGGATATCCTCATGCCAAAATTCTAGAGGAAGTCTCAAGATGCGCACCCAAATAGGCACACGAGCTGAAAGATCCTCTATAGAATTAAACCCTACATGCTAGGGTTTGAGAAACAATCCAATACAGTCGTATAAGTAGGGTCCTCCCTCAAAGATCCAATTTTGGTTAGATATAGAGGAGAAATTCACCATAAAATAGTTATTGCCAGCTAACATAATATCGAGGTCCCCCTCAACCTACCAGGTTCAGCAAATCCAGGCTTCTAAGGCCGACAAGGAAATTCAGATACCCAAGAACTTGAAAATCAAAGCATGAGATGATAGGTACTCTACATCCTCCTTCACAACCTCTAGAGGGATTACCAGAATGGGCTTGTCTTAACTCTATGGGAGACATCCATTCACCTTATTAATCCTAACACGGTCACTGAAATAGATAGACTCCTTCCCCTTGGAGAACACCTCAGCCACAGGACGCTCTTCACCAGAAACCCCACTAGGGTCGTCATTCCTTGCTCTATCTCTCATAGCCAACGCCATCCTCATTATCAATTTTAAATTCCTCTACATAGTAGTACTAGATCTAATACCCTACCTAAATTTAATCTTGGTTTATATAACAAACACTTTAAATTTAGTCTTATGATTTCAAATATATATTTACATATCTCACATAATCCATATTTATTTTTTATTTTGTGTACATGTTTAATCTAACACACTTCTTATTAATGAATTCTTTTGTTTTATGTATAAATTAAAAATAAACTAGGTTGATCTCTATGTGGGAGCTCTAAATGCATAAAATATAAATCAAAATACTAGTAATAGTAATTGTTTCAACAAAGTGTGAAATATGTAAGTTAACATATTTGCTAATGTTAAGTGTATGAATATGTATGTTTACCCCTAATTATCTACTAAATGCCAAATACATTCCCAATTTTATAGCTGTAGGAAAACACACACTAGATTCTAGCTTTTAGAAGATGGGTTTCTTAGGAAACGAATACCCTTAAGTTTTATAAACATATGACCAAAATAAAAATGGTTATTGCTTTCAAGTTTTAAACAATTCATTTTATTATTGTCATTCCTTTAATCAAATTTCCTTTACTAATTCCATATTATAAAATTATACTTATGTTCCTTTTTTTGAACATGCCATTCTTTTAAAACATCAGAATATTTACATTCATTCTTGCATCACGTCTTCATATAAATTATTATTAATCACAATTTTAGTCTAACAAATTTACTATATATATATATATATATATATATATCCTTTATCATAATTAATTTATATTTGTTTGCATACCATATTTATTCTAATTGTTTCTATTTAAGACACTTTCTTAACTAGTCTTTCACACAACCATGAAGGAGGACTTAATCATGGATTATGTGATGCATTAAATGTAAGTGTCATTGGATTTGGGAAAAATACTTAGGTTTTATCTAATGGATTTGGAATTATTTGGTTTTGTTTCCAAAAAATAGACCCCCTTATTTTTATGGATTTAATCTTATTATATCATTTTGAACTATGTTTGGAGAAAAATAAATAAAAGTTCAAGAGGAAAATGTAAGGGTTCCATTTATGTAATATTATTTTTCTTAAAACCTATAAGCTAAGATTGAAAAGGTAGATGCTCCTTTCAAAATTCATATTCGACTAAATATTTTTGTCACATTTAAGCTTGCATTTGACCCAAATAAAGTTAAACACCCCAAAAACAAGATTTATATGAAATTAACATTTTTTTACTTCATCCTTTATAACCTTGATCTTTGTTTGATCTTACAATGAACACCAAATTTGATGCACAAGCTTGGGAAAACTCCCAAAATAAGATTTAAGCATAATTAATCATGATGTTATCATAAGATTGATCCATAATTAAAGATTAAGAGTCCCTTAGGGGTCAAAAATTTATTTGACTCATTCCCAATTTACACACCCTAATATTATACATTAGCCATACACAAGTCCCTAAAAATCAAGAGTTCATAAGCCAACTCCCCCAATTCTATGAATTCTTTGTTACACCTACAAAAAAGGGCATGAGCTCATGTGATAGCTCTTTGATCAAATCAAAGGTCAATGATGTATTGTATTGACATGTTTTAATCAAAGATAAAAAAATCTAATACATATTTAAATATTTCAATTGAAAAATGAGCTCATTCATTAAAAAATACTTAAATACCTTGTCTTTCCTCTTCAAACTCAGCATAAACATTATTTCCTATAACTCCACCTTTCACTCATTCACCATCTATAAATTCTCAATTTTCATGCAAAGTGAAAGTTATAAACCATTTTTTAGGCTAATGATTTTTTTTTTTTCAAGAATCAACAAGAAGGGCTGACTAAAATTCTCTCATGGTTGACAAAGGAAAATAAATTCAAAATTTTTTGTAGATAAAGCCTAAAAATGAAAATTGAAAATCTATACTAATATTATCATTATATTTGACACAAGCTCATACCCAAAAGTAGGATAATTATTCAACAAATTCAAAGTAATTCATAATGCAATTTTTTCACATTCCAACATAAGAACCCTTAGATAAATATCCATAGCTAAATATACTAATAGTAAAGAAGAGGATAAATAAGTCCAACCATGAAAATATGAATTATGAAGGTTTTTAGTCCTTAAGACACATGCATATCCCCTCACTGTGAATCTATTGGCTTAGAGATTTGAAAAATCTAGTGGTTACATGAAAATGGAAAATGGAGTGGCATATAAAATAGATATTATAGGAGAAACAATTGCTAATTTTTTTTCAAGTACCTACAAAATACAAATGAGGGAAATTCTCAATTACCAAGAATTATATGGAGTGTGGAATATAAATAATATAGAAAAGATATTAGTGGTAGTTAAAGAATTTATAATCGACGAATAACCCCACAACAATATTGTGCAATCACATTAATGAAAGGTTGGGCATGAAAAAATATTTTCCATGATCACATACATGTTTGTATTTCTTAAGGATTGTTAGATAAATGAGATTATGCTAGAGATATTTTTTTCCATTAAATTAAATTATGGAGCACTAATTTTATTTAACTGTTTGTATTGTATTATTGATATCATAAGGTATCACCTAGTCAATTTTGAAAAAACTAAAATTTCAAGGATTGATCCATTTTGTGTTACATCTTTCTCTTTAAATTTAAAGACATGTTTGAATATTTATCCATATTTAAGAATGATAGTTTTTAAAACATAATATATGTTCTTTAATGGAATCTACCTACAAAAAATAAAATAAAACATTATAGCCACTATGTGTTTTATGATAAATTCATAGTCCATATCTATGAACTAACATTGGGTAAAGAGATACCAAGACTACACCAATGTTACTCTAACCTACTAAAGCCATCTAGAAATCTTGACATAGTTGATTATTATATTTTTAAAGATTACATTGATCAAGTGTTATCGAAGTAGGATACATCCCTAAATATTTCCCAAATATGTCTATGTTTTACCCTACTTTTGATTTAACAATGCACATATTTTTTTAATAGGTGTAAAAGTTGAGATAGATCAGAATGCTAAAGATATAAATTATAAACAATTCTGATTTTGTGACTTATTAAATGTGGAAAACTATTATTTTGGAAAACACTTACAATAAATGTACTTATCTTAAATAAATATTTCTATTGACTATTTTTGATGTCTGACAATTTGAACCAACCAAAGACAAGAATGTGATTGTGTCTAATTACTAGTAGAAATTGAAATTATTTTAGAACAAGACTACCTTCACTATAAATAAATGAAATTTGTTCATGTCTATTGACTATAGACTTATCCATGTTGACTATGAATAATATATAATAGTATAAAGTAGAGAAATACATAACTTTGATAGTGTAAGATTAGAAGAAAAATTTGATAATATTCTTAGATAGGTCGATTATGTCCTTTGACTATAAACTTGTGATGAAAATTAGACTAGTTTTTCCTTTTATGCATGTGTCTACTAATTTGGTTGAGGTGGTTAAACTCAGATTATGTTATGTGGAAGTCATTGTTTACCATATTTTAATTTTGGAAACATTGGGGTTCTTTATGAGAGCTAAAACCTATAAAAAGAAAGGGAAAATGTAATAGGATAAGCTATCCCTAATCACCCCTTTGATGATTGACCATTTCATATGGAATCAATCCACATGTAGTTTTCCCACCTAGAGTGGTTGTCTAATTTCCCTCCTTGACTATATGTGTGCAACTAGAAATGTGGATTTGATACTTGATGATAATGATAGCTATTGACTTACTTTTTGGTGCTTTAGGCTTGATTTTTTCCTACCCCTATTCATAAATATTGATTTTGGAATAAATAGAGCAAATTTTCTTAATACACATAATGTAAAGGTTAGATGCTAGATTAAAATCAAATCCTTTTAAAATATGGTTTTTATTTGCTTATATAGTGATACATTTTGACAATTTAATTTATAAAACCTTATGAAACATGTAGGAATAACTAAAATAATATTTAAATTTTGGAAACTAGTTGCTATTTGGCACGGGGTAGGACCACACTAGCCAAACAACTTTTCTACATAAGACAAGCATGTCCCAAAGAATCAAGGACAATTGCCTTAAGATGTGAACCCATCTAAGAGTAATATATAAATATTTTAGTATTGAATTATTAATTATGTATAATAGTAATGAAAAACTAATGGATATAACTTGAATATAAATAAATGGCTTAGAGGAATGACAAATAAGATTCATATATTTGGTAACAAGTCACATGGTTTATGATGTGTCAAGAATTAACATTTTCAAATACTTATGACTTAATTCAGGAATATAAATTCCCCCACTTTATTATAGTAATGAAATTGTTATAATAAATGAGAAATAATTAAATTTGAGTGTGTAAAACATAATTTCTATTTCATATGATACTCCAATTGTGTAGGGCACTCATTTTAGCAAACCCTGCAACTATACATCAAGTAGTCATTTTTATATATTTAAAATTTTAAAATGCTAAACTTTGAAAATTGAAAAATTGAGAGGATATTAAGGAAGGATCACACATGTAATTAAATGAAATCCATATTGCCTTGTAACTTGTAAATATGATGGAGTGCACCCTTTTTGAAGCATTTGGAGAGATGATCCATTACATTTAACCAATAATGAATTAAGAGTGATAAATTCTCAATTTTGAATAACTAATAATCCATTGAATGGGTAAAAATACCCAATGTATTAATCCAAAAGAATGTGGAACCAAAATGGGTTTGATATAAGTGATTCCAATTTTGTTGAGTTTCACTACACTTGAATGTACATCACACATTAAATAAAATAGAACAAAAAAATGGGTTCACTAGAAGTAATGCCAAGGTCATTGAGTGTTACTAAAATTGAATTCACATTAGTTATAACATATCAAATCATAATGTTAGAGATGAATCTAGATTCTATTTTCATGATAAAAAAGAATAAAAAGTATTCAAGTCCCCATTGTGAAATTAGTGTCAATAGATTTAAAAATAACAACAATTTTCATTTACAACTGTAACTTTATACTTTGATAATATGCATGAACAAATATCATTCCTTTTAAAGTTTGAAAAATGTGCACGAACAAGTATCATAACTTTTAAAATTTGAAAATTGTGCACGAACAATATCATGCCTTTTGAAATTTGATAATTTTTATGCATGAACAAGTATCATGCACCTTATTTTTTGTCAAATGATATAGAATTCCATGCACTTATATGCTTAATTCTAACTGTATGTGAAGTCTCTAACTACATTCTTATAATTAGTTTGCATATGCCCATTCATATGCATTCAAATGTATGATTATGTACTTGATTCTTTGAAAATTAAGTGCATATGCATGTCATATCCGATCTTCCAATATTTATCATCTGTTTGAGTTTTGAATTATTTTGAATTTTTGAACTTGTACTTTGACATAGAGTATGTTTTTTTAAAATTATTTTGATTCTTTTAAAACTATATTTTGAATATTTGAAACTTGTACTTTATCCAAAATTTGACCTTTTTCATCTCATGGAGGATTGGATCTCTATGAAATCCCAATATGATGCCCCACTTTGAGATGAGAAATGTAGATTGTAAGTCACACATCTCAAAAGAAAAGTTAACTCTATCATGTGATAAAGATATAACCATGTATAATCATGTCAACATGTGGATATTATGTCATCATAGTAATGTAATTTTCATTGAATAAAGTATGTAACATATTGAATATGACACATAAAAGTGTCATTTCTAGATATATATATATATATATCAATGAGGTTCACATTAAAGTGACCATCTTTGAAGTTAGACCAAATAGTAAAAGTGCATGATATGAATCATGGCACCACTAATCAAGTTCGACAAGCATAAAAAACACAACACATAATGTCACATAATAAGGCCAAAGGACACATACAATGGACATAAATATGTCAAAAAAAAAAGACCAAGAGTTGAATATAAAGGACATTAATAATGTCACAAATAAGGACATGTTCAAATGTTGCACAAAACATAGGGCCAATGGCCTCAAACAATATACATGTTCAAATGTTGAACATATTGAGAAAAAATCTCATAGTTATGTTTAAGAAAATTTTAAACACAAGGACCAAAGACTAGACACATTAATAAATACATGTCTATCTTATCATGTATGAAAGTAACATCATCGAAGGAGTATAAACAAAATGAAAAGTGGTCTATAAAATCCATATATATATATATATTTTATATCATAACAAAGTAGCATATACATGTATCATAATATAATATATGAGTAACTAACAAGAAACTTTTAAAATATGTAGCTTGACATGGTAGAGATTTGTTAGATAGATATAAGATATTGATAATGTAAGTTGTAGAAAAAGATGCCCCCAATATAGGCATGACCACTAGGTAGAAGGGAATCTAACATCTAAGAATCCATGTACATATGTGTGTCCTAAATCACACTTGTATACCTCATAAAATACATGTGTGTATGAAAAATAATATGTTATCTACCAAATTATGTGATAAGTAAAATTTGTGAAGAAGTAAAGTAGTTATGCATGTCATGATCATGTCCTAATTTTTTATTTTTGAAATATTTGAATTTTTAAAATATTTTTGACATTTTTTAATGTTTTTAATATTTTACTTTCAAAAAATGTAAAATAAACTAGTCAATAATCCTATTAATGGGAGTATCATAGTGAGTGATTATATCTATCAACCACCATTAATGTCTAATATCAGCTGAGTCCTTTACTCTACTTGGTTAATTTGATCATCTTCATTGTCACTATAATACCAATTTTTGATATCATCAAAATGGTTATAGCCACATTCTATACTTGTAATAGGATAAGGATAACTAACTTCACCATATATTAGAATTATATTATTATTATTTATTTGATTCATCATTGACAAGATATTACATCTCATTTGAAATTGGAGAAGAATCAAGTATCATTGTTTGAATGCTAGGAAGATAAATTGTTTATCCTTTTAAGTTTTGAATTTATTGATGTGATCTTAGCATTATCATGTCCCTATATGAATTGAGTAGATATAATGTCTGAATCCTTAGAAACCATATTTGTACCATTATTATTTTTAGGAACATGTTATTTTTGAACTTCCTTCATATGAAACCATTTATTAATGATGTTTTTTTGTTTATTTAGGTAATTGAGCTTTTAGTAACTTCTCTTGATATTTTTTTTCAAGTTTTCTTTTTCTAATTTTTCCTTTAGTAATATTTCTTGATCTACTTGTTCCTTTTGATCTTTATGCATTGGTTTCTTAGGAGATGTAATCATAATGTGAGTGGGTTACTTGATTCATTTATTTGATATAAAATCACCACTATTAAAGATAATTTATATTTTGTTCTTCAAATACCCAAAAATGTGCTATGATTCACATGCATTCTATGATACACACAATAGTATTTTGATCTACTTAGAGGATGCATAGGAGGTAATGTGATAAACTTATTTATAATCATTTCCTTAGAATCTCATTTGAACTCTTATTAGTCTTTTGTATTATTTTTGAATCATTAGTTGTAGATAAGTCGTATATTATTTTCCAATATTTTTATGAAGTATTTTAAGGCAAAATATTTGGACAGAGATAAATATGTATGATTAATGCCAACATGTTCTATATTATTTATATATGTGACCTTATTTTTAAGTGATGTGATCCTTAAATTGAAACATTAATTTTGATTTTATATTTCTTCTATGGATGCTCTTATAATCACTATTTGGTCTTGAAGCGCTTCACAAACACAATTATTAGGTACTTTTGATTGAATATGTATAAAAAAACATCAAGAAGATTTGTGGGAGGTGGAGGGGGTTGAATAAGGACATAATATTGTACATTATTCAATTTAGCCCTTACTTTATTTTGAAACTTTAAACTTGTGAATGCCATTAAGGGTGCAACTAGGTAAGGTGTGTTTACTTTTTAGGATGTTAGATATATTAATCTTAGGCATAAATATCAAATATGCTCAAAGGGGAACTCATTATTGATTATTCCACCATCCCATATCCAAACTACTATTGATAGTGACTTATTGGGGTTAACCACTTACCAGTACACTAAAGAGAAAATAATCGAAGGATTTCTATAGTTAAAAAATAAAACCAATGCATTTTTTATTTACAATGAATTATGTGGAAAATAATATAAAAATACACTATTTTCTAAAGGCTTGTGCATTGGGGAAGGTAGAAAAATAAATGTCAAGTCTTTTAGTCACCTGTTGAAGATTATCATTTTCAAGTTTGGAAAATAATGTAGATTCATATTCAAATAAAACATCAATCATTTTGAATCATTAGGTAATGAAATTATTATAACCGGTGGACCCAAAAAATAGCTTCTTAAAAGGTAGTGAAGTGCTTCAATTTCCATAAAAAAAAATAAGGGGACAAGAGGGTAGAATTATTTGATTGATATTTGAAGCTCAACTGACTTAGTTAGATCTCCATTAGCATAAAAAACAACTAAGGTATATTTAAATAAAACATTTACTATTATAAATTTTTATCTTGAACTACAAAAGCTTTCAACATTAGGTCAAAGAATGATCACTCAATCCTATAATAGGACTTTTCAAAGTCAAGTAAGATCATGCCTATGTCTTGGCCACAATCACGTACCTAATTTATACCTTCCCAGCTAGAAATAAGATTATCAAGGATATATCTACCTTCAACAAACCCAATTTGAGTAACCAATATTAATTATGGAAAAAGGGAGGAAAACCTCCAGGATATAAGCTTATCCATAATTTTATAAGAGACATGGAGAAGAGTGATAGGTATCCAATTCTTAACCATTGTAGGTTCTCCATATTTTGATATGATCTTAACTACACCTTTTTATATTTCAGGTCCCAAGGTGCCCACTTTAATATCTTCATTAAAGACCCCTACTAATTCAAGTGCAATCCAATATTTATTAGACATGTAAAACTCCACAAGAAAACCATCAAAACATGGGGCTTTGTCAACCTTTAGAGAGTCAATGTTTGCCCTTATCTCATTGAGGGAGATTTCACTATAAACCCATGCAACCTATTCACTAGAGACTTTTTTTGGAATACACTTTGTATAGAGATCTATGTATGATCAGTTTGTAGCATTGATTCATTTGATGATAAAAAGTGTAGAGTAAAAGGAGAAGGCTTTTTTAATCTCAATAAAATCACTAGACACAAACCCACCATAATGAATCATTGGAATCTTGATTTTACCTTGCTTTTATCTAATGAAATTGAAAAAAAAACTAGAGCCTTTATCCCCAAGATTAATCAAATTTAGTCTAGAATGAACTGAGCCCCCTAGAAATAAACATATGATGGTGCCTGATCTCATGCTTTAGGATTGATAGTTCATCAAGTAGGAGATCATTACTTGGATTGAGATACAATCTATATTAGGAAAGAATTAGATTATCCTAGGTATTATGATATTTATTCTTCCTCAAAATGGCATGGTGCTTCTTAAAGTCACATGTAAACTTTTAACACAAGATCATACAATAATTCCCCTTGTCAATAGTGGATGACAAATCTGCTATGAGTTTACCAATGTTCCATATGAAATGGATACATCCTTCATATTCTAAACTATCCAAGTGTGAAACATACAATTTATATATACCTTTACACTAAGGAGCACTCACCTCCAGATTAATATTTAGAAAAAATGATATTTCAGTGGGATGGTGATCATAAATAGTGAATGAGAGCACCTTAACATAGTTTCACTCCTCCTATAGAACTTCAAACCCATTCTTATTGAAATATAATATTTTAAGTCTAGAGTATACTCTCTTATAAAGTCCTTGGTTATTTCACCATGTAAATAAAATGATTTTTTTATCCTTTTTACCTTAGTTACGAGGATTAGAGAGTTTGTGAATCCTCTCAAATTTTGACCAAAAAAATAATTCATTACCTTTCCAAAAAATTAGATCACCCCTATAATTTTCCTATTTTCATTCAACCATGTTAAAATCTCCACCTAAAATCCACAAAATGTCTTTTAAATTAGCAACAAGTTAATTTCATAAGATAGCCCTTTCTCTATAGTCATTAAAATTATAGATATTATAAATCCAAAATACTTAGTTATCATGTTTGATAGTAATCCACAAAGCTCTATGACATGGGGACAAACCATAATCAACCACATACTCCTTCCATTTAGGATTAAATAATATGAAGGCACTTCCTTTCCATTTTGGATTAGAGGTGAAAAAATGGGAATAATCTAGCCAAATTAAATTCAATACCAAGTTGAGTTTGAATCCAATAACATTCACTTCTTGAAGTAACAAGAAATTAATCCCCCTCTTGAGAACCTAAGCTATCTTACAACTAGTTTACTATTAGGGGATTCTAGGTCCCTCATATTCCAACTAACAACCTTCATCAAGAGAGGAGGAGGGAGCCTATCTTTCCAGATTAGAGGCATTATAGCCTCCCTTATTTTGATACAACCTTATAAAATATTGAAGAACCTTATTTTCCTTGGATTTATTTTTTCTCTCCTCTTCACCTCCTAGAAAACCTTTATGAATCTTCCCATCCTCACCCTAGAGGGACCATTTTAAAGGTTTTAAATTGGCCTTATTTTTCAATCTTTTACTATTGTTCCTTTGTAGACCACTAGAAAGATAATTTAAACCAACATATTGAAGAGGAAAATATATTTTTAAATATTCAAAAGGTCAAACACTATCATTAGGGGTAGGATAAACTACCATGAGGACCCTTTCATCACAAAATAAAATAAAATCAAGAGTTGAGGGGCCAGGGGCATGGGTCACTAAGTTAAGTGTATTTACTAAATTAACAATGTATTCATCCAAAAGTCTGCCTTTGGTGTAGGGAAACACTTCTAACATATACTCATTCTAATCCTTAGGGCCCAAAGGGGAGAAATGAGGACTCCCTTACACCAAAGGTATAAGGGTAGTATCCAAACACTCACTAGAAGGCCCAAAGCTAGTTTCAACATAATCCATACCCAATAGGGGTTTCAAGAACATCTAGTCAGATGTGTTAAAAATTTTAAACCCTTAGGAGATATTAACTCCACAAATTTTTTGCTAGAGGTACTTGGATAATATTAGGTTATAAATCATTGAGGGGGTTTTATATTATTACAACATCCTCCTCAGGATTAGAGATAATGTTTTCAAAACTATCCTTCTCAACTAGTAGAGACTTATTCAACACATTTTTATTCACCTTTCCTAATTTTCATAACAAAAGCAAATATTTTATAAGGTTTCCACCCATTTTTCAAAATAAATAGGAATTGATATCTCCCAACCCTTTGATGGGGAAAGAGAAATATTATCCCTTGATGTTGAATAAAAGGGTTTCAAGGAATATGTTTAACATGTCCAAAGAGATAAGAATCATTGCATGTATATGCACAAGAGGCATTCTCAAATACTCAACCTTGAGAAATTATCTTACGGGTTTTATATCTTAAGGAAAAAAATTCTAAAGTTGATTAGGCACATTTTCAATATCAATCCATCTCAGGGTAGCCTTAATGATAATTTCCTCATAGTCCATCTTAGGGTTCAAGGGAATAACTTTGAAAAATAACTATCCAATATTTCAAATGGGTTTATTAATAACATGAGTCTACATATTGGAGTTTTTGAAAAGAATCATGAACACCCACTTTCTAAAATATTCTATGAAAGGAAATATAAATACTTATCTTTTTTCCCCAAAATGAATTCAACTAATTATACAAAACATTTCTTGAGGGTAAATAATTCCTATTCAAACATATAAATAAAAACTCAACATTCATAAAATGAGATTGTTATAATTGTAAATATATTTCCATTGATTGATTAAAAAATATAGATAATATTTTCCTAGGCTAGATGGCTTACCATATTTGAGTGATATGTCATATTTGGATCCATCACCACCCATTTCTAAATCTTCATAGATATTTTTTTCACATTCAAAGCATTTTGAGACATATTCCTATTGTAAGAATTTTAAAAATAGGGGGTTTTATCTAGCACCTTCCTTTCCTTTGATAGCCAAATCCTCAACAGAGTTCTAACCAAGGTTAATTTCAATAATGCTTAAAAACTTGAGTGAACCATTAATACCACCATCATTTAATATCTATGCATGAGCAGAGGTGCCCCTTCTAGAATTTTCCACAAACACTTACCTCGTAAATACAAATAGCCCTTTCTTTATCCAAAAGTATGACAATCTCACAAAATTATGTAAAGACAAGTTAAGGAAATATAAATAAAATAATAAAAAAATAAAAATACCCAAGAAAATAAAAAAAGACCATGTAAGGGGAATGAAGCAAAAATATCAATCAATGGAGAAAACCAAATAAAAAATGGGGAAAGGGGAGTAAGGAAGTAAAGGGCCAATGAAGAGAGCTTGAAACATTGACAATGGAGGATGAATTTTCATCTTTCCATTTATAGAGATCCAAGCCTCTCAAGTCATGAAATTAGGTTTAGACTAATGACTAAGACTCTTTTAAACATTTAGGTTTCTTATAATTTGAAATGTTTTCCTACACTCTTTAGGAAATCAGTTACCTAATAGACAAATGTAATAATATCCTTTAAACTTATCCCTTCATGATAACACATATCACAAACTTTTAACCCTTATCTAGGTCTTCTACGCTCTTTCTTGCACATACTTGTTCAATAACTTAGGCTCTTCAGGCATTCAATAAACTTTTTAGGTCCTTTTAGATGTTATTCAACACAATATAATAGATTTAAACCATATTTAGACCTGATTATTATAAGGTCAATGACTTTTACACCTCATAAATGACCACACAAGACCTTCCACACTTAAACTAACCAATTAAATATAAAATGAGGCATAATCAAGTTTCTTATTGACAAATCATAACTAAGACTTGAAAAACCAAAGATATCAAAATCTAAGTCTTGTTGATGTTCTTGAATGAAACTCCCCAAGTTTGAAAATTTGAACTCCATATCAAATGAAGTTTCTTCCTTGTCTTCTAATTTTTCATCTTTTTTTCTTCCTTTTCTACTTCTTTGCTTAGTCATCTCCTTATACCATGCACTATTGGCATATAATCATGTCAACATGTGGAGAGTATATAATCATAGTAATATAATTGTCATTGAAGCATGTATGTAACATATTTAATATGAGGCATAAAAGTGTCATGTCTAGATAGATATAGCAATTATGTGCACATTAAAGTGATCATCTTTAAAGTTAGACCACACAGTAAAAGTGCATGATATGAATCATAAAACCACTAATCAATATTGATAAACATAACACATAATGTCATATAATAAGGCCAAAGGACACATATAATGGACATAAACATGTCACAAAAAATATCAAGAGTTGAATATAAAGGGCATTAATATTGTCAAGGGACATGTTAAAATGTCACACAAAATATAGGGCCAATCGCCTCAGACAATGGACATGTTCAAATTTTATACATACTAATAAAAAGTCTCATAGTTATGTTTAATAAAAAATTGAACACAAGGACCAAATCCTAGACACAATAAGAAATCATTGTCTATCCTATCATGCAAGAAAGTAACATCATCAAAAGAGCATAAAAAATGAAAACTAGTCTATACCATTCATATATATTAATTTCATACAATAACAAAGTAGAATATCCATGTATCATAATGTAAGATATGAGTAATTAACAAGACACTTTTAAAATATTTAGCTTGACATGGTATAAAGGTATTAGATAGATATAACATATTGATAATGTAAGTTGTATAATAAGATGCCCCCAACATAGGCATGACCACTAGGTAGAAGGAAATATAACATCTAAGAATACATGTAGATATGTATGTCCTAAATGACACTTATATACCTCATGAAATACATGTGTGCATGAAAAATAATATGTTATCTAACAAATTATGAGATAAGTAACAATTTAAAAAAATTAAATTAGTAATACATGTCATGATCAAGTCCTAATTTTTTATTTTATAAACATTTGATTTTTTTTAAATATTTTTGACATTTTTTGAATGTTTTTCATATTTTACTTGTGAAAAATTTAAAATAAACTATCTAATTATCCCATTAATAAGAGGATCATAGTGAGTGATTATATCCATCAACCACCATTAGTGTCCAATATCAGTTGAGTCTATTACTCTACTTGGTTAATTTGATCATCTGCATCATCACTATATTACCTATTTTTGATATGATAAAAATGGTTATAGTCATATTCTAGACTTTTAGTAGGATAAATATAACTAACTGTATCATATATTATAATTATTTTTTAATTTTTGAGTCAATTCATCATTGACAAGATCTTGCATCTCATTTGAAATTGGAGAAGAATCAAGTATCATTATTTGAATGCTAGGAAGATAAATAGTTTATCCATTTAATTTTTGAATTTTTTGATGTGATCTTAGCCTTATCACGTCCCTATATGAATGGAGTAGATATAATGTTTGAATCCTTAGAAACCATATTTGTACCATTAGTATTTTTAGGAACATATTGTTTTTGAACTTCCTTCATAAGAATCCATTTCTTAATGATGTTTTATTTCTTATCTTGAGTTTGTTTTTGTAATTTATATTTTGTTAATTGATCTTTGAGTAACTTCTCTTGATATATATTTTTCAATCTTTCTTGTTCTCATTTATACTTCAGTAATCTTTCTTGAACTAGTTAATAATAGTATTTTTTTGCTCTTTATGCAGTAGCTACTTATGAGATGTAATCATAGTGTGAGTGGGTTGCTTGATTCATTTATTTCATACATGATCACCACTATTAATGATATTTTGTATTTTGTTCTTCAAATCCCCAAAAAAAATTATATGATTCCCATGTATTCTATGATATAAATAATAGTATTTTGATATCCTTAGAGGATGCATAAGAGGTAATGTGATCAACTTATTTCTAATCATTTATTTAGAATCTCATTTGAACTTAATCTTTTGTATTATTTTTGAATCATTAGTTGTAGATAAGGCATATGTTAGCTTCCAATATTGTTATGAAGTATTTTAGACACAAAATATTTGGATAAAGATAAATATGTATGATTAATGTTGACATGCTCTATATTATTTATACATGTGACTGAAATAACCCCTCCCCCCTAAACAAAATTAGAATTACATTACCAAATAATGATTTGGACTATATGTATGGCTCAATACTCTGCTTGATGATGCAAGAATTATTCATTTTTCATACTCATGTACATGCAACTAAAACTGAAGGAGGTAATCTGAGATATTTAACCAGGGGTAAATACCTACAAATGATGCTATGAGGAAGCATGCTATTTAGAAGGATAATTATGGAGCTAAGGGTGTATCGGTGTACAAGTACATAGATAAGTCTTGATTGCCATACATATAAATAACCTTCCACATAGGACCATTTATAGGTCATTAACTATCATTAGGTATCTCACTCCCCTTAATGGGTTTTGGTTCTACTTGAGGATGGTTAAATGGTTACTTCTCAAATGAATTAGAAAAAGATAAATTTACACCCCCTATGTTTCCATTCAGCTATAACATGTTTATAAGATGATAACTGAGGTCTTAATATACTACAATTCATCATGTATATTGTCTAAGATTCTAATTATGAATATAATAACTAAAAAATTCATTAAGAACATAGATTTACTCTAGGATCTCACAAGTATACTACAAAATTCATCATTGTATATAAGAGAATAAAATATTTAAAAAATGAGTAGAAGATAGAACGTTAGAAGTAATTGAACTGGTGCTAATAGTCAAGGGTAATATCCTCCTCTTTTTCTTGAGGATCATTTCTTGAATTTTTTATTTAAACTCACAAGCCACCAAAAAATAATTTAAATATAAACTAAACTAGATTTACTCTTTAAAGCCCTATAATTTAAAATGGTTCCCATAATATTATATTCTCAAGTTGGTTTCAATCTATTAAAACATGAAAATCCTCCAACTAAATATAGAGTAATGATACAAATTATACCCACATATATTGTTACTAGATGAGGCACAGTGGACAACTCACTATTACCTTATACAAAGAGAGATTATATTATCAAAATAATCAATGTGTGTATAATTAATAAGGAGAATGTGATTATATAAAAGTGTTTTATTACAAGTATATGTTTTCATATAATTAAATTATTCAATAACCCCATTACATCTAGGATGGCATAAATTACTCAACCAATACTTATTAGGATGCCATAAAATTGGTAACTATTGAACACTATAAAATCTCAAGTTATGTTGTAGTTAAATGGATAAATGAACCACACTACACAATCCACTATCATGCTCAAGAATATCATATAAATGTAGTAGCTTCATTACGAACTTCATATTATACCAACTCACTTTATTACTATAAAAATTCCATCCATAACATGATCAACATAGTTGATGATAACATTGATGAAACAAGTTCTTACCATTTTTTTAAATAGGGATTTCATTTTAATGATAGAACAAGTTTAAAAGTAGGAATCATTCATATGTTAAGTGTTCCTACTTTAAAATGTTATGATTACAACATTAAAAAAGTATTAAAATAAATATGAACATCATAAGACTTTCTTCATGGACTTGGGATTAACATTCATGATTATCTGTAAGTATCATACTGAGGGTAATAATTTCTAGACTTTACTTATCAAATTAAGTCCAAAACTAAGCCTAGGAAAATACCTAAAATAATATAAAGAATATTAAACATACCATCCGGTAATGTAAGATCAATAGTCTATACACTTTCAGCAATATAAAAGAGGGTAAATCATTAATAGTCTATAGCAAATTAAGGAAAGAATTACTGTTATCCTTCATTATAAAAGACATAAGGTTATACACATTACCCTATATGTTAATTAATTATTTTATAAGTTATATGTAACCTTATAACAAGAACTAGGCACCCTTCAATTTAAATATAAACTCATAATTTTATGCATTTATAGCAAGATTAATACAGATGGAAAATTAATTAAAATAAAATTTATCAATAATATATTGCTTACCAATAAGAGTACATACCTCATATACAGTCGTACAAGTTTAGATTAAACTAAACAAGAATTAAAGGGGTTTCAATGTGTTCCATTGTTAATGCTACCATACAAGTGTCTTTCTCATTAATATGACAACAAGAAGGTTAGCTATACCATATTATCTCATACATGCATCCATTATACGAATTAAGATAAGAGACAAATAATAAAGATTTGAATCATGAACCAAGATCTTCACACTGCATTTAGCAATATTCAAATATTCTAAGTATTGAATATAAGAATACAAGAAGACCTTAAAATCTAAATACAAAAGTAGTAACCTACAGATCATAACTAGTGATACAATTTCAAAAGACATAAAAAGGATTTTAGCTTCAACACCATATGTTAAGCTCTATTTAACTTTTAACTTCAATTAAAAAATAAATCCATTTCCAAAAGCCAATAAGTTAGCATATAATTATTACAATGTAAAACAAATCAATATCAATAATTGTAACTAATTTATAACAACACTCATTATACATACAACATAAGAATATTAATCCCATTAATGCTAAAGAAACATATAGATAACTTATACCATGATGCTATTGAGTTTGTTATTCCTATCCTCAAGATAATCCAAGAGTATAAGAAACATATAATCATGACAAAATATGTCCTCCAAATCAGCCCTATGATCCCAACCATCAATGTCCCTTACCACCCCATCCATCAGTTGGATGGTGGCTTTGAAAATTAGGCTTGGAAGGGGTTCAAATCAATTCAAGGCTCCCAAGACACTAGATGAATCAACACAAGATCAAAAGTATAAAATGACAAGTGACCAATAATTACATCATTGAAATACAAGACGTAAATAAACCATGTGAACAACATCAATACAAATTATAAGTGGGGATAATATATTTGTAGGTAGGTTTGAAAGTCATATAAATGGTTTTATGTACTAAATCAAAGTCAATAAAAATCATTGTATCCATTCTAGGAAATATTCTAGGTGTAGGCTTATCCATTGGACTTCTTGACTACCAACTTACATTTCATGTAGATAAATTCATAGCTATAAGCTCATCTATTTAAGTCAAGTCAAGGGGTTAATATTTTAAAAACAACATAGATCAAACAAATATTTAATACAATATTAACTATTTTGGAAACACAATGACTAAGATGGGGGTGAATCAGTGTTTAATTTTTTTATAGTTTTACCTTATCATTCATGAATTATCAAAATAATAAAATAGATTAGCAACACATTGAGAGCCATGAGCATGAGAAAAGAACATAACACACAAAACACTTATTTGAGTTGGAAAACCTCAAGGGGAAGAAAAACCATCGATGATTCAAATTAAATAATGTACTATATGTCAAACATCAATATTTTAGTGAAGCACCAACTCCACTTGAAGTACCAACTTCAACTAACCAAGCACCAACTTGACAAGGATTTAACAAGCACCCACTTATAGGGAAGAACCAACCCCTAGATGATCAACAAAAATTAATCCACCTAAAACCCTTTATCACCTTCATAATAAATTATTTCTCATACAATATATTATTATCTCATTCTTCATCTCTTCATAAATTTCTATCTTAATCAAACTAGTCTCTAGCTTTCTTTTTGACTTGGTTAGGTCATATGACCTTGATGATAATATATAATACCCATATCAAGTATTAATGATGAATTATATGCACCCTATTTATGTTATAAAATAATTCTTTATTCTCAATAATGTGTTATTTTATTCACTTCAACTCATACTCACACTAACTAGTTAATTAGGCCTATTAGGCCTTGTTCTTATACTAGTCTCTTACTCTCACCCACTTTAGTCAGCTATGAAAACATGAATACTTGTATTATATTTAAAATAGGTCTTATAACACATTTAGTAAATTAATAAATCAATAAAATAAGTTGGTCATTACATATAAGACCAAAACCTCTTTTAGGCCTTAAGGAGACCTAATCGCATTATGCCTTCATTAACACACATTACCCTTTGAATATCTTTGAACACCCTTAGAATTTTCACATGGAAATAACATATCATATTTAAATTTAATATACCCTTACCAATATAATATTGTTTCCTTAATAACTTTTATATCTAACCACCACTTGAAGCATGTCATTATCACTATTCATAATTAGGTTTGTGCATACCCATAAAGTCTGCCAAGAGAAATTGAACCAAAAACACAATATTGTCAAAAAATAATGGCAAAAAAATATATTAAGAGAATAATTATGACTTAAATTCCATCACCAATAAAATTAAACCTCATAACTCAAGGCAAAAGTTATCAAACCCTTCTATGTAAGTAGCCCACTCGTAACTGTCAACTAGAATCAAGACACACTCAAGGAAACATGAAATTTTAACACATGAAGGAACATTATCTAGAAATTATAATGAATTAATATGATATTATAACATTATCTAAATAAACTTCAATAAATATATAATATCATATAGTAATATTTATCTTACATACCAATCTCATGACCTCACTCATCCACATACCTTACTGTGCTAGATAGGTCATCTTGAGAGCAACTTATTGCGATACATAATCATCTCAAAATATTATAAAAAAATTAACATGTAATAATGGTATTTTAAAACATACACATTCATTTGGATTCATCCCTAATCCATGATAACCAATCCCTAATCAAATTCTCATTTTTTTGGTTTTCTCATTGTCTGCATTAATAAGCCTTTTAGCAATAGGTCAACTTGTATAACCATTTTAAAACATGTGAAGTCTAAAAAATACTTATAAACCACCATGGTAATAAAATATAAATATAAATATTTAATCTACATCCATTTTTCATCTTTGACCTGGTCAACTTTGATTGCTACATCAAATTTTTGTGAGACAAGCCCTTTCTTATAGGGTCCACTCACTCACATAACAAACCAATGACACCTAGAGATACCTGGGAGAGTTCACTACATGATCCAATCATAAAAATAGTCATCTAATCTATCTGAGCCATTTTCATGAAGATATTCCATATCAAGTCAATGTTAGGGTTTTAAGAGGGTTTAAACTATGTTATAGTCCTAACGATTGTTCATACAATTTATCCCATTATCCATCTACCATGAATGGCTAAGGTTCTCATGAAAAGGTTACAAATGTCAATGAATACATGAAAGTTCTTTCTAGCTTGAGAACCCTTCATTTTATGCACACATGAAACCTTAAAACATGTTATTTTTCCTATTCTTGAAAATTTTGACCTCAAACTTGGTCAACACCCCTAGGAAAACCTATCACACCACTTAAAATGCTCACTTTCTCATTATTATCTTAAAATTTAAAACTCATATGTCATTTGGCCATGCTCTCTTTTATCTCTCTAGGCCTTGACCTGTAAGTCATGTTAGGTCTTGAAACTGACCTTCTAACTACTACTCAAGATGTCAACACCTCATAAACATGTCATAAAACCTCTTACCATGTTAAAACAATGATTTTCATCCTTAACTATTTTTTACAACACCTCATGACACCTCATTAGGTTAGGTAGGGTCTAGAACTAGTCTAGTTGTAGACTTGGGCTTAAGGCCTTACCCTTGTAGGCTTACCTAAAAATCTCCTAAGTGTTCCAACACTTGATATGAATTCTAAAGCAACCTTATACAAACTCTTATGCCTCTATTCATCCATCTCACTAGGCCACCATGCTAAAAAATCATCACTAGAACTTTATATACCATGACTAATCTTAGGCTTACTCAAGTACTTGACCTTCATGCCTCTTTTCATGTTCTCAATACCTCACTATCTATTCCCACATATCAATATTATGCCATATAACTTTCTTAATCAATGTCATATTGATTAAGAATGAACTCAAACAAATACATTGTTCAATGACCTCAAGAACAACCTTTGACATCAATGATAACTTTAATGCCAAACTTTAGCAATAAAAATAATGCTGAATAATCTCCCCCTTTGTCATTGATAACAAACCATATTAAAATTAACCATCCTTATCTCCCCATTTTAGTATTTCTCCCCCTTTGACATAAATGATAAAGTAGTGTCTATAATTCTTTAGATCACACTTAATATTAAAAAAATGATTAACATAAAAAATTATGAGTTTAAGAGACATAAAAAAAACATGATCCCCCCATCTCCATCCAAATCTTCTTGGAAAAAATCACCTATTAGTGGAGATAATGAGCATGATTATATCCCCCTAAGTATTTTGGATTCTTCAATGATTTCTAGGGGAAATAATTACACCTAATTCATAACTTATTTATTCAAAAGTTACCTTTAGAAGTGATTTGGTCAAGATGTATGTAACATTATCTTGTGTAGAAACATATTCAAGTTTGAAACTTTGCTCATTTACCTTCTGTCTAAGAAAATGATATCTGATGAGAATGTGTTTGGTCCTTGATTACATGATAGGTTTATTTGAGACACTTTTAACACGTCATAATAGATATGGCTAGGACCATCATACTCCACTTTTTAGTCTTTTAGGGTCTATCTCATCCATAGTACATGAGTGCAACATGAAGCTAATATAATGTATTTAGCTTCATACATGGACAATGCCATTAAAGCTTGTTTCTTGCTTATCCATGAAACTAGACAGCCACTTGGAAATAAGGCTCCTCAGCTGGTACTCTTCCTATCATCTATACTTCCTACCCAATCTACATATGTGTAGGCTATCAAATTGAACTCCTTTCTTCTTGGATACCACAATCCATACTCCATAGTCCCCTTGAGATAGATAAGTATCCTTTTGACTACTTATAGATGATTCTCCTTTGGAACTTCTTGAAACCTTCTCATAATACCTACTACTTGCATGATGTTAGGTCTAAAAGTAGTGGTGTATAACAAAATTACAATCATTGACCTATATGACATTTAATTGACCTTTGAAGATTCATCTTCCTTTCTCAATTTACAACCTATGATCATGGGTGTACTAACTATCTTGTAATCCTCCATCTCAAACTTCTTCAACTTTTATTTTATGTATTTTTTTTGTGAGATGAATATACCTTTTTTAGATTGAGTAATTTAGAACCCAAAAAGTAATGGTAGTTCTCCTAGCATGGACATCTCAAAATATTTCTTCATTACCTTTTTAAAGTAATTTTTCATGTTCTCTTTTTTCCCACCAATGATGATTTCATCCACATAGACAACTAATATTGGTTGATGATCATCTTATGTCTTGATGTATAGATTACTAACTACAACTACTCTTTTGAATCCTTGATCCAATAGATACTTGTCTAACCTAGTATACCAAGCTATAGGATATTATTTTAGACCATAGAAGGCCTTTTCTAATCTAAAAATATAGTCTTTATCATATGAATAGTAAAAACCCATCAAGTTTCTCAATGTACACTTCTTCCAAATTCACATTCAAAAAGGTAGATTTGACATCCACCTAGTATACCTTGAATCCTTTCAATTTGACATAATATATAAACAATATGATGGCCTCCAATCTTGATACTGGTGTAAGGTTTTACTCAAAGTCTATCCATTCAAATTGTGCATATCCCTTGCATACTAATCTAGCCTTATTCCTAGTGACTTCTCAATCTTCATTTAACTTGTTTCTAAACACCCATTTTGTGTCAATGACATTCTTATGTTTAGGCCTAGGAACTAGTTTCCAAGTCTCATTATTCTCTATTTGATATAAATACTCATTAATAGCACCTAACCAAAATTTTTCTTTTCTTGATTATATTAATCTCTTAAGTTCAATCTTGGATAATAGAATAACATTCTCTTGATTTGGATTACTTACTAGTCTTCTCCTTACTTTCATACCTACATTCTTATTGTCATTGATTTTAGATTTAGGGTGATCTCTTTAAATATATCTTGAGGGCCCTTTTGATTCTTTTCTCTCTTCAACTTATTCTTCTTCCCCATCAAATTATATAATTTACTCTTCATTCTTGAAATCCAAATTCTCTAAGGTTTTCTTTGACTATGAGTGAAATTTCCTTGTCTCATCAATCTTCACATTGGTACTTTCCACTATATTTTGTAGTTTCTTGTTATAAAATCTATAGGTTGATATCATTGGTGAGTATCCTAGTAATATTCCTTCATTATATATGGAGTCAAACTTACCCAAGTCTTCATCATCTCTTTTGATGAATCATTTTCTTCCAAACACTATAGAGTGCTCTACATTTATAGATCTGATCTTCCATAATTCATAAGGAGTCTTGCTTCCAATAGTCCTTATATATCTTATATTCAAAATTTAGATAGTAGTACTTACTACCTCTCTCTAATATCCATTATATAACATAAACTCAATCAACATAGTTGTAGCCATCTCTTGAACTATCCTATTCTTCTTTTCCACTACTCTATTTTGTTGAGGTGTCCTAGCTACTGAGAATTGTCTCCTTATTCCATGAACCTCATAGAACTCATAAAATTTATTAGATAAAAAATATCCACCTCTATTAGATCTTATAAATTTTATCTTTCCATTTTTCTTATTCTCAATAAGAGCCTTGAAAGACTTGAACTTGTCAAGATCATATGATTTATCGTTTAGAAATGCAACTTGAGTTATTCTTGTGTAATCATCAATGAGTAACATGAAGTAAATATCTAATTTAATTCTTAGAATTATTGTAGGCCCATAGAGATTAATGTGGATTAAATCCAATGGTATTGTATTAGAGTACTCTTTAGACTTGAACCTTTTTCTAGTTTTCTTACCATGTTGACATGCCTTGAAAAATATCTTTGTAGGTTTGACGATCTTGGGAATGTTATTTATACACTTATTTGTGATAATACTAACCAGGTTATCAAATTTTAGGTGACATAAAATTTTGTGCCATAGATAAATTTCATCTATCTTATTCATAAAACACCCCTCCTTTTTGATCTCATTCAATACATATAAGTTGTTCTCAGACCTCTTAGCATTGGAAATTAACCTTCTTGATTTGACTCTTCTTATCTCAAACCCTTTGTCATGAAAGGTTTGTGTGTGTCCTTAATTAAAAATTTGACTTAAACTAATTAATTTATGTTTCAAACCTTCCACATACAACACATTTTTTTATGTTGGTATTTCCATTATCTAAACTCAAGGTACCCTTGCCAACTATATTATCAATTGTATTGTCTCCAAACCTTATTATTCATACAACATTCTCTTTTAATGAGATAAAATTATTTATATATATTGTCATGTGGCTTGAGAAGCCACTATAAATATACCATTTCATACTTTCATTTTAGCTATGAAAAGCAGTTTGAGCTAGCATAGAATCTTCTTTGGTCTTCGGTTCCTCCTTATAAAAAAGTCCATCTTTCTTCTTGAGGTCAATCTGATATATCTTATCTTGTTTTGGATTGAATACCAATGTTTTATTTCTCTTATGCATTTTAGGAGATTCATATGTCTTGTTAAATCCTGTGAACCTTCTAACTCTATTAGAACACAATATTGCAATGTGTCCTACATTGTGACATATGTAGCAAATAATTTTTCTATATTTACCATGGTTCCATGATGACTTATACTTTATAAAATTAGGTTTACTTATTGATCTCTTTAGTTAAATATTCTTGACCTATTCTAACTTATCATGTTTTATTTCAATCTTGCTCAATTTTTCTATGAGTTGTTCATGTTTAATCTTCTAGAAATTGAGCTCTATCTTCACTTGGTCACACTCAACTTCATTTAGCTTAGACCTTATGTTGACCTATTCTAAATAACTTTTAATATCCTTGATAGTATTGTTTTTATGTTTCAAATCACCAAGAGTATTTGTGAGTTTAGTCTCTAACAAGGTATACTTCAACTTCTCTTTCATCATTGTTATAGAGGATTTCTTCATCATACATGTTGTCTTCTTGTTGATCATAAGACATCCTTATGCTTCTTAGGATCACATTCAAGCTATTAGACTTGATTTAAAGGACTAGGATATGATACCAATTATTATAAACACAATGACTAAGAGGGGTGGTGAATCAGTCTTTAAAACTTTTATATTTTTACCTTATCATTCATGAACTATCAAAACAATAGAATAGACTTATCAATAGATTGAGAGCCATGAACATGAGCAAAAAACATAACATACATAAAACTTATTAGAGTGGGACACCCTCAAGGGGAATAAAAAACACTATTGATGTAAATGGAATACTACCATATAATTCAAACATTAATATTTTAGTGAAGTACCAACCTTGCTTGATGCACAAACTTCAACTAGCCAACCACCAACTTTACTAGGCTTTAGAAAACACCCACTTATAGGGAAACACTAACCCCCCATATGACTCAACACCAACTAATCCACCTCAGACCATTGATCAAATTTATAATAACTTTTTTCTCATATAATATATGATGATATCATTCTTCATCTCTTCATACATTTATATCTTACTCAAACTAGTCTCTAGACTTCTTTGTTCAATTAACCCTCTTCTTGACCTAGTTAGGTCATATGACCTTGATGATCATATAAAATACCCATATCATATAATAATTATGAATTAAATTCACCATATTAATTATCTTCAAGACCTTCTCAATAATGTTTTATTTTATTCACTTCAACTCATACTCACACTAACTAGTTAATTAAGCCTATTAGGCCTTATTCTTATACTAGTCTCTTTATCTCACCCACTTTGGTCAGCCATGAAGAATTACATAATTAGATTATATTTAAAATATGTCTTAGAAAATTTTTAATACATGAGTCAATCAATACAATAGGTTGGTCATAACATATAGGACTAAAACCTCTTTTAGGCCTGAAGGAGACCTAATCCCATTAGGCCTTCATTAGCACATGTTACCCTTTGAATACCTTGGAAAAACATAAATTTTTTAACATGGTATTAAAATATAATATTTCAATCTATTATACCCTTACTAAGATCATCTTGGGTTCATAACACCTTTTATCTCCAAACACCACTTGAAGCACATCATTAACACTGTTCACAATTGGGCATGTGCATACCCAAAAAGTTTATCAAGAACAATTGAAAAAAAAACACAATATTATAAAAAAATCATGGAAAAACTTATATTAAGAGAATAATTATGAATTAAATGTCATCACCATGTGAATTATACCTATAAACTCAAGGCAAAAGTGCTCAAACCCTTCTATGTAAGTAGCCCACTCAAACTGTCAATTAGCTTCAAGACACAATCAAGAAAACTTAAACTTTTAACAAATAAAGGATAATATTAAAGAAATTAAAATGAATCAATATGATCTTATAAAACTATTATAACAAACTCCAAAAAATAGACCATAATCTTGTATATAAATATTAGTCTTACAGACCAATCTCATGACCTCACTCATACATAAACCTTACTATGTTAGACAGATCATCTTGAGAGAAACTTATTGCTATAAAAATCATTTAAAATATTATAAAAAAATTAAAATGTAATTAATTGTTTAAAAACATCTCCATGTATTTAGATTCATTCCTAATCTATGATAACCCATCCCTAATCAACTTCTCATGTTTGCCTGGTTTTCTCACTATCTACATCACTAGGCCCTTTAGCGATAAGTCAAATTATATGATCAATTTAACACATGTGAAGTATATAAATAAATAAAATAACAACATGATCATCAAATAAAATTATCAAACTTTATCCTCCATCCATTATGTAACTTTGACTTGGTCAACTCTGACTGCTACATCAAATTTATGAGAGATAAGCCCTTTCAAAGGAAAAACTCACTCACCTAACAAAAAAATGCCACATGGAGATACCTGGGAGAGTTAAATAAATGATACAATCATAAAAATAGGTCATATAATCCATTATGAGCCATTTCCATGAAGATATTCTATATTGGGTCAATGTTAGGGTTTTAGGAGGGTTTAAACCATCTTACAATTTTAACAATTATTCATACAACTTAGCCCCATATTATACAAACCAATGCTTGGAAATTTGATCTATTACCTTTCCACATATACCAATAATGTATCAAGTTCTTAAGAAAATGATACATGTGTCAATGAATACATGAAATTCCTTTTTAGGTTGAGAACCCTTCATTTTATGCACACATGAAACCTCAAAAAATGTTTTCTTACCTTTTATATAAAATTTTGACCTTAGAATTGGTCAACACCCATGGAATAGCTTATCACACCACTAAAAATGCTTACTTTCTCATTATTATCTTAAAATACAAAATTCATACCTCATTTATTTATGCTCTCTCTTAGCTATTTAGGCCTTGACCTATAAGTCATATTAAGTCTTTAAACTAACCTCATAACCACTGTTCAATCTATAAACACATCATAAAACCTCTTACCATGTTTATAAAATGATTTAAATCCTTAATTTGTTTTGACAACACCTCATGACACCTCATTTGGTCAAGTAGGGTCTAGAACTAGCTTAGTTATATATTTGGGCTTAAGGCCTTACACCTGTAGGCTTACCTTGAAACTCTCCTAATTTTCCAAAACTTTATATGCATGATCAATCAACCTTATACAGCCTCTTATGAATGCATCTCACTAGGACCTTATTCTCAAACCTCATCACTAGGAATTTACATATGATGACTAGTCTTAGGCTTATTCAAATACTTGACCTTCATGCCTCTTTTCATATTCTCAACACCTCACTATCCTATTCAAAATCTCACTCTTATTCCATATAATTTTCTTAATCATTGTCATATCTCTTAATAATTCAATCAACTAGAGACATTTCTCAATGAACTCAAGAATAGACATTGACATCAATGACAACTTTAATGCCAAACTTCAAAAACAAAACTAATGCTCAACAAACATATGACATAACATAATGTGAATGTATAACCAACACAACAAAAATGGTCAACACATAACAAATTAACACCCATTTTAAAAAGATTCAAAATGCCAAAATAATTTCCATAGTTAATAAAAATTAAACTACTAAATGTAAGGGTATTAAGAAACATGTTAAAGTAGGTCGATATGGCCCACGCATATCAAACTTTGACTTCCAACCATACACATCATTTCCAAAATAATTAAAAATGATTTCAAATAATAATAAAGTTTTCATGACAAGTAAAAGGTGATAAAAAGCTGATATGATGATTTTATGGGATCATCATGAGGTCTTATGACCTCATAATGATCCCTAAAATCTTAATATTAAGGTTTATAAATTTAATAATTTCAGCAATCTTTAATCAAATGATTTAAGTACCAGTAAATGCTCTATTATAGGTTTCAAGAAAATTTTCTAGGGCTTCAGCCCATAACCCCTACATGGGCTTAGTCAAGGTTATAATACATATAAGTAATCACAATTGAAATATTTATATATAAAATAATATTGTTTTAAACATATAAAAACTAGTTTTAACCTTAAATTGTAGTCATTAAACCAATTCAACAAAACCCAAGTATGATTTAAAAACCCTTTTATTTCCAACAATAAAACACCTCGATTGATTTATAAAACCTCATTAACAAGTGAAACCCACATAATGTCAAAAACATGAAGAACATGGTATGGTGATCTAGGTTACAAACTAGACTAAATTTATCCTTATAAAGTATAATGCAAAAAGGTAGTGATTATATTTTAATACAAGTAAATAAAGACAACCTTCAGATCGATTTGTTCAACAAAATTTATAATCCAAATTATTATCTACAACATGGATGGTATGCAACCATAAAGCATACACAAAAAGGGTGTTTAAATAAAAAATAATGGATTTATTTATCCATATGATTTATACAAAAGGAGGATATATTTTATCTTCCTTGGGTGCTAAGAACTTGGTATGAAGTCTTATGACTTCATGATGAGTATATAGCACCCCTAATTTTATTTTATACCTACAAATCCATACAACCAACTAATCAAAAAACATTATTTTACTTGTAGATTTTAGGCTGAAACATAAGACAAATGGGAGAAAGAACCAATGCTCAAGCACCCAGTCCACACAACCAAAGGGACCAAAGAAAAATCCCCCTTTCCTAGTCTACACAACCCAAAAATAATAGCCAAAAATAAAATCCCTATGTATTCTTTTACCCATTCTCCTCTCTTCCTTCTCCCCCCCACATCCTCTCACCATGACCCATCCATTTACTTCCCATACCACCATCCATCTCCCCCATACCTCATTCAATTCTACATTGAATGTTTAGGAGAGAGAATCCCCTTAATATCATAAAACACATCCCCCAATGTCATCAAAATATGCCATAGAAATTAGTTTAAGGGATCATAAAAATCTACCAAAAATAATACACAATTTAAAACTCACATAATATATGGGTCAAGCCACATTCAAATCAATTAATCACATAATAATCCTTATGGGGGGGTCATCAGGAGGGGGTTTAGATGATTCCATAACATGACCTTGTCACCATGATAAATGGATAGACCAAGGTAAGGTCATGGATGGTGAGATCATGGTGGGAAAGAAAAGGGGAATCAAAAGCAAGGAGATTACAAGTAAAATAGAACCAACTAGCATCAATTATAGCATGCAATAATACAATAAAAAAATTGATGTGAGGCACAAATAAAAATAAGACATGTCAACATAATAAAAAAAATGATGAAATAATCCAATGGAATGGAACTAAACTAGAGTATATATACCTATTGAAATGTATTTGACTACTCAAAAATCATTTCATCTTCCTAGTTATCAAAATCATCACCTAGCCTAGCTCATATCGTGTACCTATAACCACTGAATATAACATCAACAATAATTCAATGATGAATAAACAATAAGATACAAAAATATAATTAAACATTAATTCCATTAATTAGTTCGCATGTAATCTAATGTAGTAATTAAAACGTAACCATGTTCATCAACCTGCAGACAAAACATCATTATACCAAAGTCCATCAGTACTGTACTAGTTAGATAAAATTAATGCATAATCAATTATACATGTAATAATATTTAAATAGTATTTTAAAGTATAAAATATTTGGGTCATAACATCATCTACTCCTAAAAATGGAGCCATCCTAATGATTATTCAAAAAACTAGGCATAATGCTTCCTGCAAAGATGTGCATCTTCCCAAGTATCACTTATTTCGCTCAATGGGTCCCATTGAACAAAAAATTATTGTATATCCCTATTTTTAGCTTAAAATTATGATGGTATAGGATTATCACTAGTTCTAACTACATCTTTTCTTCTTCTATGACCTAAAGGTGTTTCCAATCCAAAACATGAGAGAGATCAGGTATGTATTTTCTTAATAAAGAAACATGAAATACATCATGAATCCTGGATAGAGGAGGAAGACCCAACTAATAAGAAATAAGACTAATATTCTCCTTAATGTTGAAGGGATTTATAAAGTATGGAGCTATCTTAGAATTTTTTTCTAATTTTATTAAAATTTTATGTGGTCTAACACAAAGAAATTTTTTATCACCCATTCTGAATTCACCTAGTGTCCTCTTTTGGTCAACATAACTCTTTTATCGATCAGATGCAACTTTCAGATTTTGGCATATTTATTCCATTTATTTGTTATATTCTAAAAATATATCAGGGTTAGCAACAACCTTATTTTCCAAATTATCCCATCCAAGTGGGGTTCTACATTTTTTCCTATACAGAGCTTCAAAATATGCCATTTTTATTGCAAAATGATAAGAGCTATTATAAGTGAATTCAACTAAATAGAGATAATCTTACCATTTCATTTGTTAGTCCATGTAATACATTTAGATCATGTCCTCAACCACCTGATTGAGTCTTTCCATATGACCATCCATTTTTGGGTGGTAGGAAAAATTGAAATTTAAATGCATTCCAAATGTTGTGATCAAAGTTCCCCAGAATCATGATGTAAATAACTTATCTCAATATGAGATAATTCCTTTGGGTATACCATGTATTCTAACCACCTATTTCATGAATAATTCCATGAACACTAAAATTTCATTTATTATATTTACAATAATGAAGTGGCCAACTTTAGTAGCCTTATCAATCTCTACAAGTGTGGTATCATGTTTGCTACATAATTTAGGTAGTCTGATATTAGAATCAAGTGAGATTACAACCCAATTTCCTCTTGGAAAATCATGAGGGTATACAAACCCTCAAAGGTGGAAATTCTCAAGCTTAACATGATGGCATTTGAAGCATCTTTCCACAAAATCAATGACATCACGCTTCATACTAGGTCAAAAATAAATTCCTTTCAACTTATGTGTCATATTCTTAACACCAAGATGAGCATAGTGAGATGATGTATGCACTTATTTTAACACATAGTTTTTCAAGTCCCCTGACTTGGGTATAAAAATTATATATATTTTTCCTTACAAGGCCATCTTATTTAATAGATAAGTCAAAATAATTCTTTGCTAAAGGATCATCAACCAAACCTACTATTTTTTGGAATAATACATCAATAATTTATCATTTTAACATAGGACTTCTAAAATTTAATTGAATTATTGATCTGGACAACAATTCAGATGACAACTTGGGTGATGGGTCCACCCTAATATATGGCAAAATGTCCAGGAGCCATAACTTTTGCACCGTAGCTCCAATTGACTCACCGTTTGAACCGTTGGAAATGAGAGGAATGTCTTGTTATGGAATGAGCTCTGATTGATGAATTTTGACCCCATAAAACCAAATTGAAGTGTCCCAAATTTCAATTTTAGTAGTGTAGTCTAAAAATAGTAATTTTCTAAAAATAGTAATTCCTCAAATTTTGTATTATTGTAAATCATGGAAGTCAGACCAATTCATCTCCCTTGAGATTGGTGACCTTCCATATCCTCCCCATACCTTTAAAACATGTATAAATGAAGATGTAACCTGAAATGGAAATCAAACATCTCTTCTCAGAGATAAGCATATGTTTGTGTCTGCAAATTTGATCAATAAAATATCTCTTATCAGAGATAACATTATTTGAATTGTTTTGTTCTTGTTTCTGGAATTATATTTCAACCAAAGATTTTGAGTTTTGGATCAAGTATAGATAAGGAATCAATGTATGTGCATTGACTGAGAACATAAATAACATTATTTTACTTGCCCTTGACATAATAAATATCCATGTCAAAGTTACTTATAAATTCTAGACATCTTTATTGGCATGTATTTAAATCATCTTAGAAAAATATATACTCCAAGTTGTAGTGATCATATTTTATCTTAAAGGGCTTTCCCAATAAAAACATTTTCCATTATTTTAGGGCATAGACAATGTCATCAAGCTCCATGTCATAAATGGGATATTTATTCTCATGCTCCATGATCTTACATGACTCATAAGCCATGAAATTACAATATTGAGTCAAAACACCTCCATATTTTTCCTTAGAAGCATTATCCCAAACCTCAAAATTACCATTTGGATTAGGGATAATAAATATAGGTGTTGTTAAAAACACTTTTATATTTGTTAAAGCCTCTTCACATTGAGTCATCCACATAAATTTTTTCCCTTGCACTATAAATAAGTGATAGGATTGCCATACTATAAAATGTTTCCACAAACCACTAGTAATAACCAACCAATCCCATGAAGCTACACACTTCATGCACATTAGTTAAAGTAGGCTAGTCCTAAATGGATTTTATCTTTGTTGGGTCTAAAACAATGCCATCCTTTGAAATGATATGGCCCAAGTAGTGTATTTAACATTCATAAAATGCACACTTGGAAGATTTTTCATATAGTTTATGCTATCTCAACCTTTTTAAGAATAGATGAAGGTGTTGATCATGTTTAACTTCATTTTGAAAATAAATAAGAATATCATCAAGGAAAACTAACACAAATTTATCCAAAAAGTCTTAGAACACATTGTTTATTAGGTTCATAAATGTTGTTGGAACATTAGTTAGACTAAATGACAATACCATGAACTCATAATGCCCATATCGAGTTTTAAAGGTTTATTTATGAATATCTTCTTCTTTGATCCTTAGTTGATGGTATCCTGATCTTAAATCAATTTTTGAAAAGACTATTATACCTTTCATTTGATCAAATAAATCATATATCCTTGGTAAAAGATATCAATTTTTGATCATTGCCTTATTAAGTAGGTGGTTATTAATACATAACCTTAAAGTCTCATCTTTATTTTTGATAAAGAAAACTAGATCACCCTAAGGAGACATACTTTGTCAGATGCATCCACTATCTAGAAGTTCTTAAAGATGCACCTTTAATTCTTACAAGTTAGCCATGTTCATGTGATAAAGAGCCTTAGATATAGGGGTATATCTTGGTAAAATATAAATGGCAAAGTTAAATTCCTACTTACGTGGTAACCCAAGCAATTTTTTATGAAAAAAATCCATAAAATTATTTAGGATAGGAAAAAATGGGTGACCTAGTTTAATATCTTTAGGTAATTCTTTCAGCAAAATGACAAAGTTTACATCCCTTTCTAACAACCCTTTTTAGATACAAGGTTGAAAGTATCCTTTTTTTTCCAAGCATTTGAATACCTTGCATTTCTACAAGCCTCCCAAGGTCATCAATACATTATACTCTTTTACCAACACAATCAAACATTACTTGGTGCGCTTATAACCAATCCATTATAAAAATGAGATAAAATGACCCCAAAGGTGATAATAATAGATTCAACTTGGTTTTGAAGACACCAAGATCAATTTCAACTTATTCTAAGCATTCGTGGATAGGTACCCTTTTTGGTATCAAACTTGACTGCCCAACCTTCTTTTATCATTATATATTCAATATTACATTATTTTATAACATTAAGAAAATAAAATTATCAATTTCACCTGATTGAGTTAGAATAGATATAGAAAAACCATTAATATTACCTCTAGTTTCTATCGAGGTAGCCTACAAATCAACATTATGATTGTCTACAACTACGTACACCCTATGGTTAGATGATTGGCCTAATTTGATTTTGGGGAAAACCTTTTTATAGTAGTTATGACCACATTATTAGCATAAAAAAACCATTGAAAGAGATATGGGAATATTATTTACACCCATGGTTTATCCATGTTGACTTTTTTAGGGTTATTCTTTCCTAAAAGACCCTAATTTAGATGAGCTTTGTAACTTAATTTTTTTAGTCTGGTTGGAAAACTTGTTAAAGTTATTATTATTTCTAGCAAATCTATGATTTTGGTCTAATTTTATAAAGTTCTTAGACATAGGGGAGATATTTTTGGTCTTATATTGTAACTTATTCAACTTGAACTGTTGTCTCTTCTTTTGACAATTCTTATCTTTCTGTTCAGTCTGATAAGTTGACTCAATGGTGATTACCATGGTCCTTGGATTTGTCATATTGACATCATGCATCAATATCTCTTTAAGCCCAAGATTAAATTTGGTGATTTTTGTCTCCTCATCATGCATGTAATTCACATGATGTAACAAAGTTAAGAATTTGTTTTCATAATAAAAAATAGTCATGTTTTCCTATCGTAGTAATTGAAAATTAGATATTTTTTATTCCTTATAGTTGGAATTTAGGTACCTTTTCTAAAAATATGTTTCAAAGACTATTTTGGTTAGACCCATTGGTTGGTATCTCTTTATTACACAAAGTTGATTTCACCACAAGGATATAGTTACAACAAATTAGAATGTTGAAACCTTTACTTTCACATTTGATGGCATGTTATGTAGATTAAAGTATTTCTATAGGTGAACCAACCATGCATCAATTGCATCATCAAATTTCTCATGAAAAAATGTAGCTGGTGAAAATTTATTTAGTTGCTTAATAATTGGGTCAACCATATTCAAAGTCATATCTTAGATCACCAGTTCCTCTACCTAGACTATATCTAATTTCTATATTTCCTCATTAGATACACCTTCAAGTTTATTTAGCCTTTGCTCTTAATTATCAATATTGCCTTGTAGAAAATTTAAGGCTGTGAATATTCCACTGAGGATTTCCTCATGCTTATTGGTTGTGTTTCCATTGATTGCATCAACATTCAAAACCTCATTATTACTATCAACATTATTAATGGGTAGTTCATCTTGATTTCAAATGGGGATATGGGCACTATGGCCCTTACTTTAGCCTCTACCTCTGACCCTAATTGGATTAACATTATTTTGGTTATTTTGGATGTTGACACCATTTGACCTTGTCCTAACCATATTGATAATTTATAAAATAATAAATTATAAAATTTTGGACTTAAAATGTTCATTCCCAAATTTTCCTAGAGCATAACACTACTTTGATACTAGATGAAATAAACCCCCAAAAAATTTGGAATTTCATTATCAGAGTGTGGTTTGGATTTCATGCATGACCTAATACTCTACCTATTAATGTAGGTAATATTTATTTAGTGTAATCATGTAGACATAACTAGAACTGAAGGAGGTGATCTGATATGTTTAACTATGGTTAAATACCTACAAAGAATGTTATGAGGAAGCAGGTTACCTAGAAAGATAACTATGGAGTTCAGGATGTATCAGTGTACAAGTACATGGATAAGTAATAAGAACCATACATATCACTAACCTTACACATAGGATTGTTTACACATCCTTACCTCTCAATAGGTATCTCACTCCCCTTAATGGGTTTTAGCTCTACTTGAGGATGGTTAAATAGTTACTTTCAAATGAATCATAAAAAGACAACTTTATGCACCTATGTTGCCATTCAGCTCTAACATGTCTATGAGATGAGAACTGATGTCTAAGTCTAATATGAACCATCATGTATAATATATGAATATAATAACCAACAATTTCATTAATCACATGTAGATTTACACTAGGATCCCATAAGTATACTACATCATCCATTACTTTCCATAAGAGAATAAAGTCTTAAAAAAATGAGTGGAAGATGGAACACTATAAGAAACTAAACTAGTGCTAATAGTTTAGGGTAATATCCTCCTCTTTGTCTCGAGGGTCATTGTACCATTTCCTTGTTTATTTAAACTCACAAATCACAGATTAATAATTTGGATACAAAATAAATTGGATTTACTTCTTAAATCCCTAGAATTTAAAATAGTTCCTATACTCTTATATTCTCATGTTGGTTTCAATTCATAAAAACATGTAAATCCTCTAAATTAATATAGAGTAATGATATATCTTATACCCACATCTATTGTTACTAGATGAGGCATAGTGGACAACTCACTATTACCTTATGTAAAGAGAGACTATATTATCAAAATAGTCAATGTGTGTATAATTAAAAAGTAAAATGCATCGATATAAAAGGTGTATTTATCCAAGTATATGTTTTCATACAAATAAATTATTCAATAACCCCATTACATCTAGGATGGTGTAAATTGCTTAGCCAATACTTATTAAGATGCCATAAATTTGGTAACTACTGAATACTATAAAATCTCAAGTTATGTTGTAGTTAAATGGATAATTGAACCACACTACATAGTCCAATAGCATGCTAAAGAACATCATATAGCTATATTAGATTCATTATAAACTTCATATTATACCAATTCACTTTATTCCTATATAAATTCTAGCCATAACATGATCAACATAGTTGATGATAACATTAATGAAACTATTTCTTGCCAATTTTTAAATAGAGATTTCATTTTAATGATAGAAATTTTTTCAAAGTAATAATCATTCAAATGAGAAGTGTACCTACTTAAAAATGTTACAATTAATATATAGACAAAGTATGAAAATAAATATGAACATCATAAGACTTTCCTCATAGACTTGGGATTAACATTGATGTTGATATATAATTATCACACTAAGGGCAAGAATTTATAGCCTTTACTTATCAAATGAAGTCCAAAACTAGGCCAATGCAAATAACTTCAATAACATAAATAAGATTTAGCATACAATCATATAATGTAAGCTCAATAGTATATACATTTTCAGCAATATAAAAGAGGGTAAATCATTAACAATGTATAGAAAATTAAGGAAAACATTATTTCTATCCTTCCTCATAAAATACATAAGGCTATACACATTAACCTACAGGTTAAGGAATTATTTTATAATCTATATATAACATTATAACAAGAACTAGGTAGCCTTCAATTTAAATATAAACTCATAATTTTATGCATTTCAAACAAGATTAATAGAAATGGAAAATTAAATAAAATGCAATCTATCAACAATATACTTCTTACCAATAAGAATACATACCTCATACATAGTTGTAAAAATTTAGATTAAAATAAATAAGAATTAAAGGGGTTACATAAATATTGATTCTTTATGCTACTTATAAGTGTCTTTCTTATAAATATGACACAAAGAAGGTTGGTTATACCATATTATCTCATACATGCATCTATTATATGAATCAGGATAAGCGATACATAAAAAATAACTTAATCATGAATCATGATATTCACAAAGCCTTTATCAATATTCAAATGTTCCTAAGTACTGAATATAAGAATTCAATAAGAATTTACAACCTAAATACAAAAGTAGTAACTAGTAGATCATAACTAGTGCTTCAATTCAGAAAGATATAAAAAGGATTTCAGCTTCAACCCCATATGTTAAACATTATATAACTTCTAACTTCACTTATAGAATAAATCCATTGCCAAAATTTAATAAGCTAACATTTACTGATTATAATATAAAAATAATAATATCAATAACTGTAACTTATTTACAACCACAATCATTATGCATACAACATGGGAACATTAATACCATTAATGGTAAAGAAACATATGCATAACTTATACCATATTTTTACTATTTTTTTTTCTTATCCTTTAGACCATCTAATAGTATGAGCAACATATAATCATGACAAAATAAACCCTCCCAACTAGTCCTATGAGTCCAACCATTGGTGGCCCTTACCACCACATCTATCATCTAGATGGAATCTTTGGCAACCAAGCTTGGAAGGGATTCATAGCAATTCAATGTTATCAAGCCATTAGACAACTCAAAAAAACAACAAAAGTATAAAATGGAAAGAGACCAACAAGTACATCATCCAAAGACAAGGCATAAATAAATCATGTAAATGACATCACTACAAATTGGAAGTGGGGATAATCTATTTGTAGGTAGGTTTAAAAGTAATATAAATGGGTTTATGTATTAAATCCAAATCCATAATGATCATTGTATCTGTACTTAGAAATATTCCAAGTTTAGGATTAACCATTGGACTTCTCGACTACCAATCCACATTTCATGCATATAATTCCATAGCTATAAGCTCAGCTATTTAAGTCAAGTCAAGGAATTAATATTCTAGTAACAATAGAGATCAAACAAATATTTAACACAATAGTAATTGATGACATAACACAATGTTAATATATAACTAACATAATACAAATGGTTAACACATAACCAATCAACACCCACTTTATAAAGATTCAAAATGTGAAAACAAAGACCATAGTTAATAAAAATATAACTACTGAATTTAAGGGTATTATTCAATATTTTATAGTGGGTCGATATGGCCCATACATATCAAACTTTGACTTCCATCCATACCCATCATTTCCAAAACAATTAAAAATGATTTCAAATAATAATCAAGTTTTCATGACAAGTAAAAGGTGAGGGAAAATTGATATGACATTTTTTGGCATCATCATGAGGTCCTTCGACCTCATAATGATCCCCAAAATATTAATATCAGTTTTTATCAATTTAATAATTTCAATGTTCTTTAATCAAATGATTTAAGTACTAGTTAATGCACTATTGTAGGTTTTAATAAAAATTTCTAGGGATTCAACCCATAAACCCTACATAGGCCTAGTTGAGTTTATAACACTTAAAAAAAATCACAAGTAAAATATTTATCTATAAAAATATACTATTTTAAACATATAAAAACTAGTTTAAACCTTAAATCATATTCATTAACCCAATTAAATAGAAACCAAGTATGATTTAGACACCCATTTATTTCCAACAATAAAACACCCATATCAATTTACAAACCCTCATTAAAAAGCCAAATCCACACAATGTCATAAATAGGAAGAACATGGTTTGGTAACTTAGGTTACAAACCAAACTGAATTTATCCATATAAAATATAATGAAACATGGTAGTGATTAAATTTCAATACAAAGAAAGAAGAAAGACAATGCTCAGATCAATTTGTTGAACAAAATTTATAACCCAAATTATTATCTACAACTGGAAGGTACTACGGCTAGATTGCATACACAAAAAGGGTGTTTAAATAAAAATAAAAATATTTATTTTTCCATATGATTTATGAAAAGGGAGGGAATATTTTATCTTCCTTGGGTGGTAGGTACTTGGAATGAAGTCTCATGACTTCATATTGAGTATATAACGTCTCGACTTTTCCTTAATACCTATAAACTAGCCAATCAAAATATATTATTTTATTTAATTATAGATTTTAGGCTAAAACACAAGCAAAATGGGAGAGATAACCAATGCTCAACCAACCAATCCACATAGCTAAAGGGACCAAAGCAAAATCCCCCTTTCCTAGTCTACACAACCCAAAGATAATAGCCAAAAATAAAATCCCTGTGTATTCTTTTACCCATTCTCCTCTCTTCCTTCTTCTCTCCCCCCCCAAACATCCTCTCACCACCACCCATCCATTTACTTCCCATACCTCCATCCATCTCCCCCATATCTTATTCAATTCTACATTGGATGTTGAGGAGAGAGAATCCCCTAATATCATTGAACACATCCCCCAAGGTCATCAAAATATGCCATAGACATTGGTCTAAGGGATCCTAAAAATCTAAAAAAATAATAAAAAATTTAAAAATCACATAATATATGGGTTGAACCACATTCAAATCAATTAATCACATAATAATCCTTATGGGGGGTCATGGGGAGGGGGTTTAAACAAATCCACAACATGACCTAGTCACCATGATGAATGACTAGAGCAAGGAAAGATCATGGATGGTGAGTTTTAGGTGGGAGAGAAAAGGGGAATTGGAAGTGAGGAGGTTACAACAAGTAAAATAGAACCAATTAACATTAAATATAACATGTAGTAATACAATCTACAATTCAACTCGAGACATGAAAAAAATAAGACATGACAACACCACAAAAAATGATGTAATTGTCTAATGGTGTGGAATTGAAATAGAGTATATATATACCTATCAAAACACATCTAAATACTAAAAAATCACTTTGTCTTCCTGGTTGTTAGAATCATCACCCATCTTAGCTCATGTCGTGTACCTGAAACCATTGAATATCACATCAACAACACTTGAATGATGACTAAAAATATGATACATAATTATAATAAAACATTAATTTCATCAATTAATTTATATATCATCTAATTCAATAATTAAAACATAACCATGTCCATCAACTTGGATTTGAAACATCATTATACCAAAGTCCATCAGTATTGTACTAGTTAGATAAAAGTAATGCTGAAATAGCTATACATGTTTTAGTAATATTTAAATATCTATTTAAATTATAAAATTATGGGGTCATAATAGTGACCTTATTTTAAAGATATTTTATCCTTAAATTAAAATATTGATTTTTCTTTTTTAACTTTTCTATGGATGCTCTCATAGTCACTATTTGATCTTGAAGGAATTCACAAAAACAAGTCTTAGGTACTTTTGATTGAATATGTATAAAAACACCATTAAGGGGATGTGTGGGAGGTGGAAGAGGTTGAATAAGGACATAATATTTTAAATTATTCACTTTATTCCTTATTTTATTTTGAAACTTTGAACTGGCAAATGCCATTAAGGGTGTAACTAGGTAAGGTGTGTTTACTTTTTAGGATCTTAGATACATTGATCTTCAACTTAAATAGTAAATATGCTCAAAGGGGAACTGATTATGGATGATCACACTCTCATATCCACACTATCCTATCTCTAGGGTATGTTGATAGTGATTTACTAGGGTTAACCACTTACTAGTACACAAAAAGAGCAAATGATCGAAGGCTTCCCATGGTTAAAAAATAAAACCAAGTCATTTTTGATTTACAATGAATTATGTGGAAAATAATATAAATATACACTATTTTTGAAAGGCTTTTATGTTGGGGATGTACTCCTCACATCATGACTCAGGTAAAACTAAAGACCAATTTTCTGAAAATGATAGCTCATATGAGTATTAAAACCAACATAACATAATTTCTAGAAAAAAGAGAAAGAAAGAAAAAAAGAACTTGAAAGAAATCAAACATTTTTGGGTAATGAAAATAAATAATTCAATCTAAAAGCCTAAATTCAAAGATAAACTCTATTTAGTTTCCACAAATAATGAATTCAAATAAAAACCCTAAAAAATTGATTAGAAAAAAATCAATGTTTGAAACAAAACTTAACAATATGGTGTTCACCATAATGTTTTACCCCTTTATATTTAACCATGAAAATATTTATTTAGTAGGTGTAAAAATTGAGAGAGATCAAAATGGTAAAGATATAAAATTATTAACAATTCTGATTATGTGACTTGTTAAATATGGAAAACCACTATTTTTTGAAAACATTAAGAATAAATGAACTTAGCTTAAATATGAATTTTTGTTGACTATTTATGAAGTTTGATAGTGTGAGATAATATAATACATGAATATGACTATACTTGGTCAATAACATAATATGGAATTATTTTTAGATATGACTGCACTTCCTAGATAGTAGTGCAAGTTGATTATGTCTATTGGCTACAAACTTGTCCAAGTTGATTATGACTCATATCTAACAATGGAAAACAAATAAATAAATAGATTTGATAGTGAAATATTATATATAAAACATGATAATATTCTTGAATATGACCATGCTCATTAGATAATATTTTAGGTTGTCCATGTCTTTTGACTATGGACTTATTCACATTGCTTGTTATGAAAATTAAATTACTCCACCTTTTTCACCTATGTCTACTAATCAGGTTGAGATAGTTTAATATTATGCCATGTGTAAGTCTCTGGTTTCCTTATTTTACTTTTATAAACCCTATGGATCTTTACGAGAGATAAAAATTTCAAAAAGAGAGGGGAAATGTAATGGGATATGATAAAACCAATCATCTTCTTGGTGATTGACCACTCCCTACGTATCCAAATACTCTAGAGAGGGAACCAAACCATGTGTATTTCTTCCACCTAGAATGATTGTGCAATTATATTCCTTGACAAAATGTATGTAGATATAAAGGTGGATTTGATACTTAAAAATGATAGCTCTTGAATTAATTTGAAGTCATTAAGAATTAATTGTAAACAACTCATAATGATTGATATTGAATTTTTGAGACATGGGAATTTTTTTATTAATGTGTAATAGTGTAAAGATTATATGCTAGATCAAAATCAAGTCCCTTTGAAATGAGGTTTTTATTATGTTATATAGTAAATTTTTTTGATAATTTAATTTATGTGACCTTATTAAATGTGTGGAAAGAACCAAAATAATATTTGTAATTTGGATACTAATTTTCACTTGCTGTGGGTACAAGACTACTATAATTGCACAACTTTGTGACAATAAACCTGTCTACCAAGGGTGACCATATCCTAAAAAATCAAGGACATCTATCCTGAGATGTGAAACAAAATAAGATTAATATAGATATTTGAGTTTTGACTTAGAAATTATGTTAGTAGTAATGATAAATTGAAGGGTCAAGTCTGCATATAGGTAAATGGCTTAGAGGAATGGTGAATAAGAGACATATACCTGGGTGAAAGTCATGTGGTTTAGGTTGTGTTAATAATTAACATTGATATCATATATGACTAGATATTAGGTATCCAAATCCTCGCACATGAATTTTTATATAGATTAAATCAGATAAATGCATGAAATATATGTCAATAGTTTATATGGCTAGAAGAAAAAATATATATTCCAATTTTATCTATGTTTCATGGTTGACTAAAGTTTGACAAAAAAATCTTTGATATTTATAGGAATATTAAAATTAACTAAATTTAAACTTTAATCATATTGGAAGTATGATCCAAAGAGAATATTAAAGTCCAAGATGGTATAATATAAGTTTTATCCATTTATTCATGAAAAGAATTCTGAACTTGAAAGAATAGCCGACCTATACTCATGGGAAGAAGGCCTCACTAAAATAAATGAAATAGCTCATGAATAGGGAAAGGATTTTTTTTTAAATTAGTTATTGGTTATCCCAGAGCCTATGAGTTGGAAAACATTTTACCAAAATATATTACTTAACAAAAATCCATCTAATGTCCCTTATACACTACAATAAAGGTTATATAGCTATAAATAGACTAGAGAAAAATAAATCAATTGGTATAAATTGAGTTGTGAAGTAGCAGACTCACAGACTATGATCAAAATTTTTGTGAAATGTGGAATCAATAACACCCTAGGCAAGGTTTTGATGAAGGAGATAGTGATGAAAATGAAGAAGAAATACCAAAATTCTCACAACACAAGCCTAAAATGAGTAACGATAAGATGGAAACATATTCTAATGGAGAAACTATGTTGAGATAACAAGGGTATACTAATGGTCAACTTGGAACAAGGCCAAAGAATTTGGTAACCCATAAATCTTGATAATTGAGATGGAATATATGGATTCAGAACAATCCACAACCCTTTAACTAATTAAATTCAAGAAATATAAATTCATATTCTAGTTGCACCTCATGATAACTGCCTAAATTGTTTCATCCAAAAAACTTAGCAATCTAGTCTTATAGAACCATCAGGTACTTCTCAATCTAAAGGCTATAATATGAAATAAAGTATAAATATATAACCATTTCTCAAGAATAAGAATATTGATTTCATAGTGCTAGAGGGAATGGAAATATCATTCTCAAGTGGTACTAATAAAGGTATTCCTCTTTTTATCTCTTGTCCTATAACCTCAAATTTTAGCATGATTTATATAGATAATTTATTTTTACCTTACAATTCAAGTAGATTCTAGGTCAATCATTATTGAATAAAAAAAAATTAGATCACCTAAATCATATACTTGAAAACACCCATATGACTTCTATTACTACCTCTATAAGTTTTACTAGAACAAGCCCATAAGACCCTTCTCAATATTTGGTTCAATATTTTGAAACACCCATTTAGAGATTATCTCCAGCCACATCCACCATGCCTTTGATACAATAAAGTACCATCAAACCTCTGATATTTAGTGGCTTTTTTTGAGAATATAAATAATGAGTTCAAGCTCAAATCCATAAAATCATGCCATTTTTACCCTTCTTAATCAACACATAACTTTCCTGTAAATAGGTTAACTATTGATACCACTAGAACAAATGAATTTAGGATGGCCTTCATCACACCCCATGTTATAAGGTCAAAATTTTAGATGAGGTCAAAATATTACCAAGATGAAGGTGTAGATATATAATTATCAAGATGGATGTCAAAATAAAAAATGAGGCTAAAGAAGAAGGTTAATGAAGGGATAGACCTTGAGTATGTGAATATCAATAAGAAGTTGAAGAAAGAACAACTAGAGAAATTTAAAAAAGATGCATTAAATTGAAAATAAAAAAAAAGTATAGAGATAAATATAATAAATACATGAGAAATATTTTGAGACAAAATGAGTTAAATTATGAAAAGATATAAAGATTGAAAGTTAAACCAACCAATCTAAAAAAACATGATAGTGCTTAGGATGATCTAGCAAAACAAAAATATTTATTTTAGTGGACAAAAAAATCTTTTGGAAATAACTTATTAGGATCAATGGGATAAAATTTGTAGGTTATAAAAATATATTAGGATAAGGTGTAAACATATACATAAATGGATCTTCAAATTGAAGAGATAGACACTGAGTTTATTAAATTAGCTAAAATCATGCAAGCACTATTTAAAAGGGATAGTTACCTTTAAAAAATGTATATTTTATGATTCCTAAAGTTTTACTTACTCACAATATTTTAGATAGAAAGAATTTATATTATCATGTTCGTGACTACAATATGAAAAATATAGTTTATATGAAAATTGAATCAGAGATGAAGAAAATTAATGAACAACTTATTTATATGAATTAATATGTTTATACTTTGATTAGTCTAAGGTTATCAATATTTTTTAATGGAGAAAATTTGATTAAACAGGAGGAATTTTTGGCCTTGTTGAAAAATAAAAAGTAAGATCAAAACATATATAATAATTAGAGTGTGTTGAGAGTATCTACTAAGAGGGGGGGGTGAATAAGTAGACAAAAATTTACATTCAATTCCAAAACCCATTCATCATTCATTAATATGATCTAGCAACATGAACATGAAAGCTTAAACATTCAAAGCATGAACAAGAGAATACATCATGTGAACACATCATTTATGTGGGAAATCCTCTAGGGGAGAAAACCAAATCCCAAGCCTACAAACCAATAGACTAAAGTCCTATAAGTATATAATAAACATGAGACTTTAGACCAGTACCAACTGATCAAAGAGCATCCACCCCTCAATTCAGTCTAGCTCTAACTAGAACTTTAGCTAGCTCCAACTAGCAAGGAGGCTACAACCACATAGGTGATTAATCACCCACTAAACCACATATAATATGATTTCCACCACTGATCTGATGTCTTCTACACTTTATGATGACCTTCTCTTTCTCTAACACCTACAAATTTGCTTTTCTTCTCAAGGTAGGTACACCTACCTCATTCGCTCAACCAAGTCACCCTTTAGACTATTAGGTATAATGACTTGTTAGCTCATGAACATGATCATCCAAACATGAATAATTATATTCACCATATGATGGTCCTCAGTGACTCATTTCTACTCCTTGACTAAGCTTTTTTATTCACTTTTGTCCACACACTCTCACAACTCTCATAGAGGCCAATTTGACCTTGTATATATACCACTCTTTCATATAACCCATATTGGTCAGATAAGATATTTTACATAATAATAATACCCTTAGATAATATCCTCTTAAATTTTAAATTAATGGGACAATGTCTCCATAGATTTTCTATAACCCAAAGCAAGCTTAATCCTCCTTTAGATCTTAATTAGGCCTAATGCATTAGCCCTTAAAAGTCATTTGTCATATATGACCATATCCATGAATAATATCCCTCACCAATTATTAAAAAAAATAAAAATGGACCAATAATATTATTTCACACTTATAAAAGTGTCCAATCTACCTATAACTCCAAAACACTACTCAATCCAAGCCATTTTCTCTCTCGCTCCAAGACCTACAAATACCCAAAAATACTGCCAAAAATTGAAGCATGATATTGATTTTTTCAAATAAAAACATGAAAAAATCATATTTATATCTCCTCCATGACTTAAAAAAACCTAAAAATCCATTTTTCACCTTCACATAGCTCACAAAGGTCCAAACTAATTCAAACAAATTGATTACTCAAACTAGTCAAGCACCTCAGAAACTCAATCAAAGAACTTTGGTTGATCCAACCAAAATAGAAACAAAATATGAATAAAAAATAAATTTAATAAATATATAACACTCATATAATATCACGATGTTCTCACTCACCTCAAAATTTTCACAAAACATCTCAAACTAGCCTCTCTAAATAGGCCACTTCAGACTGCCTACAAGCTTCAAAAACCATTCATGATGAAAAGGAAATCTAACACTTGTGTAGACCATTTATTGATATTAAAATTAATTCATGTGATCCTCCACCAAACTTATAACATTTCCAATCACAAAATTCATATGTTTTAATGGCCACTTTGATACTACAAACTATTCTCACTATCATGGGTTCCAATGTCTTATCGTACACAGACTAGTCATTTTGTGAGCTCCTTATAGCTATTTTATAAGAACTATCAAAACTTACACGTAATTAAAATAGGAGGGATAGGTCTTGAAATAAAACCCCAAACCATTTTTTGTATCCCTAAACACCTAAAATCAATCCTTAAATATGTTCTCACTCTAACTAGCTTTTGTTTGTTGTTTGCTCCATTTTCATTCTAGTGACTAGTCAACTTAATTGACTTAGATAATTGACACAGTGACTTGCCAAAACAACTCTATGGAATTATCAATCTCCAATGAATCTCATGTGTTGGCTCAGTCAATCCTACTTGTAGTACTAAAATCTTCAAAAATAATCATATTTCTATACCTTCTGCTCACTACCCTAACACACCACTACCACCTTGAGATGCCTAGAGGATTCCTATATACATTCCAATTGTCAAACTTGTTCAAAAAATCCATTTTAGGTCCTTTCTATCAAGATCTCTCCAATCATTCCATTATGAGGGTTCATAAAGGGTTTCTTACCAATTTACATTCTTAACAAATGTTCATAAAGCTCTATCCCTAAATCCACTAAAAAATACTCGGAAAAGATTATTAGGTCCATGTGCCACCCATAACAAAAGGCTTATGTCCCCATGAAAATTATACATGTGCCAATGAGCATTAAAAACTTCTTCTGAGGCTAGGAAACCACTATTTTGCATGCACAAAATACTCCCTAACTACTAACTTGCTTTCTCTTCCTCTTCAGAGCCTAAATTTTTTTCAACACCTTTGAAAAATCATGTCATACCAAAATAAATTCTTATATTAGCTTTTTAAACTATAATATCTTCATGACAACTCACAAGGACCTCATTAGCCTACCTTGGCCAACTAGGCCAATAGCCAAGCTATCATATAGATCACTTTGCCACCTATTGAAAACCATAAAATTGACCTTTTAAAATCCTATACATGTCTAAAATGTATATTACAATCATATTAATATCATTATCATGATATATCTCTTAAAGTACTCAAAACCCCATAGGCAACCACACATGGTCAAGCCCATAAGGCATAAGATGACTTGCACTCCACATGAAGACCATATGAGAAGAATGTTACTAATAGGATAATATAAATAACATGTCAAATGATATCTCTCCAAGATCCATGCTATTTAGTCATGCTTCCATAGAACCAACTGCTCCCATAAGCTCTCACTAGGAACCAAAATTGAGTTGAAGACTAAGATCATGAATGTTAAACCAAGAGCACTCTCATACCACTTTGTCATCACCAATGCCACTTTCCATCAATGAAAACACATCACTACCAATAATATCCCAATAATCTCCCCCATTGTCATATGATGGCAACACCTCCTTTACTCTCTCCCCCTTTGCCAAAATGATAAAGTGGACTCTCTACCAAACAAGCTCTTCTATCTTTAATCAAGTAGTTTAAGAATCTAAATAAATAACACAACTAAGAGTACACACCTTTATTATTTAATTTTATGAAACTTAGATCACACCAACTATTATCAATAGATCATAACATAGCCATAGTGCTCCCCCATAGACCAAGCTCCCTTCAAGAGCCAACTCAAGTCATGGCTCCAAAAGACCTATAAAATCCTTGGACCTGATCACTTATGAAAGCAAACTAGCTCCCCCTTAGACCTATACCACTTTAGAAACAAATAAATCAGCTACTCCTTTGCTAAACACTAAACTCAGACCTCTAAGTCTCCAAGATACCTAGATAAAACTAAAGCACACTCCCAAGCTACCTAGATCCTTAGATCTATCACCAATTGCTTAGTAACATAGCTCCCCCTAGGACCCTTATCCACTTTTAAGGCTCCCCATTATTCTATACAACCCATTAATACCTACAAGACCTCCAATAATAGCTACCATCACTTTAAACAATAATAAGAGTACCATAACACTATGCAAACTCACATAACTTTACACTCAAGGCACCATGTAGAGCCCCAAAGGCACTTCAAGTATATAAATATACCTAAATCATGCTTATAATAGACCAACCTACTCATATAGAACCAATAAATCCAAACTTATTTGGAAAGATATCACAAAATTGCTCAATTTTTCCACTAAGCCTACTTAGACCTCTTATAGCCCTATCTAGCCACTGCAAACCTCATAATGCTTTGCGTGTTTATTTTCATATCATTAAATTCCATATCTAAATTCTAATAATATGACCCCATATACATGACAAGAATAATCTTCCAAATCATCTTCCTTAGCATACTTCCTTTACAAGTTTATTAGCCAATTAGGCATCCTATTGAGCTAAAGCATGAATAAAATGAAATATACTCACCTTAAAAATACTTTAAAACTTGTTTTAGCTACCCATTTTTCTCATTCAATTTATTTTAAGCTTATAGCCTCAAAATAAAAATATATACCACTTTTCTAAACATGTCCAAATCACTAGGCCTTCAAAGTAACAAGTAGTTAGAAGTCAATCTCTAGTCAACATCATAACTTGAAACTTATTAGACACCTATAGGTCAAATATACACACTTATAGACCAAATTTAAAGCTTCCAATCCATAGGGAAAAAAGACTTTCTTTAGGCCACCAAACACATGCTCTTAGGAAAAAGAGTCTAGAACTACTCAGAACACTCCACATGGGATAAATGGATTGAAAAACTTGTGAAACCACATGGAACACACCCCATTTATGTGTAAAAATATTACCGAGTAGAAAACACTTCATGACATACCTCTAGTCATCAGATAACCCTTAAAACCAAGTAAATTAGGTATACAGGCCACAACCTACAACAATCATCTTGATCAAATGGTTAAAATCATATCTAGACATCTCATTAGCATCTCCAAACAATATTTCCTCCTTTGAAATATCAAAACCAACTTGAATTAACTTTATCCAACCTTATAGCCTCAAGAAAACACCAAAAATCACATTGGGTACTCTCTAAGTAGTCATCACTACCAAAATTGGTCAACTCTAACTTTTGACCATAAAACTCACATATGTGTTCATCAAAGATTCAGACCACATGAGAATGATTCATGACTATCTACCTCATTCTCTCATTAAATCCAATACATCATTCTTTTTCAAAACAACATCCATACCAAGTATCTAAAAATGATCAAAATGACACTTTAGGACCTATAGACCTAAACATACCTCTTTGAACAATTCATGCTTCTAGCTATATTATTTAGTTAACTTCAACATTTGAGATAATATGTAATAGATCCCATATGAGCCTTGATTCATCAACCAATTAACCTTCAAACACCACAAGCCATTATTCCTAAGAAATCTTCAAAATACTTCATGAAACATATGGTGACACACAACCAACTAAAATTGAAAAAATACTTGGTCTCTAATAGAAATATGATATGCATTATTCCCTTAAAAACACTCAATACATAATACCAAAATTAGTGAAATCAAGCTACATAATCCTAAGGTCATTTAAAACCTTTTATACCACTTTTAGCAATCTCCTTCAATCTCATAAGTAACATTGGTTTTGTAGACCAATAAATCACTTAGACCCTTGACTATACAAACTAACATGAGCACCATGAAACACTTCACCTTGATATTGTTTTCCTCTCATAATTGATGATGGTATCTTTGATCTCTATCTCTCTCAAATTAGTCTCTACATGCAAACAAGTTATCTCTTCAATCAATCAAGTCTACCTTTCATCTTCCTTTCTCATCAGGACATCAAACACAACAAGCTAGATCTTCATACCTCTAAACACATCAAGAACATATCACTAACATGTCATGATTAATTTCTCTACTTCATTCTTCTTGCAACCCTCAATAATTTCTTCTTTATTTCTCTCACTTACAAACTAGGTCACTATTTGCTCTCTTTCATATGAGCACCTTAGAAAATCAATGCATGAACCTGAGTCATGACTTCATAGACATTATTGCCTTTCTACCCTTCCCTTCAATGTAATCTGATCTTCAATATATATGCACTTACTTAGAAAGCTTCATTAACTTTCATACCCTCATTAAGTCTCATGGAGACCTAATATAAATAGGATTGTCTTTCAATATGACTTCAAGGTCATTTTGTCTATCAACCTAGGTTTTATTATTGATTTAGATTCAACATAATTCTTCTCCATTACAATATGCCTTCTTTGACAAACCTTCAGGCTTGAAGAACTATCTGTTATAACAAACAACTTACATTGGATTGAGTGAAGAACAATCCAACTCTTGACATCCATCTTCATCTTAGAGAAACCTTCAAAATTAATTAGTATTGAAAGCACAACTTATAAAACTTGAAGAATCATGGCAATAACATGGTTACCATACTGATCATCAACAACTCTATTAACTCTTCCAACAAGTTGACTAGACAGACACCATCAACCAAGCTACTCACAAGATCACCTTCCAAGCTAATTAATCCTCAAGAAGGACCCACTCTGATACCAATTTTTGAGATTAGCTACTAAGAGGGTGGTGAATCAGTATATAATAATGTACATTCAATTCCAAAACCCATTCATCATTCATTAATATGATCTAGAAATATGAACATGAAAGCTTAAACATTAAAAGCATGAACAAGATCATACATCATTTATGTGGGAAATCATCTAGGTGGATAAAACCCAATATCAAGCCTACAAACCAATGGACTATGGTCATATAAGTATATAACAAACATGATATTTTAGATCAGCACCAACTAATCAAGGAATATCTACCCCTTAATTTAGTCCAACTCTAATTAGACCTTTAGCTAGCTCCAATTAGCAAGGAGGATACAACCCCCTAGGTGATTAATCACCCACTCAACAACATCTACTATGACTTACACCACTAATATAATGTATAAGACACTTTTATGATGACCTTCTCTTACTCTAACACCTGCAAAACTACTTCTCCTCTCAAGGTAGGTACACCTACCTCATTCACTCAACCAAGTCACCCTTTAGACTATTAGGTCTAATTACTTGTTATCTCATGAACATGATTAGTCAAAGATGACTAATTTTCCTCACCCTTTGATGTTCATAAATGACTCATCTCTACTCATTTACTAAGCTCTTTTATTTGCTTTTGTCCACACACTCTCACAACTCTCAAATAGGCCAATTTGACCTTGTATATATACCGCTCTTTCATCTAACCCATCTTGGTTAGAAAATATATTTTACATACTTTTATTACCCTTAGATAATATCCTCTTACATGTTACATTAATGGTAAAATATCTCCATAGGTCATTCATAACCCAAAGAAATCTTAATCCTCCTTTAGATCTTAATTAGGCCTAATGCATTAGCCATTAAAAGTCATTCATCATATATGACCATCTCCATGAATAATATCCCTCAAAAATACTTAAAACACATCAAAATTTATCTCATAATATTATTTCACACTTATCAAAGTTTCCAATATACCTGGAACTCCAAACCACTACTCCATCCAAGCCATTCTCTCTCTTTCTCTAAGACATGCAAATACCCAAAAAATATTGCCAAGAAGAACTAAATCATGTTCTTGATTTTATAAAAAAAAAACATGGAAAAATAATATGGATAGGTCCTCCATGAATTAATAAACACTGTAAAATCCAATTTTCACCTTCACATATCTCACATAGGTCCAAACTAATTCAAATAAATTAATTACTCAAATTGGTCAAGTACTTTAGAAACTTAGTCAAAGAACTTTGACAAATTCAACCAAACTAGAGACAAAATATAAATAAAAAATCCATGTACTAAATATATGACACTCATATAATATCACCAAGCTCTCACTCACCTCAAACTCTACTCATAACAACTCAAACTATCCTCTCCAAATAGGCCACTTCAAACTGCCTATAATATTCAAAATCTAGTCATGATGAACATGACATATAACACTTGTTTAGACACTTTCTTGATATTCCAATGAATTAATGTGATCCTAAAAAAAACTTATAACATTTACAATCACAAAATTCATATACTTCAATGGATACTTTACTACTACAAACCATTCTCACTGTCATGGGTTCCAATGTCTTGTCTCACACAAACTAGTCATTTTGTGAGCTCCTTCTATATATTTAATAAGCACTATCAAAAGTTAAACATAAGTTAAATAGGATGTATAGGTCTTGAAATAAAAAACCAAACCATTTTTTCCATCCCTAAACACTTGAAATCAATCCTTAAATATGTTCTCACTCTAACTGGCTTTTGTTCACTGATTTCTCCATTTCCATTCTAGTGACTAGTTAGCTTAATTGACTTAGATAATTGAAATAGTGACTATTTATTGACAAAAATAATATATGTACTTAAATAACAAGTCTTGGCATTAAATCTCTAATGACTCTCATGTGTTGATTCAGTCAACCCTACCTATAGTTCTAAAATCTTCAAAAATAAGCATATTTCTATACCATCTACTCACTACCTTGACACACCACTACCACATGGGGATGCATAGAGGAGTCCTCTATATCTTAAAATAGTCAAAATTTGTCAACAAATCCATTCTAGGTCCTTTCTAGCAAGATATCTCCAATCATTCCATTATGAGGGTTTATAAAGGGTTTCTGACTAGTTTACATTCTTAACGAATGTTTATAAAGATCTATCCCTAAATATATTAAAAAATACTTAGAAAGGATTATTATGTCCATTTGAAACCTATCCAAAAAGGCTTATGTCCCCATGTAAAGTATATACATGTCAATGAGCACCATAAACTTCTTCTCAGGCTAGGAAACCATTGTTTTACATGCATAAAATACTATCCAATGTACTAACTTACTTTCTCTTCCTCCTCAAAGCTCAAAACTTGGTCAAAACCTTTGAAAAACCATGTAATACCAAAATCCATGCTTATATTATCTCTACCAATTGTAATCTCTTCATGACTACTCACAAAGTCCTCATTAGCCCACCTTGGCCAACTAGGCCAATAGCCAAGCTATGATGCAGATCAATTTTCCACCTCTTGAAAACCATAAACCTGACCTATTAGCACCATATACATTTCCAAAATTCATATTCCAATAATATTAATCATCTTATCATGATATATCTCTCAAAGTACTCAAAACCCCATAGGTAACCACACATGGTTAAGCCCACAAGGTATAAGATGACTTACATTCCACATGAATATCATATGATAAGACTTTTACTCATATGATCATACAAAAAAAATTTCAAGTTATCTCTCTCCAAGCTCCATGCTATCCATTCATGCTTCCATATAACCAATTTCTCCTATAATCTCTAACTAGAAACCAAGACTGAGCTGGGCACTAAGATCATGCATGTTAAACCAAGAGTGCTCTAATACCAATTTATCATAACCAATTCCACTTTAAATTAATTAAATCTCATCACTTCCACCAATATCCCAATATAGTGTTCTACCAATAGTTCAAAATGTGATTGACCTAATAGAACAACCATTAAGATTATAATTGGTAATGGGATACATGATTAGGAAATGTTAAGAATTTAATTATTGCATCATGATATACTTGTATACAAAACTCAATTATTTAAAATATATCAAGATGAATGAATAAAAGGAATGAATTGAAATTCTAGCTCATCTTACACCACAAATTGTTGCAACAACTAGTGAACACCCAATGGAAACAAAGAAAAAAGTCCCAACTTAAGTTACATGAAGATGAAGATAGTTATTCTATGTTTATTTATATTTTAAAATAATATGTTTAATTTAATACAAGTGAGAAAAATTATCTTTTAAAGATATCTATCCACAAACTTAGATAAATATCCTTATATTTAAAACTATATCTATAGTTTGTGAGATAAAATTTAAATTTATGAAATACTTCATTGGTTTTAAATAAGATTCTCATATTATGAATTTGTTTTAAATTAAACATGTATGAATTTAAGAAACATGTAGGCATTAAATAAAAATGTAAAATTTTAGAAGAATGCATGTCAATGAGCTTCAATTACCTTTCAGATCTATAAATGTAATGAAGATAGATGAAGAAAGGATCCTTTTGGAGGATACTTATATAAGAGCCTATAATTGGTATGTGTATCCTAAAATTAATCCCTATTATATTTATCTATTACTTCACATTATACTCACATCCATTCCAATTTATGATATAGTTTTTTTAAGTACAAAGATCAAAATTGTAGCCTAGCTAAGATAAGAAGATTGTGGACTTAGTTCCTAATTTTATTTTTCAAAATCTTGTTTTATAATTTAAATTAGTTTAGGTTGTTGTAATTTTATAAAATTTTAAAGATATAAATTTTATTATAATTCTTGATAATTCAAGCTTCAATCAATGAAAAAATATTTATATCTCATTTTACTAGGTGATGGTATTGATCGAATAGATCATAGGGTTAGTCAAGATCACCTTCATTATAGAAATAGAGTTTTACCTACCAAAGGTCAATACCATTTTTAAGTGGACTATAACATGGTGATTTATTAGCAAATGGAATTTCACTATTATAATTTTGTGGATAAGAGCCTTGAAACTTCTAGGGAGGCTACAAGAGGTCTTATGGTTTTTATATGTGTCCTTAAGAACTTTTGATCATCCTTCTGTGTCATTTTTATGGCTAATCTTTCTTCAAAACCCTAATGAGAAATTATACACATGAAACAACAACATAATAAAATGAAAAAGGAAAGGGAAAATGTGGATATTCAAATGTTATGATCAAACAACCTAGAACCCCTAATGTTCTAGCTACTATTTACATTAACCCCAATGATAGGGGTCTTAAATCAAATGTAGTTCTTCCTTAGGGAATGTGCATAATCAATATGCATGATATGAAATAATGAATTTTTGGGGACCATGTGACTAGTAAAGGGATGATAAAAAACTTTTTAGGGTGTAAAATAAGGAAAATAAGTCATAATAATGACTAAAGTGGCATCAAAAGACCCAAGTGACATGTGTAAACAAGAATCTCATTCAAAATTAAGAACTTCTTCTGAAGGATATAAAAAAGACATAATACTTTTTTTTCTTAACTAAATTAGGGTGTGTACATTTCCCCACTTTTTAATCTATTAATGCAATGGAATGAAATTATTAGATTAAAATAAAAATAAAATGCATAATTTTACTTACCTATGTGATAAAATTGACACAATAAATAGATATGTATTGACCTAACCCACTTCTTATCTAGATAAGTGGATGAGAATTGGAATAATGTATGTGAATAAAAAATCTACAATGTAGGTGTCCTCTGTACTGAATCTAAGTAACCAACTAGATTGTGATAAAAAAATTCCTATTTACCCCCACTCTGATATGTGATCTAAGTCTGAAAAGTAATCTAATAATGTGGAGAAACAAGCCATGCTTTCCCCCACTTTGATATGTAACTGAGTTTGAGAAGTAATCTATAAATATGGAGAAATAAACCATTCCTACTCTAATATGTAACTGAGTCTGAGAAGTAATATGTAAATGTAGATAAACAAGCCATGTTTGTAAACACTCTGATATATAATTGAGTATGAGAAGGGTTATGCTCGAAGGTCAAATTTGTTGCTTGAATTATGTCCTTGTATAAACTAGTATAATTTGGGTCTAATGAAAACTATGGATCCACTATTGTAGATGGCCATATGACCCAATCTAGTGAAATCTAGGTGACACCTTAAGTGTAATATGGTGATCTAAACATAGATAATGGTATAGTTTATAATTTCATCTATATGACCTAGTTAAATTCTATAGGATCTAGAACATGTCCCCTACATCATGCCCTCAAACTTGATATATGAGTGAGGTATCTATGTAACCTATGTGAAAAATGTATATATAGTGACATTATATTATGTACATTCCCCCATAGTCATAATATGAGTCTAGAACTATATAATAATCCTATGTAAAACCTAATAATCTAAAACAATACCTACCAAAATAGTGAAACCCTATAAATCTAAGTAAAACTATGTATCTATATATCTAGATGTCTGAATAAATAAACTATATATATGATCCTAAGTATCTAATTATTTGAATAAATATATGTAACTGTATATCTAAGTATCTAAATAAAGAATTATGTAACTATATATCTGAGCCTGAGTATCTAAGTAAATCTTTGTAATTATATATATGATCCTTAGTTTCTGACTAGATCTATGTTGGTATGAATAGTGTATGCATGCCCTATTTTGGTGAGAGACTTGAGATTATGGTAAAGATATCAAAAATAAAGTTATAACAAAATGTATGTTATCGAGTATTTAATGTTTGATAATATGATTATTGGATTGATGGCATAAATAACTATAGAATAATTACTTATAGATTAAGACTAAGATAGATTTGTGGCATATAGTGACTTTTTCAAGGGAAAGATGAGTTTTGACCTCCATAGAGGTAATTTGATTGGAATGAAAGTGAAACTAGTATGGTACATCATCATCAAATTTTACACATAAGAAACAAATCAAAAATTAGATCTATGGGGCATGAGATATTATGATTAGAAGTTTTTGGTAATATTTGGCAAAATTTATGAGTGGGGCCAACCTTAGGTAGGTAGAATTTTCAAAATCATTGTTTAAATAGGTTGGATTGATTAAGTTTAAAGTCATTTAAAATTTTATATTTTAAGATAATTGTAGCTCTAAGCCAAAAAATATGCCAAGGAGATGAGGTAATCACATGACTCATTATAAGGAGGTGAAAGTGTTGATTTAGACTAATGAGGAAGTTGGATTAGTAAGGAAGTTGGTTAATTTTGTCATAAATTTTCATGTTAAATTTATTAGATTAGGTCTATTTGGAGGGATCTGGCTATCATCTAAAGGATAGTGCTAGTGTCTTAAGGCTACCACACCACTATCTGAGGATTGTGCTATTTCCCAACACTATATTCATGAGGTGGGGATAACATCCTATTAATATGAATATCATCTTATTGAATTTAAATTGAATATAATTATTATTTATGTAGATTTGATATTTGGAGATGCTAATTTCATATTTTGGATTTTTTACAGGTGGATGTACATATGAGGGAGTTTTTTAGGGTTCAAAATATGAAGTGTCTATGTGGGTTGACCTTAATATATAATGATGGAGAAATAATAGACAAGGCTAGTTTAGGGTATGTAGCAGGAATATCATATGATGATAACACTATGTGAGTGGTGGAATATTGATACATGTACCTTTTGGCTACCCACTGGAGATATGACTATTTATTTGGATGACATGTAAAATATATTGAGGATACCCATTACTAGTCAAAAGGTGGTATTTTAGGATGCAGGTGGATAAAGAGACATAGATCGAGCCTCAATATATTTTGTGGCCATTCCTATAGGGATGCATTCTCAAGGTAGTAGTAGTGATGTGATTTTATCTATGATTGTTATAGATAATGCTCTAAAACTATTTATGGTAGTATTATTATCTTCATTTATTACTATTTATGGTATTGATGTATCCATTACATATAAGATGCATGGTATTATCTATGATATAGAGGAACACATAATCACATACTCATGGGGTCACACCATGCTAGCCCACCTGTATCAATATTTATACTGGTTTACTTACAAGTTTTGTAGTGGTGGGATTGGGTCATTAACATTACTACATTGTTGGGCTTATGATCACATTACGGTAGTTAGACTAGAGGGTTTTCCACATAGAGTTTGGACATAACCCTAGGTATTTATAAAGAGGCAGACAAGCATGAAAACCATATAGTCAAGGAGCATGATACACTATCAATAGGTGTTGGATCGTGTTACATATCAAAATATTATTTGGATACTATATAGAGGGTTTTAGGGATGGCTTGAGGATAGAGTTTAGTTGAGATATATTTAGGGGATTTATTCACTTCATGATTAGTAGACCACTATGTTTGAGAAATTATAATATAAAGGGGTTATTTAGTATTTTAATGTGGTGTAGGATGTGCCCCCCACATCATATGGGTGTTTGAGGTTGGTTATCATAATTTGATCTATGGTAATTGAGTTATCCTTGATTCTAGTAATAGGGAAATATGTAGCAATAGAGGTACCAGATATGGATGATATGGGGCCAAAAATGACTATATAAAATAGTGGGGACATCATAGAGGGGAACCACCATTTTTGGGAGATGGGGCCGTTATGGAGGATATGATAGATCTAGAACGCATTAGAGTAGTTAGATGTATGTTATTATATATTGGCATATTTACTTTTCTTAGTATTGGCTTATCAAGTATATGTCTAATTTATTATGTTATTATGCACAAGTGTAAGAGATGGTGAGTACTAAGAGACTATTATTAAGTCATCACTATGAGATCTTACACAATATTTTCTTAATGATGTCATGGATGATGGGATAGTGGATCAAGATAAGGAGAAGGCTAGTATCCATGCAAATATATTTAATTAAGTGAGCATTTCCATTTTAACATTATAAGCAAGAAGTAGTGGGCATATATGAGACATGTATAGATTTAAAAACATGAGATATGGCCCCACTCAATGGTCTAATACAAAGGTGATGGCTAAAATAATAGTGTTATGAGAGAAAATAAGAGAGAGAGAGTAGGCACATGTCTTGATTAAGGTCTAGAGAGGATGTAGGTGCATCAATTTCTAGTGGTATGGAGATGAGAGTGAGGGTGATGAGACAGGTTATGGTGACTGATATCCTATTATTGATTGATTATGTAGAATTATATGATTTATATATATATATATATATATGTATATATATATATATGTATATATATATGTATGTATATATATATATATACACACACACACGTATAAATATATAAACACACACACACACATAGATACATATGTGTGTGTGTGTGTGTTTGTGTGTGTGTGTGTGTGTGTGTATATATATATATATATATATATATATATATATATATATATATATATATATATATATATATATATATATATATATATATATATATATATACACACACACATACACACACATGGACTTTTTGATATATGGACATCATGTTATATGGTATCTTGATTGTGGCATTATTTATTGGATTAGATGTTTTGATTATGTTCATAGATTTTGTATTGATATGTAAATTTATTATTTTGATGGGAATGTGTACGATTGATTAGATAATGATAATTGATTTTATTTTCATATAGATGTTGAGTATATATTGATACTAGATTGCAAATGTTAATTTGTTAGTATCGGTGATAAAGAAGTATTATATTAAATATTAGTGTTGATTTAGTGACTATGGAATGCACTATCTAAATCCTAATAGAAGAGTAAAAAAGTGAGCATAGTGTTCATATTGTGTAGGTGTATAAATAATGCAAAGAAATGGTATTGATCTCAGTGCACTACTGGTAGTTAGATTTATAGACTCTATAACAAATAACTTAATCAACTATCATATTGAAACTATATTTTGGTGTGCATTATATCTTACATATATCTTAATTGGTTATTTTAATAAAATTGGTGGTTGAGTTGTTTCCCATTTTTTCACCATGCTACTATAAGTAGGTTGATCTCTTTGAACTAGTTTCCATATCTACTAACTTTCTGGTGTATGAAATCTCATGTAAGTAGGTGTCCTAGAAACCATATGGCTTATATGATGAGTAACTAATGTATCCTTGAAAGGAACATCTTGGGATAACTCAGTCATATACGAGTGTGATCCAGGGGAATATGGAAAATGAGATCTTCATGCCCTATGTATGAATGTTATAATGCCTCTATTGATATACTGGTCAATACAATATCTAAGCACAAAAAAAATGTTTATCCTATTATTTATTAATTTTATGATAATTACAATATGATTCATTTCTTACTTCAGGTGAATGATGTTCTAGATTATTCTTATTAGGATGAAGTGTGATCATCCTTTTATCTAATAATGTAAACAAGATATCATGAGGCCTACCTTTGTATGAATCAAATTGTATAGGCCTTCTATTGGTGTCCTATGCTCTAATCACTACTAGGGATGCTCTGTGAAGTGTCTCTTTGCCTTTGTTGAGTACCATGATTAGTGGTTTTAGTGCTACCTTTTACTTAGGTATAGGTGGATTAGGTGATTGGACCATATTGGATGATTGTGATTGTGAGAGATCTAAACCAAAATCTACATCTAAATGTGTCTCAGCTAGTCCTACCTTTTTTCCTAATTTCATAATTACATGGCATAGATGTTGAAATTATTTAGATGTATCATATAATAATTTCTCCTTAATAGAAAAAATGAGGCCTATAGCAAAGATGTATTATACCTCTAAATTTATTGACTAGTATATCAATTATTTCATACATTATTTGAATCGTAAAATTTAATCACTTATTGGTTTTGACTTACCCCTTGTGTAGTGAAGATAAATTCTCATATATAACTTGAGGTCCCGTATTATAGATATAATTCATAATAAAAAATTCTTTTAAGTCATCATATGTATGTAGTGAAGCATTGGGGAATGAATGATGGAACCAATTTAATGCCTCATCCTCTAGACACTTGGGAAATAACTTTAGGAGAATCAAACTACCAGTTATATGTACCATATTATTTCTATATTCTTTGAGATTTAAACTTTTATGGATATCCATGTATATTAAACATAGGTAATGTTGGTATCTGACACTTATTTGGTAGTGCTACATTGATAGTTGTGTGTGGAATAATATTTCCATGGATAAAATTAGAATCAACCCAAGAATAATATGATTTAATTTACAAGGTGAGATGATGTAATTGCTATTATAAAGTACCCACAACATGCATCAATGAGAATACCTATTGAAAAGGTATGTTAAAATCATTAATAGGTTCATTTAAAAATTTAATCTTATTATTAATTTTAGACGTTGGTACACTATTTCATGGAGCATTATTAGGAATATTGGGTTGGCTCACCGTAACCTTTGGAGGGGTAATAACTTGGACCTGGTGAGAGGGAAACTGGATATCAACCTCATGGAGGTTAGGATGAGTAACATGTTATAATTTAGTAAGGGGGTGGAGGATATATACTAGAATATCTATTTTTTTAATATGTAAATAAGTGTCACATGCTAATTAAATAGAAGAGATATTACTATCATGCAAATGTAAACTATGTAAACTATGAACATAAGTATAAGTTTGCACATTTTTGTCTAAAGACATATTATTGATTTAATTAACATTTAATAAGTAATTAATTTTAAAATGAGAGATAGGTTAAGTAGAGATATAAATATATTCTCTTTCTTCTTCATTAAAATCATAGTAATCATTATTATTCCAAATTTTATCAAAATCAAAAATAATTTCACTTGTATAATTAAGATAACTAGAACTATCATCTTCATGCTCCTTAAGAGAAAGAGTAGAATAATATTTTAATTTTGTACTACTATGTAACATATCATCATGTGTAGGTGTAATGCAACGTGTATCTTCTCTAGCTATTAGTGGAATTCACATGTTATCATTATTTACAATAACATAGTCAAGGGTAAAAGAAATAGCAATCATATTTTCATTTGACACATTATGATATGTAGGGTACGGGTTAGATATATTTGAATTATCTATATTTTCATGGAATAAATGTGTTGATCTTGAAAGGTGAAAGAATGTGACAATGTAATATCATCTACTTTAGTTTATGAATTTGTAAATGGTGCAATATCAGTTATACATGTTTTTTTCAATTGAATTGAGAAAGATGAAGAAAGGTCATTTTACATTTCTATGTTAGAAACATCATGTGAAGGAATAATATTACTTGAATCATACAAAAGTAAATTGATTTTATTGTGATTATATTGGTTTAATTTGAATATGGAAAAAATGGTTGAAAAGTTAGGATCAAGGTTTAAGTGAAGCACTACCTATAAGGGGATCATTTGGCCTTATGTTATTAAATTGATTTTGAGAAGTGGGAGAAGAGAGAGGAGAAGGAGAATAATATGCATATACTTTATCATCATTATCATGCTTATAGTAATCACCACATTTATAATTACAAACAATAATAATCATCATTATAAATTAAGTCATATGCATTATCATGTTCTAGAGTAAATTTTTTAAAGTTAGTCCATTTATTTTCATAGTTGTGAGAAAAGTTTAAGAATTGATCAATTGGGTGATGGGGAAAAGGTTAACTAGAGATCATCTTAAACTTACCAAAAAAGAGAATGAAAAAAAAGAACAACAATAAAACTATAGGGAGAAGATAATCCAACATAAATAAATTTAAAAATATGCTATATATTCAATTAAGTGTATAGAAAATCAACAGTTGACTTGAAACCCTAAGGGATAATATTTGGATGTGTGGGGACCTAGTATGTAGGTTTAGGGTTTGAAGGGGTTTTAGGCAAAATTTAAAATATTAATTCAATGAAAACCCCAATAGAGGACTAATATGGATCATTTACAATGTGCAAAAATTAGGAAAAAATTAGAATTTAATAAACCCTAATTAATTACATGAAAAAGGAAAAGGCAAACCCTAGTAGTAAATTAGGGTTGTTAAATAACGTTGAAATTAAGTCAAGTCTACCAAATGTTTTATAATTTTAGGAAATAAATAAATTAAATCCTAAGGTGATAAAAGGATATATTAAATGCGATAAATGTAGATATTTATTACAAATAATTGATTTAATCAATTTACCCTAAGTAGGAATGTAAAGGAGAAAATCCACTTATTTCGAATGAAATACATGTTACTAGGTGATGGTATTGTTGGAATAGATCATAGGAATAGTTAGGATCACCTTCATTATGAAAATATATTTTTACTTATCTTAGGTCAAAATTTATGTCAAGTGGAATATAGTGTAGTGCGTTATTGGCAAAGGGAACTATACTATTGTCCTTTTGTGGATAGGATACCTAGAACTTCTAAGGAGGCTATGGAAGGTATTTTGGGTCTATATGTGTCCTTAGGAACTTATGATCATCCTTTTATGTTGATTTTATGGATGATTCTTATTCATAACCCTAATAATCACTTGTACACATGAAACAACAATGAAATCAAATGCAAAAGGAAGGGAAAAATATGGGTCCAAGGATGTTATGATAAAAAAAACTAGAACCCCCATTGTTTTGGATGATACCTACATTAACCCCAATGATAGGGGTCCCAGATTGAATGTATTTCTCCCTTAGGGAATGTGCATAATCAACACACATGGTATGTAAGAATGAATTTTACTTAGGCCATTCTTTGATCAATCATGAATATCTATGTGTGATGTGGAGTAAATATGCAAAATGTTGAGCTCTTCTATTGAATAATTTTATGTATTTATGTTATAAAGTATTAAGTAGATGTAGAATTCCTTGTGAAGTTTTTCTAAAGGATGATCTTTATTTTGAGTGTGAGATAATTGTTCTCAGATTAATAAGTTAAAAAGATAATTAAAATCATAAGAGGACACCCAAACGAGAGTAAGGAACCACAATAAGTTAGAAACATGACCATTAGACACTAGTGCTAACATGGATAATAACATAGTACACTATTGTTCAGGACTATGCTATTCTCTAGTGTCCAAAAAAATGGGTTGTGACTGGGATAAATAGGCCAGGTCCCCCCATGACTATAAAATTGATGACATGAAACTGTTAAGGGTCCAAAATAAGGAAAATAAGTCATAATAAGGACTAAATTGACATCAAAAGATTGAAGTGACACATACAAATAAGACTCCCATTCAACATTAAGAACTTTCTATGAAGGAACTTAAAAAGACATAGTACTTGTGTTTTCTTAGCCAAATAATGGTGTGTACAATTATAAGATTTCAATATTTCATTTTGTAATTGAAATAATAAAATATAAATATATAAATAAACAAATATCTTATCCTTGGTAATTGAAGACGTGGGATAATTGTTGTTTTAAAGTTATAATCACATATACAATTTGATGTATAATCAAGGATTTAAATAGTTCACAGAGTTTATGTAGTAAATGTATAAGCAATGTTTGACAGATAAAAAAATATTTAAATAGTTCATAGAGTATACCTAATAAACATAGGAACAATGTTTGACATATAAATAAATATTTAAATAATTCATAAAGTATACACAATAAATCTATAAAAAAATGTTTGATGTATAAGAAAGTATTTAAATAGTTGAGTATACTTAGTAAATCTATATACAATGTTTAATGTATATGCAAATATTTAAAGATTTCATAGACTATAGCTAGTAAATTTATCATGAATACATAAATTTATCATGGTTGTATTTATATAAAAATAATATCAGAGTATACTACTCTAATGTATAACAATTATTTTTTAATAATTTAGAGTAAAATAACAAAGATAATAAAATCCTCTAGTTAATGGGTCAATTATTTCCTCTTTGGGCCCAACAAGGGATGATAACTCTAAGTGGATTCCTTCTCCTCATGATATGTTCAAGATGAAATTTGTGAGGTTGTTAGAGCCAACTTAGGAGCCTTTAGAGTAGGGTGGATAATAAAATAGTGTTATGGATTTATAATCTGATTTGTTTCACTTAAATGAATGGATGAAACAAATAATGAATTAAAAGTACAAGACCTATAATTTGGGGTGGAAATTTTATCACAATATAAAATTGAAAATATCATCATCAAAGGAGACTCAATGGCCATGATTCAGGTGTTGCATAATTGGTCAATGAAATATTAGAAAATTGAAAACATTATAGGATGTATGTGGTTACTTATTGATTATATCACTACTTTGAAAATAAACCAATGTTACCATGAATAAAAATCTATTGTTGACTTCATCTAAAATCAAGGCATTTCTCAAGAGTCTAAACCAATCATTATAAACACAACAAGCACATGGATAGAGATAAATTTGGTAAAGGGAGTGGATATAGCATGGATGTCTCTTACAATCTATCACTTTTATCATGATGTATTGTAATCATTTTTGATAAATATATATAACCAACATAATGTGATTGTGTGATGATAACTTCAATCATGGGAAGGGATGCCAAAAAATAATACCACTCATGCCTTCCTTACTAAAAAATGATTACATGTATGATTAATTCATGATTTCTTGATATAATCCTTACCAATCTCATAATATTACAATCATGATTTTTGAGGGACAAAAAAGGATTTTAATTTTTTGGTTTGTAAGCTAAGTTAAAGGGTACCTATTTTCATGAATTTTGAGAAATTATGTTGTTCCTAAACAAAAAAAATGGAATGATTTGATGAAATTTCCCCCTTTGAACCTCTCCTACTCCTCTTGAGGGAAAAGAGAGAAATGGAATTTAGTGGAGAAGTGACTAAGGGTATAATGAATAAAGTGTTTTGGATCCTAGTTGGGAAAGTTTTAAAATTAATTTGGACTATGGTGGGCATAAATTATACACATATCCCAACATCAATAAGGTGAATTCAGATTTTGTGTTAATATTTACAAGTAACCTTTTATTAGCATTGGGAGATAAGATACTTATAGGCAAAGTAGTTGAGAAAATTTTGGGTTTTTAACATCAAATTGGGCTACACAAGCCATTGAAAATTTTGAATTTGGAAATCCATCTCATTTTCCATTCTCATTTCAATCGCATCAAGATATAATCACTTAGAGGATTTTTCAGAGAATTTAAGGAAAGATTTACATCAATGGTGGAGTATCCAAAAAAATGTTGAGTTTTTCTTGGGATAGAAATTATTAGCAAGGAGGGTTTTCCCACAACTTGACTTGGAAGATCTAAAGGCTACCCTAACTTATCTAAACTTAATTATTTTGGAATGGTGTATACTAATGATTATGGAAGTGGATAGGTTTCTAGTTAGGAATATGAGGGAGACCCATTTTCATATGGATAACCCACATACTATGACATTTATAATATTAGACCATTAAGTACATAACACTTGTGTACATGTTTCTTCTAACCAAATGATGGGGACTTGAAGCAACAATAAAATATCTTGGAATTATAGGTTCCTTCAAAACATGTAAGATAAATAAGGTAAATAAGCCACTAAATGGGGAGTATTCAGGAAAGGAATACATGATTTTAGATGGTAGAATAAAATTAGCTTGGAGGATCCATGGGTAGAATGTTTTTGAAAGTGATGATGATAGTGTGGACATTGATAACAAGGGTGGTGAGTGGATTTTAATGTTGATAAAATATGTTAGGGTTGATCTAGAAAACTACGATGCTTATATAGGTGTTGAGATGTAAACTAACATGGTAGAAGGGATGAGACCCTCATTTGTATATTAGATATTGATACTAAATTCATTTGATGATCATTAAGGGCCCTTGTTGATGGATTGTTATATGTATTTAATTTTTATGTCTTCATATTTTGGTTTTTTTTGAATTATCTACATTATGGAGTTTTGTGTAGTCTCCTAGGGTTTGTTTCCTTGGATTTTTCATTATCGTAGGCCAAATATATTGACAAAATTTGGTTACTATGGATACATATTATGGAATATTCCAATACCACAATTGGATTTTGTAAATATTTTTTCTATTAATGAACAGGTAAAAGACCCTCCAACCCTTAGTTATTGATCCATAAAAAGATAATGAAATTAATCTATACTAAGTTATATATGTTTTTAAAAACAAATAAAAATGTCACAAAATTTAAAATTTAATTGCAGGTATGACAATTAAAAATTAAAATTTAGTTAGAGATAAAATATGGAAATTATTAGTTTTGAATATATGGTAAAAGTAGAATCCAAAGTATATAAAACTTACAAATTTAATCCCTCATTGAGTATGTGTCAATTGTTAAAGCATATATAAGCCAAAGCTCCAAATGTGTAAAGTAGAAAACCCACAATGTTGATTTCATCAATTTGACCATCCACCAATCACCTAGAGAAAACTTATAGTTTGTTGATGTTAAATACCATATATTTTAAGTAAACGATTGCATTTGTTATTTTTTAAAACCAAAAATGTTATTTGTTTGTTAATTTTTAAAAAATTGTATACACCTTCCTTTACATTGTTTATTTTACTTTATAATTAGATAAAAGGATTTAAATTTAATGTAAAATTACAATATTCATTATGTAATATTATAATTACACATCTTAATCAATGTCATAGTTTATATGTAATTTAAAATTAAAATATCCTAATCTTTTGTTTATGCTTACTTGGTCCCAATTGAATCTATGATTGAATTGATCACTCGATTATTTCAATAAAATTCATAATTTAGGTCTTTAAATCATTGTGAAACTAATTATGACTACACAAGTGTGAAACTAATTGTGACTACACAATTGAAACTAATTGTAATTAGGTTCATGTGGCTTGGTTGGCAAAAATTTCTTCTTTGATTGAACTAATTGAGTGATTGGTTTAATTGCTAACTCAATTTGGGCCAAGTGAGCTCCATATCATATTGTAAAGTCACAATTCGGTTATTAAATCTCCATAGGATCAGTTTATGTACTTATTTGAAAAAAACAAGTGTTTTTTTCAATCACAGACCCAATCAAATTCAAGTGAGCCGTATGTAATACTATATATTTGAAATTAGGTTCATGGGGATTGAAAGGACAAATAAAGCCTTGTGAAGTTAACTATGACTACACAATGTGAAATGGGGATAACTTGGCCCAAATTGAGGTTGTGATTAAAATATTCACTTTATTAGTTTAATTAGGGATGTAATTTTGGATAATTGATCCATGTGAACCTAATAATGACACAATTTGAATTATGACTCAATTGACCCTTATTGATTAACATGTTCAACTAATAAGTTACTTGGTTTAATCAGGTATGAAATTAGTGTAAGATCAGTCTTAAACAACCAATCACAACCATATAATTTTAGCTAGGTTCATGGGGCTTGGTTGGCATAAATTATGCCCTTCATTAAACCAATCAATTAATTGGATTGATCATGGACCCAATAAATGGAAAATGAGCCCCATATCACATTGTATATTTTTAATTAGATTCATGAGGTTAAAATTTGAGGCCAATCGAGCCATGTGAACTTAATTACAACTATACTATGTGATTTAGGATTAGATGGCTCTACGCAATGAATTGTGACCATATAATGTCTATTATGGCTTAGTTGGCCCTACATAATGAATTATGGCCATATAATGTAGATACATATTAGATTGAACCAATTATTTTATTTGCTCAATATGGTAGGTAATATGGGCTAATCGAACTCCATTCAAAATTAAATGGTCATGATTGATACATAAGGATTGGATGGCATTAATTATGTAGTAATTCAACCAATTACTAAGTTAGTTCAATGTGGTATTTAGTTGAGGCTAATTAAGCCCAAAATTACATTAGATGCTCATGATTAGTTATTCACAGTTTAATGGGACCTATTTACTTAGTAAATTAAACTAATTACTCATTAATTTAATATGGTACATAATTAGGGCCAATCAATTCCTAATTAACATTATATGGTTATGATTGGTTACGTGGGGTTAGACTTCCCCTGATTACATATATGATTGAACTTAATTACTTAATTGGCTTAACTTCATATGTAGTAAAGGTAAATTAAGTCCAAACCACATTATATCTAGTCATAGTTACATTCAATGGTTCAATAGTATCAAATGGGCCATTCGAGCCCCATAAACCTAATTACATCTATAAGATGTGTTATGGGGTTCACTTGACCATGATTTAGTTTTCAATTGAATAAATCACTCAATTAGTTTAATTAGAGATGCAAGTTAGGCCTATTGAGCACATAAACCTTATTATGACTATACAATGTCATTTATGCTCAATTGGACCTAATTACTTACTAGACTAAACCAATTGAGTAATTGGGTTCAATTAGGTGTGTATTTGGGGAAACAAAACCCTACACAACTAATTATGACCATATAATGTTAATTGGGGTTTAATTAGACCTAGTTATAAACCATATTTAACTAATCAAGTAATTAATTAAATTTAATACTTTTTGGGGCTGATTGAGCTCAATGCAACCAATCATGACCATCAAATATTAATTGGGTCTCAATTAGACCAAATTATGTACCACATTAAGCTAATAGAGAAATTGTATTAATCTAGTATGTAAATAGAGTCAATCAAGATCTATGCAACCATATATTGATAATTGGAGCTCCCTTGGCCCCAATGGCATACCATATTGATTCAATTGAGTAATTAGTTAAATCTAGTATGCAATTGGGGCCAAATAAAATGCACACAATAAATTACAACCATATAATCTTAATTAAGGATTGAATGGCCCCAATTATGTACTATATTAAACCATTTGAGTGATTTTTATTGGTTCACTATGGCATATAATTAAAGAAAACTAATTTCTACACAACAAATTAAAACCATATACTATCAAGTTGGGCTTGGACGGCCCTAATTATTTAATTATTTTATCAAATTTTGCCAAAATTGAAAACTAATTACCTAAATGTGACAAAATTATATGCAAAATAATAATTCTAAAGATATGCAATAAATTATAGAAACTAATTTGAAACTTGATAAATTTAGAAATATGATAAAATGGGAAATGACAAGGAAATACAACTGAGATAGAAATTTGATAATGTAAGATTGAGACAAAAAAATGTGAAACTAACTGGGAGGATCTATGGTGATGCTATGAATAAGGAACAATGTTTATATTGTTCTTCATATAAGGTTGCTTGAATTAAACAAGGGCATGGTGAATTGATGTCCTTAGGAAACACCAATTTCCTATAGGTTTCTATACTCTATGAGTGATATGGTAAGTTATATTCACCTATGTGTTATATGTGATTATATGGGAGCTCTTGATTTATTATGAAAATCACTGTGTGTTATATTTATCACTTGTAACCCTAGATCAATAGACCACAAATGATAAAATAGATAAAACATAAAAAAGTGTTAGCAATTGAAGTTTTTCTAGACCTCAACACCCCTATGTTGAGTGATGTCTACATACTAATACTCTGAAGAGGGATCAAACTCTAAATAGTTTTCCCATGCTACATTTGTGTGTGTGTGTGTGTGTGTGTGTGTGTGTGTGTGTGTGTGTGTGTGTGTGTGAAAGACTATAATTCTAGATGTTTATGAAATTATGGTTTTATTAAGTTCTCCAACCATGAAATTTTACCTTGGATGTGTACTTATAATATATCTTAGAGATACTAAGGTTATAAGTATTTAAAATTGGATAAATAGGGACTTTTATCTTAATATGAAAATAAAATTTTGGTATTTCTCAATACAAAAACCCCTTATGTGAAAATTGACTTGAAATGTGACTTTATAGTGATAAGTAATTAATTCAAATAGGGATTGATAAACATGTGAGACAACCCATTACATGAAATTGAAATTAAGAAATTAGTCATTATTTGGTAGGAGGATTTGACCGATAGAACTAGATAGGACTAGGGAGTGTGATAGTTCAAATGATGCATTGTTGTCCTAAGAGTAAAGATAGTTAATCTAGGAGTATGGATCAATTAGGGGATAATTTTGATCTTATTTGAATGAGTAATAGGGACATTATGAGATCATTTTTTTTTGATATAAATGGGGTCATCTACATGGAAAATGAAGGAAGGAAGTCAAATGTTTATGGAATGAGGCATGATCTAAGTGTGTATAAAAGGGTGGTCACAAGTTCACTGTTTTAACTTAAATGTTAATTTATGTGTCCAAATTTACCCAAATTTTATTTTAGACAAAAAGGTGAAATCACTATATTAAAAGGAAAAGTGTATACCTAAATTACCTTTGAAGATTAGTCTTAGATGTAGGCCAAAACATTAAAATGTGATTCATGCAAAAACCTACAATGAAATATGTATTAAATAATTCCTTACTTAAGATGTAAATGTCAAATTAAAATAAAAGAAGCTTATATATCCATTAATAATGAATGAATACACCTAATTGAGTACATGAACCATTATGTTTTATGGTGAAAAAATTGGTGACTCAACAGGGTAGCACCCTTGGTAAATTCTTCTTCATTGAATATCTTGGATTGGACTATACATGCCCAAATATTAATTGATTAGGAGAGTGTGCTTAAGAAATCAAGGCATGACTAACTCCAACATTGAATACCCAAAGTGGTGAAGTAGTTTATAATCCCTGCATGAATCCCAATAAATTATTCTAGTGAAAAAACTAGTGAAAAAGGTAAACCAACCTGTTTCTCTATATTTTTCGCTAATTACATTCAGATAAGAAGAAAATAAGTTTTAAAAGGTTGGGGTTTGACGTTACCCAGATTAAGTTGCGCACTGTATCCAAGCTTTGTGGGAGCTCCTCTTTGGCTGTGGAGGAGACACCTGCAATAAGAATAAGACTTAAACAAAGAAGATGTTAGAAGAGGATATGGTGGACTACCAAGCTACGCACTTGATCCCAGAAGCGTGAAGCTCTATAAGGGGTGATAGTCCACTATTTAAAGAAAAGAGTGTTGTATAAAAAGAAATGATAAAAGACTAAGAAAGAGAAAAATAGATAACGTGTACCTATTCTCTACAGTCTGTATGTCATAGTTTTCAACATCGGTAGATGTGTCGAGGTCGATTGGGTCAATGGTGCCGATGTCGATAGGGGTTGTTGGCCTTGGATGGCTTTCAGGGTATTTTTGTGGTGGATAGAAGAGTTTGGAAGTTTAAAGGTTTGTGTAGGGTTGTGGGAAGGTGAATAAGGTTTAAGGAAGGGCAAAGGTAGAGGGTTGGTGTGTAAAGGGGGTGAGAATAAGAGGAAGGTCTTTCAGCCTCTCCATGGAAAATACTATCAAATAGAAACTAATTACCAATGTGTTCTAAACTACTAAAATGAGAAGTAGAATACTTAGCTCTATTAGGTGAAGAACCAGAGGTGTCAGAATGCTTGTTCCCATTGTGGCTAATGTTGAGGTCCTCGTACAATGTTTCAATCCAGTCTTTGGAATGACTTATGCAGAGCTTTAGTAGCCAAGATAATGATAGTTGAGTCTAATGCTTTTGGTCTCAGAGTGTGCACATCAATCTGCAAAGAGGCAGGGGCGAGCTCAATGTTAGATCTAGGCTTATGTAACTGACATCGGCAATCCCACTGGTGTCGGCCAAGTGTTGACCGATGTCAGTGGAGAGAGAATAGGTAAAAGGGCTATTTTTAGCTCTATGCTCATTTCTCCACCTACCAAGTGCCTTTTTTATTGGAGAATTATCAAAACACGGGCTTATGAGGCATGGGAATTGGTTAGGAGGTTAATATGGAGTGAGAATAGGTCTTAGGTAGTTAGGATTTGGAGGACCTAGTCTCATGGTGACTCATAGGCTAAGGAATGGTCTTAGGGTGAGGTGTCTAAGGTGAAAGGGGTTCAAGTGTGGGTTAGAATTGTTAACATTTAGAAGGGGACCAAGGGGGGGTTGACACAATATTGGTGTCTACATTTGCCCCCTTTTATCTTGTGGTTTGTCTTGACAAACTGTAAGACAAAAATAGGTGTAGGTTGCCCCAAGTATGGGATGAGGTATTCCCCCTCAAAGTAGGAATCGAGAGAAGGGAATCCAAAATCAGGGGCTGATTTGATAGGCAGTATATGGGTAGGGTGAGGTTGGAGTGTTAATGTTACAATAGTTGAGATTGCTCGTATATGACTTCACTTGATAGGTAGGTAAAATTATCATAGGCAAGGTTGAGGAGGACTAAAATCAAAGTAACTAGTCCCCAGCTTATTAGTGGTAGCTAATTGGGTTAAACAATCATAGCTGTAGCTCTAATGGTCGAAGAGGACTAAAATTGAAGTAATCGGTCCCCAGCTTATTAGTGGTCACTGATTGGGTTAGATCAATCAAAGATGTAGCTCCAATGGTCATCATGTTCCAAGTATCTAGGCTAGGAAGTGCTCTTAGAAAACATGAAAATGTCACAGATATTGGGGATCAACTTGGTTATGATCTGACAATAAGTGTGAGGGGTGCATACAATTTGCTAACTATTTGTGAGGTAGCATATGCAATCAAAACAACCAAGGAAAAGTTGTCTTGAAAGTGGTCGTGGTCTGAGGAGATAGTCATGATCTTCGAGGTCATTTGTTGAGTCAGGCAGAGATATAAGTAATCTCAAGTATTGTTTGTTGTGGTTAGGGAGATGTATATGATCTCTAATGTGCCCCATGAGAATTCTAAGGTGACTTCTACAGTGTCAAGGCTAGTTGTTTGGATAAGATTTTGGGCAGTTGTAAAGAAGACCTATGTTTTGAGGGTGCCAACGTTGGTTATAAAATTGATGTCGATATTATAGAAAAGCATTTCACTACCGACATCAGTGGCAATCAGCCGATGTCAGCATCTTAGGGCATAGTTTTGCCGACGTCGGGGGCCTGACAAATCTGATAAAAGTGGATTGGCAGCCCACCAAAAAGTCATTTGTGACTTTTAAAGTATTGAAAAAGAGAGCTCTGAGTGTTGGAGTGATAGAGACTTCGAGTTGTCTGTATCCAGTAGTGCTAGGTGTCAGGGTGTGAGTGGTGAGGTGTATTGGTGAGTTTGAAGTGTTATGAGTGTTTGGGAGTGTTATGGGCCATCAGTGATTAGTTTAAAGAGATGAGGTAGATAGAGATGGCAGATGTTGAAGGAGGCCCTATAGGAGGAGCACCACCATTGGCACCCGTTATACCACCTTAGTGGTGATAATGAGATGAGGTAGGGTGTGCTTTGTGAATGTTTGATTGATTTTTAATTTGATGTTATTTTTGTAATGTTTTGAGGTTTTAGTGATAGATCAGGTGGGGGAGGTCTAGTAGAAGGGTGGGCAGGTTAGGTAGGGTACTTTAGGTAGTTTTAGGAGGGTTTAAGGGTAAAATGGGGAAGCCCTAATTTTTAGGGCTCACCCCGTTCAGCCCTAGGGCTGAACTATTCGCTGACGCTAGTGGTTCCACTGACGTCAGCTGAAAAAGGGGCCTATGTTGATCAGTATATGACTGACATCTCTCACTTTTATTCATTGATGTTGGTAAGTGAGATGCTAATGTTGGCATCATAACCAATGTTGGTTGCCTATTGAAGGTTGTTTAGGCCTTGGAAAGGTTGAAAATGATAATTTGGAAGGCTGAAGTCATGCCGATGCACTCTCAAGTGTGGAAGTTTAGGATACGTGGTGAGCTTAGGGTTTAGATAGTTGGTCCATTAGGTAGATGAATGGGTGAATGGATGAGCTAACCTCAAAAGACCCCATGTCAACTGAGTTAATGCATATGAGCTGATTTATACTATTGATGAGGATGAGCATCAACTAGCCATCTTGATGATGATTGGCATCACTATTTTCACACTCTTCTTGATGTAGAAGGAGGGAGATTTCCAATCGTGATGACTAGAGTTTTGATAGACATGGTAGAGGAGCAGATAATTTTTGCATGGGCTCTAGTATTTTTAGCCCAGTTATATAGGGAGCTGTGGGGGATTACCTGGTGGTGGGAGTATAGCTTGTGTGTGGGCCACCTCTTACATTGTTGGGCATATGAGCACATCATAGTTATACAACCTCTTGGCCTCCCAATGACAATCTAGGCTAGCTTTAGAGTTGGTTACAGGTGATGGTGAGAGGTCATGGCACATACACGTGTAGATGCCATTGTCTGGGATATCGATTACATTTTTTGGGTAACATCAAATATACTAATTGACATTAGCCCCTTTGTTGGCTGACGTCAATGGAATTGCTGGTGTTGGTGACTGGTTCGGCCCTAGGGTTTAATGGGGTGAGCCCTAAAAATTAGGGCTTCCCCATTTCTTCCCCATTTTATCCCTAAACCCTCTTAAAACTACCTAAAGTACCCTTACCTAACCTACCCACCATTTTACTGGACCTCCCCCACCCGATCTATCACTAAAACCTCAAAAAATTACAAAAATAACATCAAATTAAAAATCAATCAAACATTCACAAAGCACACCCTACCTCATCTCATTATCATTGTCGAGGTGGTATAATGGGTACTAATGGTGGTGCTCCTCTTGCAAGGCCTCCTCTGACATCTGCCATCTCTGTCTACCTCATCTCCTCAAACTAATCCCTGATGGCCCATAATGCTCCCAAACACTCACAACACTCCAAACTCACCAATACACCTCACCACTCACACCCTGACATCTTGCACTTTTGGATACAAACAACTCAAAGTCTCTATCATTCCAACACTTAGAGCTCTCTTTTTCAATACTTCAAAAGTCACAAATGACTTTTTGGTGGGCTACTAATCTATTTTTGTTGGATTTGTCAGGCTGCTGATGTCAGCAAAACTATGCCCTAAGACATTGACATCGATTGATTACCATCGATGTCGGTAGTGAAATGCTTTTCTATAGTATCGACATTAATTTTCTAACCAATGTTGACACCCTCAAAACATAGATCTTCTTTACAATTGCCCAAAATCTTATCTAAACAACTAGCCCTGACACTGTAGAAGTCACCTTAGACTTCTCATGGGGCACATTAGAGATCATATACATCTCCCTAACCACAAAAAACAACACTTGAGATCACTTATATCTTCACCCAACTCGACAAATGACCTCAAATATCATGACTATCTCTTTAGACCATGACCACTTTCAAGACAACTTTGCCTTGGTTGTTTTGATTGCATATGCTACCTCACAAATAATTAGCAAATTGTATGCACCCCTCACACTTATTGATAGATCATGACTAAGTTGATCCCCAATATCTATGACATTTTCATGTTTTCTAGGAGCACGTCCTAGCCTAGATACTTGGAACATGATGACCATTGGAGCTACAACATTTTTTGGGCCCTTAAAATATATCAACATTAATTAGTATACCGATATTGATTAAATAATATCTGCTATGGTGGCAGCTATATATATGACCGACATCAGTCACTTTTATTGACCAACATCGGCATATCACTTACCGACATTGGTGAATAAAAGTGATTGATGTTTGTCATATACTGACTGACATCAGCCCCTTTGTTAGCTGATGTCAGTGGAATCGCAGGCGTCGATAACTGGTTCAGCCCTAGGGCTGAATGGGGTGAGCCCAAAAAATTAGGGCTTCCCCATTTCTTCCCCATTTTACCCCTAAACCCTCCTAAAACTACCTAAAGTACCCTAGCTAACCTACCCACCCTTCTATTAGACCTCCCCCACCTGATCTATCACTAAAACCTTAAAAATTTACAAAAATAACATCAAATTAAAAATCAATCAAACATTCACAAAGCACACCCTACCTCATCTCGTCGTCACTACCGAGGTGGTATAATAGGTGCCAGTGGTGGTGCTTCTCCTACAAGGCCTCCTTCGATGTCTGCCATCTCCATCTACCTTATCTCCTCAAACCAATTGCTGATGGCCCACAACACTCCCAAACACTCAAAACACTCCAAACTCACCAATACACCTCACCACTCACACCCTAACACCTAGCACTACTGGATATAGACAACTCAAAGTCTTTATCACTCCAATACTCAGAGCTCTCTTTTTCAATACTTTAAAAGTCATAAATGACTTTTTAGTGGGCCACCAATCCACTTTTGTCAGATTTGTCAGGCTACCAACGTCGATAAAATTTTGCCCTAAGCCACTGACATCGGCTGATTCCCATCAACATTGATAGTTAAATGCTTTAGTATAATACTGACATTGGTTTTCTAACTGACGTCAACACCCTCAAAACACAGGTCTTCTTTACAATTGCCCAAAATCTTGTCCAACAACTAGCCCTGACACTATAAAAGTCACCTTAGACTTCTCATGGGGCACATTAGAGATCATATACATCTCCCTAACCACAATAAACAACACTTGAGATCACTTATATCTCCACCCAACTCGACAAATGACCTCGAAGATCATGACTATCTCCTCAGACCATGACCACTTTCAAGACAACTTTGCCTTGGTTATTTTGATTGCATATGCTACCTCATAAATAGTTATCAAATTATATGTGCCCCTCACACTTATTGTCAGATCACGACCAAGTTGATCCCCAATATCTATGACATTTTTGTGTTTTCCAGGAGCACTTCCTGGCCCAGATACTTGGAACATGATGACCATTGGAGCTACCACTTTGATCGATCTAACCCAATCAGTGACCACTAATAAGCTGGGGACCGGTTACTTCAATTTTAGTCCTCCTCGACCATTAGAGCTACAACTATGATCATTTAACCCAATACACTACCACTAATAAGTTGGGAACCAGTTACTTTGATTTTATTCCTCCTTAACCTTGCCTGTGACAATTTGACCTACCTATCAAGTGAAGTGGTATATGAACAATCTCAACTATTGTAATGTTAACACTCCAACCTCACCCTACTCTATACTACCTATAAAATTGGTACCTAATTTTAGATTCCCTTCTCTCGATTCCCACTTTGAGGGGGAATACTTCATCCCATACCTAGGGTAACCTACACCTATTTTTATCTTGCAGTTCGTCAAGACAAACCACAAGACAAAAAGGGAAAAATGTAGACACCAATATTGTGTCAACCCCCCTTGGTCCCCTTCTAAACGTTAACAATCCTAACCCACACTTGAACCCACTTCACCCTAGACACCTCACCTAGAACCCCTTTCACACTTGAACCCCTTTCACCCTAGACACCTCACCTAGACACCTCACCTTAAGACCATTTCTTAGCCTATGAGTCACCCTGAGACTAGGTCCTCCAAATCCTAACTACCTAAGACCTATTCTCACTCCATCTTAACCTCCTAACCAATTCCCATGCCTCATAAGCCCGTGTTTTGACCATTCTCCAATGGAAAAGGCACTTAGCAGGTGGAGAAATGGGCAAAGAGCTAAAAATAACCCTTTTACCTATTCTCTCTCCATCGACGTCAGTTAACACTCACCTAATGCCGGTGGGATCACTAACATCAGTTACATAAGCCTAGCTCTAACATTGAGCTCACCCTTGCCTTCTTGCACATTGATGTGCACACTTTGAGATCTCAAGCATCAAACTTGACTATCATTCTCCTAGCTACTGAAGCTCTGTACAAGTCATTCTAGAGACTAGATTGAAACATTATATGAGGACCTCAACATCATCCACAATGGGAACAAGCATTCTGACACCTCTGGTTCTTTACTTAATAGAGCTAAGTATTATACTTCTCATTTTAGTATTTTAGAACACATTGGTAATTAGTTTCTATTTGATATTTATAAATATTGTAAAGAGGCCTGACTTCTTCTGTGGAGAGGTTAAAAGGCCTTCCTCTTATTCTCACCCCCTTTACACACCAACCCTCTACCTTTTCCCTTCCTCAGATCTTATTCACCTTCCTGCAACCCTACACAAACCTTTAAACTTCCAGACTCTTCTGTCTACCATAGAAATACCCAAAAAGCTAACCAAGGCCAACAACCCCTACTGACATCAGCAACTCCACCGACATCGACACCATTGACCCAACTAACCTTAGCACATCTACCAACATCAGCGACTATGACATATAGACTATTGAGAATAGGTACACATTGTCTATTTTTCTCTTTCTTAGTCTTTTATCATTTCTTTTTATACAACACTCTTTTCTTTAAGTAGTGGACTGTCATCCCTTATAGAGCTTCACGCTTCTAGGACCAAGCATGTAGCTTGGCAATCCACCATATCCTCTTCTAACATCTTATTTGTTTAAGTCTTATTCTTATTGTAGGTGTTTCCTCCATAGCCAAAGAGGAGCTCCCACAAATCTTGGATATGGTGTGCAACTTAATCCAGGTAATGTCAAACCCCAAACTCTTAAACCTTAGTTTCTTCTTATCTAAATGTAATTAGCAAAAAATATAGATAAACATTTTATCCCATCGGGCATGCCAGCATGTTTCTCTATATTTTTCACTAATTACATTCAGATAAGAAGAAACTAAGGTTTAAGAGGTTAGGGTTTGACATTATCCAGATTAAGTTATGCACCGTATCCAAGCTTTGTGGGAGCTCCTCTTTGGTTGTGGAGGAAACACCTGAAATAAGAATAAGACTTAAACAAAGAAGATGTTAGAAGAGGATATGGTGGACTGCCAAGCTATGCGCTCAGTCCCAAAAGTGTGAAGATCCGTAAGGGATGATAGTCCACTATTTAAAGAAAAGAGTGTTGTATAAAAATAAATAATAAAGACTAAGAAAGATAAAAATAGATAACACGTACCTATTCTCTGCAGTTTGTATGTCACATTCACCAATGTCGAAGATGTACTGAGGTTGGTTGGGTCAATGGTGCCGACGTCGACAGAGTTGCCAATGTCAGTAGGGGTTGTTGGCCTTAGACAGATTTTAGGGTATTTCTATGGTAGACAAAAGAGTCTAGAAGTTTAAAGGTTTGTGTAGGGTTGTGGGAAGGTGAACAAGGTCTGAGGAAGGGCAAAGGTAGAGGGTTGGTGTGTAAAGGGGGTGAGAATAAGAGGAAGGCCTTTTAGCCTCTCCACAGAAGAAGTCGAGCCTCTTGATAATATTTAGAAATATCAAATAGAAACTAATTACTAATGTGTTCTAAAATACTAAAATGAGAAGCAGAATACTTAGCTCTATTAGGTGAAGAACTAGAGGTATCAGAATGCTTGTACCCATTGTGGTTGATGTTGAGGTCCTCATACAATGTTTCAATCTAGTCTCTGGAATGACTTGTGAAGAGCTTCAGTAACTAGGAGAATGATAGTCGAGTCTAATGCTTGTGGTCTCAGAGTGTGTATATCAATCTACAAAGAGGTAGGGGCAAGCTCAATGTTAGAGCTAGACTTATGTAACTGATGTCAGTGATCCCACTGGCATCGATTGAGTGTTGACTGACATCAGCAGAGAGAGAATAGGTAAAAGGGCTATTTTTAGCTCTTTGCCCATTTCTCCACCCACCAAGTGCCTTTTCCATTGGAGAATGGTCAAAACACGGGCTTATGAGGCATGGGAATTGGTTAGGAGGTTAAGATGGAATGAGAATAGGTCTTAGGTAGTTAGGATTTGGAGGACCTAGTCTTAGGGTGACTCATAGGCTAAGAAATGGTCTTAGGGTGAGCTGTCTAGGTGAGCTGTCTAGGGTGAAAGGGGTTCAAGTGTGAAAGGGGTTCTAGGTGAGGTGTTTAGGGTGAAAGGGGTTCAATTGTGGGTTAGGATTGTTAACATTTAGAAAGGGACCAAGGGGGGGTTAACACAATATTGGTGTCTACATTTGCCCCTTTTTGTCTTATGGTTTGTCTTGATGAACTGCAAGACAAAAATAGGTGTAGGTTGCCCCAAGTATGGGATGAGGTATTCCCCCTCAAAGTGGGAATTGAGAGAAGGGAATTTGAAGTCAAGTGCTGATTTGATAGGCAATATATGGGTAGGGTGAGGTTGGAGTGTTAACATTACAATAGTTGAGATTGCTCGTATACCACTTCACTTGATAGGCATGTCAAATTGTCATAGGCAAGGTTGAGGAGGACTAAATCAAAGTAACTGGTCCCTAGCTTATTAGTGGTAGCTGATTAGGTTAAACGATCATAGCTATAGCTCCAATGGTTGAGGAGGACTAAAATTGAAGTAACCAGTCCCCAACTTATTAGTGGTCACTGATTGGGTTAGATCGATCAAAGCTGTAGCTCTAATGGTCATCATGTTCTAAGTATCCAGGCTAGAAAGTGCTCCTAGAAAACACAAAAATGTCACAGATATTGGGGATAAGCTTGGTCACGATCTGACAATAAGTGTGAGGAACACATACAATTTGATAACTATTTGTGATGTAGCATATGCAATCAAAACAACTAAGGCAAAGTTGTCTTGAAAGTGGTTGTGGTTTGAGGAGATAGTCACGATCTCTGAGGTCATTTATCGAGTCGGGTGGAGATATAAGTGATCTCAAGTGTTGTTTTTTGTGGTTAGGGAGATTTATATGATCTCTAATGTGCCCCATGAGAAGTCTAAGGTGACTTCTATAGTGTTAGGACTGGTTGTTTGGACAAGATTTTGGGCAGTTGTAAAGAAGACCTATGTTTTGAGGGTGCCGACATTAGTTAGAAAACTGATGTCAGTACTATAGAAAAGCATTTCATTGCCGACATTGGTGGCAATCAGCTGATGTCAAGGCCTTATTCAACCACCACCATAGTAGCCAGTGCAGTAGCTAGTTCAACTACCACCATAGCAACCACCTCAGCCACAACCACAGAGTTTACTACAGGGCATGGCATTGGGATCGATGGGTCCACCACAAACTGTACCTATATCTAGGTATAATACTAGGTTGGATGAGATTGTGTATTATGAGGGTGCTATCAGGGAGTATCTATAGATTTAGAAGTATTCTGAGATGTTGGCTCAGCAGTGATCTGTGTCACATGCTACTACCTCCAGTTCTCAGAGATGACGACGGTCAGAGAGCAGAGATGATTCGGCGTCTTTGTGACCACGACCACGACCACAGTTGTGAGGTGTTAGTTGTTAGTCAAGATGTATATATATATATATATACTGACCTACGTGCTATTGATGTGAGATGTACATACATTTTGAGAGAGACATGTATATATTGTATTGTTTTAGATATTTTTGATGTATACCTTTAGTTGATAGTTTATATATATATGAGATTTTTGAGATGTTGACATGTTATGGATGTGACTGTGTGTTAGTTGTTTTGATTATGTTAGTGATTTTAGCATTTCTCATATGTTTGATGGTACATACTTGAAATGATGAGTGTATGATGATGTTACAACCTTTTCCATATTGTGTGATGGTGTATGCTGTAACGTAGGTTATGTAGTTTTTCATCTTTAGCAATTTTATATTTTGGTGATGCTGTATGATAAAAATGAAATGAGTTTATTTATGCTTCAGCAGGTTTCCATATTGGTGATGGTATATGCTTGACATAAATTGTGTTTGGTTGATAGTTTCCATGTGTATTGTTTTCCATAGAAACTAATGTGAATGGGCTATGATAATTTAAATAACACAAATTTGTATTTGCATTAAATAAATCATGATGTTAAATGTTGGTGGTTAGAAAATGTTTTGGTTGTCATGTTATTGGCATGTGAAAAAGGTGTGTAAGAAGTGAAAGGTGCATTGCTCTTTCATTGACAAGGACCATAATGATAGCATAAATAGGGTTTTTGAAAACAAAAGCCCCATTCATGTATTATGTCATTGACCATTGGTGTGTTAGAGAAGTATTCTAATTACTTGACGTGAAGTGAGCTCAAAATCCCTTGGGTATGTTGGGGTAATAGGTGTGATTATGTGATATTTGAGGATAGTGTAACCCATTTTAGTAGGGATAACTTTACCCCTTTTATAGGTGACCCTGAGAGTGACTATAGGTAAGTCCATGACTTAATAGTTTGTCAATCAGAGTTTTTTTTTGGTAGACTGATTGATGCGGGAAGTCTACTTGGGGATGTTGCTTTTGTTTTGTGGTCATTTGAAGCTGATCGATGTGAGAAGCTTCTGAGAGGGGGCTGTTTGTAGCAAAATTTGGGCATAGCCATCCTTCAAAGGAATGGTCTATAGTTTGCTTTGTATGTTTTGATTTCTATGAATAACTATCCTTCAAGGGAGTAGTCTATTAATTACAACAATTGTGCAGCTGTCCTTCGAGGGAGAAGTTTACATTTATAGTTGATGACCTTTTAATATTTTGTTAGGCATCCCAGTTTATGTTGTTGATTGAACTTTTAGTCATGGAGTAGACTATAGAGGTTTAGGGGTTTCCCTTTTATTAGGACAAAGCATTAATGCTTAAAAAAAGGGTTTAACTAATTGTTTGTAGGGAAAAAGGGTTAAAAGGAATAGAAATGAGGATGACAGGGGTTACTCAAGGGACAAGCCCAAGTTCAACATCAAGTGAATGATTACTTGGTTAACAATAGAATGGTCATAGATGCAAGGCATTAAGGGGCTCAGGTTCTGGCCGGCCTTTGAGAGAAGACAGATGATAAGTCCCTGATCCATACTTGTGCATTATTATGTAAGGTCTGAGCCAATTAGGAGCAAACTTGCCTTGTTTGATTCTTTCCATATTGGTCACGTGTTGGTTTTCTTTAAGGATGAGATCTCTGATTTTGAAATCTCACTCTTTCAGATTTTTGTTGTAGGCATGCTTTGGTCGATGTAGGTTAGCATGTTGCTGGCATTTGGTACAATGCTAAACATAGTCACTATAGTCTTGGTTAAGAGTGGGCCAATAATAACCCAAGTAGAGGATGTGCTTTACAACTGAGTTACCACTGAAATGTCCCCCACAAATCCCATCATAGACTTGTTTGATGGCATGAGATGTCTTAGTGGTGGTTAGGCATTGGATAAGGAGGCCGTTGAGACCTCGTTTGTAGAGAAAACCCCCTAGCATGGTGTATTGAGTAGTACTCTTGATAAAAGCCTGCCGTCTATTGCTAGAGAGGCTAAGAGGAATGATAAAATAAGTCAAGTAGTCAACAAGTTGTTTATACCAAACATCATGTGGACTAGAGTGGTTAGGAGGAATTGCCCTCGAAGATGTTGGTTGAGATGTGCCCAAGATAGAAATCTTGGGTTTTGGTGGTTGAGAGGGCTTGGCGAATGGATATGTCAAAGGGGTAGAAACCTTCTCTTTTCCTTTATCCTTTAAGGTTTGTGACCTAGTGGCCACATTAAGAGTGTTGATTTTGAATAAAGGGGGAGAAGGTGGTAGAGGGACCATAGTCTCACATTGGGATCCCAATTCAAGTGAGGAGGCTTGGGAGGCATGGGATGGTGTTGGTGGTTTGTCAAAAAGGTGGTCAAGAGAATGCTCAACAAGAAGGGTGTCCTTTTCTAGGTGTTGGCGAATGACAACCTTAAGGGTGCAGTAATGCTCAGTATCATGCCCAAGTGTGCGATGATACCAGTAGATTTGAGTGTCATCGAACTAAGATGGTTTTGATTTGAGAGGCTGGTATGGCTTAATGGGTGGAAGAATGATGTTAGAAGACTACAAAAATTGGCATAATAGTGAAGCATAGGAACCCTCTAATGGGTCTACCCTCATTGTTGTAGTAGGGATTGACAACTTCTATTTAAGAGTTATAGGGGGAGTTTTTCATACCACCTTTTTAGTTGGTGGTGTGGCCACACGTGTAGAATGTAATTTCTTGGTGAGAGGTGTCAAATTTTTTAGAGGAAGTATGTTTTTGATGGGTAGAGGGATTAATGGAGGCAGTTTGTTTTTGTGAGGTGTTGGAATAGGGAGCACTCCTGTTAAAGTGGAAGGATGTGGACCCAAAATAGAGGGCAATGGTGAAGGTGGGGGAGTTTTTCATACCACCTTTTTGATTGGGGGAGGAGTAGACCGATGTGGTTTAGCATCCTTCTTTGGTATGGTGTGAGGACCACTACCGTGTGGGGTGAGGTTCAAATCTACCTTCACTTGTGGGTGAGTGAGGTTTAATATAGGGTAAACACTGAGAGATTTGATCTGTTTTAGCATGGTGGACACCTGCGAGGGTTTGGGTTCAGATGTGGAAGGTTAAGCTTCTAAATATTTAGAAGTGAAAGCCCGCTCCTTGTCAGAGACTTTGGGGTAATTTGTCATAGAAGGGTTGGCAGTATAAGGTGAAGTGAGATGTGTAAGATAAGGAGCCTCAAGTCACTCCCATAACACCTCATGTTTTAGGTTCCTAAAATGGAGAATTACTAAGTTTTTTGCCAATCGAGAGAAGGGTTTAGGTGACATCACGCGAGGTCTTACAGTTGGTATTTTGGAGGATTTAGGTGGTTGCGAGAGTGAAAATGTGTTAGATGTAACAATCATGGGCCAAAGGTGAGAGAGAACCATCACCAAATCTTCCTCGGCTGAAGTGGGTGAGGTGGTGAGTTCTTCTCTTGATGGAAAAGGGATGAGAGAGTTTGGCTCTTCAAGCGGATAGAGCACAGAGATGATCATGCCTTCTACGTGTGGTTTAGGAGTGGGGAAGGTATGATCCTCTATTGGTAATAAGAAGGATGAGGGTGAGGCCACCGGCATTGGTGCCATCAAAGCATCCTCCAATATGGGAGAGGTCAAAGTAGACTCTCCTACATGTGAAAGCAGGGTGGATGGAGGACTATCCTCTATCGGTGGAGGATAAATAAGAGAGGAAGGCTCCTCTAAAGGGTGAAGTAGAGGGATGCCGGCCCCTTCTACATGAGGGTGTGGGGTATGAATGGTAACTTCTTCCAATGGTAGAAGAAGAGGGAAGGTGGGGACAAGAGGAATAGGTAATATAGGATCCTCATGAGGTAGAAGAATGGGTAGAGGAGGTATTTGATGTCATGGGGGTGATATGGGTAAAATAGGCTCTTCTACCCATGGTGGAGAAATGGGTTGACTAACCTCTTCAGATTGTGGGAGAGGTTGGTTAGGAATGAAAGGAAAGACCATGTTGACCATGCATATGTTGTGTTCTTAAGGGTCATTGGCTATGGTCTGAGCATTGTTTTGACTTTGGGGATGGCTAGGAAATGGTTGCCTAAAGACATCTATGTTTTGGTTGGCTGGGGCATTAGGGTTATCCAAAACAAGGTCCCCTTTGTCTAACATGTCTTGAACAATGTTTTTGAAGGTTTTGCAATTGTCTGTGTCATGACCCTTGACATGATGATAGTTAAAAAAGTCATTTTCCCTATACCATGCAGGGATGGCTCATGAGGGATCAAATTAGATAGGTCAAATTTGAGGGAGATTGAGGACTCCCTGCTTCACTAGTTTATCCAATAAAGAAGCATACAATTCTCCTATTGGAGTGTATCATCACTATTCATATTGTTGTTGGAATTGTCTTGTGATGTTTTGTGAAGTGGAGGGCTCAGATTTGTTGATTGTGGTAGAAGATGGTGATCTAAGGACCACAACATTCACCGATCCCTTAGACTTGGAGTGGGAAGAATAAGGTTTGGAAGAAGAAGGGTCATTGGATTTTGCATTGGTATTTTTGCTATGTAATTTGACCTTGTCCTCTTCGACTGTGCAGAGTTCAAGCTTTTGGGCCATAGTGAAAGCTTCATCAAATTTGTGGAAAGTTTGAACCCGCAGAGTAGATGAGATGTGCTTAGCACATGCTCTTGAAAAGAGCTCAATGAGCTCAGGTGGAGGTAGTGAGAAGGAAAGTTGGCTGATCAAAACTCTCCAACGGGCGATGAAGTCAGCTACTAACTCATCCTCGAATTGTCTAATGGAATAAAGGTCTGTGATGGAGACCTTCTTGGTAATATTAATTGAGAAATGGTCAAAGACTAGCTAAGTGAGTTGAGTGAAGGTGAAGAGAGAATGACTGGTAATGGAGATATACCAGTCAAGGGTAGTGCCAAAAAGTGACATAGGGAATGTCCGAAGTAATAATGCATCATCATGTGCTATGAGGTAGCAAGCATGTCTAAACACTCATAGATGTTGTTGTGGGTCCTCTTTACTCTAAAAGTGAGTAAATTTGGGGAGTTCCCACTGACTAGGGTATGGTCAAATGGGAACTAAAGGGTGGATAGGTTCATTGTAGATTTGTTCATATGAAAGAACACTCCTTGAACCTGAAATAGATGTCTCAAGGTTGGAAATCTTGTCCATCAACATCTTAATTAGATCGGCAGATGGATTGGCAGGAGGGGCACCCCCTAAGTTATAAGGTATTTGGAAGGCATTGAGAGGGGTGTATGACGTACTTGGTTACATTTGTGTAGGTGAAACATATTGGTAGTTCATCATAGGGGCCAATGTTGAGGCCAAGGGGGCTTGTACCGCAAAGTTGGAGGGCACAACTTGACTAGATGCCGCCAAGGGTGGTTGAATGGCAGTGACACTAGTTAAAGGATAGGTGGTCACTCTCATGTTTATAGGTGCAAGAGTGGGTGGGATAGAGACAATAAAGTTTTGGAAAGGTGTTGAACTTGGTTGAATTGTTTGTGGTTGAGGGGGTGCAGAAACCCCGATGGAGGTAGGGCTAGAAAGGATAGAAGGGGAGGCCAAATTTTGAACATTGGCCATGGTTGGGTTACTAGTTGAGGTAATGGCTTGAGTGACCATAGGTTGGGTAGCGGAAGCTATTGATATCATTGCCGCTTTAACCAAAGAAGTTGGCATCCCATAAATAAGATTACCTAAAGGATCTCACATTTGGCTTCTAGCGAGATAATGTTGGAGAGCCTTGACATTGTGGTCAAGGAATCTCTCAAAAGCTTGATCCCCTTCGGGAACAATAGGAGGTTGATTGGGGGTAGGTTGGATAGGAGTATGCTCGGTGTCTAAAGTATACTCCATTAGATGACTTGGCACGAAGGGTGAAGGTGGGAGTGGCTGTTGACTTGCATGGTCAACAAGAGATTTTGGCTTGACTGCATGTCAAAACCATCCAAGGCGAAATGGGTTCAGGTTCCAAAAATTGTGTGTTTCAGTTTTAGAAAACCAAAATTTATGTTTCACAATAAGAAATTTGAGTTTTAAGCTTACTGTTTGGAAATATTTTATTTATTTATTTATTGATAGTGACTGATGTCGATCGTTTAACCGATGTTGGTGAAGGTTTGGTTGCCGATGTCAGTGGAAAAACTGATGTTGGTTTTTGTGTAATTCCAAAAACAAAAAAAATTGATAGTTTTTGAAAGGAGATATTCTAAGTTGTTTTTGGACTTCAGAATGATGCGACCTTACCAGCTCAAACAATCAGATAAAAATAGTAGAATAGATGATTAGGCAAACAACCTCTAAAATGTTAAATTCCTAGCAATAAGTTTTAAAGTCGTGGTGGCTTATGCCTTAAAAGAATGTGTTGGGAGTTGGGCTTGTAGAATGGGTCCTAGAAGAAGTCTATGGCTGGTTTTAGGTTATGTTATGGTGCTCAAAAATATCTATGTTAGGTTCAGTATGTGGCCTAGTGCTGGGGCTTGCTCCCTTCACTTCATGAACCCAGAGCCGAGCTGGGCTACTTAGCCAAAATATACTTTGCCTATAGTTTATACTCTACCAGAGAATAGAGTGGGTCCTCCTCTTGGTGGTGAAATCCAAGTAGGATCACCAGGTGGGGTAAGGTATCTGCTAGGTGATGAAATCCTAGATGGGCCTTGTCTCAAGTAAGTTTATGTGTTTAATTTAAAGTGATTGTGGTTTGGTTGTGTAATATTTGTGCACTATGATTCATTCATAATGATTTAATTACTAAGTGGGCTAAGTATGCATCCAAGCAAGAATGAAATGCAATAGTTTTTAACCCAAATCAAAATATGTTGTTCAAATGCAAATAATTGGAGAAGAGGTTAAGAGTATGAGTTTTTCACTACTCTATGATGCAGGAAAGAAGTGACAAGAAGAGAAAGAGATGTTCTTTTTAACTTCTACTAATGGTTTCTTTTTGAAACAAAAAGATAGAAGAGAGGATGCAAGAAGAGAATATTTTTCTAATGCATCTATATGAAAGTTTGATTTTTAAAAGAAGAAGAATGAACCCAAGGAAAACTCCAGGGTCCCATCAGGCGTGCAAGCATGTTTCTCTATATTTTTTGCTAATTACATTTAGATAAAAAGAAACTAATGTTTAAGAGGTTGGGGTTTGATGTTACCTGGATTAAGTTGCGCACCGTATCCAAGCTTTATGGGAGCTCCTCTTTGGCTATGGAGAAACACCTGCAATAAGAATAAGACTTAAACAAAGAAGATGTTAGAAGAGGATATGGTGGACTTCCAAGATATGCGCTCGGTCCCGGAAGCGTGAAGCTTCGTAAGGGATGACAATCCACTATTTAAAGAAAAGAGTGTTGTATAATAAGAAATGATAAAAGACTAAGAAAGAGAAAAATAGATAATGCCTACCTATTCTCTATAGTCTATATGTCATAGTTGCCAATGTCAGTAGATGTGTTAAGGTCGATTGGGTCAATGGTGTCGACGTCGGTGGAGTTGCTAATGTCAGTAAGGGTTGTTGGCCTTGGATGACTTTTAGGGTATTTCTGTGGTAGATAGAAGAGTCTGGAAGTTTAAAGGTTTATGCAGGGTTACAGGAAGGTGAATAAGGTCTAAGGAAGGGCAAAGGTAGAGGGTTGGTGTGTAATGGGGGTGAGAACAAGAGGAAGGCCTTTCAGCCTCTCCATGGAAGAAGTTGGGCCTCTTGATAGTATTTAGAAATATCAAATAGAGACTAATTACCAATGTGTTCTAAAATATTGAAATGAGAAGCAAAATACTTAGCTCTATTAGGTGAAGAACTAGAGGTGTCAGAATGCTTGTTCCCATTGTGGCTGATGTTGAGGTCCTCATACAATGTTTCAATCCAGTCTCTAGATTGACTTGTGCAGAGCTTCAATAGCTAGGATAACGATAGTCGAGTTTGATGCTTATGGTCTCAGAGTGTGCATGTCAATTGTAGAGGCAGGGGTGAGCTCAATATTAGAGCTAGGCTTATGTAACTGATGTCGGTAATCCCACTGGTGTCAGCTAAGTGTTGACCGACATCAGTGGAGAGCGAATAGGTAAAAGGGCTATTTTTAGCTCTTTACCCATTTCTCCACCTGCCCAGTGCCTTTTCCATTAGAGAACGGTCAAAACATGGGCTTATGAGGCATAGGAATTGGTTAGGAGGTTAAGATGGAGTGAGAATAGGTCTTAGGTAGTTAGGATTTGGAGGACCTAGTCTCAGGGTGACTCATAGGCTAAGAAATGGTCTTAGGGTGAGGTGTCTAGGTGAGGTGTCTAGGGTGAAAGGGGTTCAAGTGTGAAAGGGGTTCTAGGTGAGGTGTTTAGGGTGAAATGGGTTCAAGTGTGGGTTAGGATTGTTAATGTTTAGAAGGGGACCAAGGGGGGGTTGACACAATATTGGTGTCTACACAACCATTACAGATGGAATAAGGCTCATTTTTAGTGAAAATTTGGTACAAAAGATAATATGATCTAAGTTTGGTGTATATAGTGTGGAGAATGACATGAATTGTCACTCCATTTTCAAAATTGGTGCAAAACTAAGCAAGGAGATGGTCATGTGCTATGCACATCTCCCGAATCTGATATCAAGGTGTATATGGATTCTAGAATTGATTAATGATTATTGAAATTATGATAAAAAACCATGTGCTAATATAGAACACATGCCATGCATGATACCCCTAAAATAAGAAAATATGAGTATTTTTAAAAATTGATTTTATATACCTAGTTCAAACTTCCATGTACTACCTATGATTCTTATAATTTTTGAGAATGATGATTTTTTGCATGCTAGGACAAAAATATGTTGTTTTGGACATAAATATCTTGTACCCTTTTTCAAGTGAAGTTTTATTGTCTAAAACTAATTTTTGGGTGATTTATGGGTATGGAATATTATCCACAATGTAAATGCTAGAAAACTTTATTTGTGTATTTCACTATAGGAGCTTAGTCTCTAGGATAATCCACTATGTATGCCCCCTCTTTTAAGGTGAGTTGTTGAGCCTGAAAAATAACTTAAATCTAAGTAAAAATTTATGCAAGATAAATATGAAAATATGTAAATATGAGTAGTAATGATAACATGGAGGATCATCTAATCATCACATGTAAGTTGATAAAAAATTTGTAGCATAAGATGCATGTGGAAATAAGCATACATATTGACATTGTCAAGATAGATGTTAGTAATTAGGCATGGCGATAGGTGATCAAAATTTAGTACTAAAATCTAAATAGAACTACTTAAGGAGGGATGCATTATAAATATAATGGAATTAGGAATGGGGAAGATGCATATCATGGTATCAAAAACTGAGAAAAATGATAAAAAGGAGTCATGGCCATGACACACACATACAAAGAGTACACTCAAAGCACATAAATCACACAATTGAAGGTCAAAGAGTCACATACAAGGGACATATTAAAATTTCACTCACATGATCATAGAAACATACAATAGGCTTAGATACACACACAAATACATGTTTAATTGTCAGTAACACACACAAGACATGAAGTAGGAAAGAAAACATGAAAAAAATGCATGAATACATTTAATTGATCATATATATATAATTATAACATTATTATATATATAATAACTTAAGTATCCAGTAAGATAACAATGTGAATGTAAGTGAAAAAGATCAATAGATTATTCACAATGTAATTAATTGAGGTATTAACAATAAAGGATAACAAAAGAATGATAAAAATTATGTAATTAGATTCCCCCATTGAACTCTTTGTGATATAGACAAGTTGTAGAGACCCTATAAATAGTTTGAATCTAGACATGTAGAGCCTATGTTCATTGGGATAGGTTTGATGAAACATGACTAGGGTGCAATGCACTACTATCTAAATAGGGTTATTTGTTTTGTGCATTTTTGAGAACAAGACAATAACACCTCCTACAAAGGGGGATATAAATGATAATTACTAAGCAAAACATGCAAAATTCCTAGTTTTTATAAATTTATGGAATATTCTAATGTTTTTTTTAATGTTTGAATATATGTTAAATATGTAAAGAATCAAAGTAAAAATAAAGGTGTTGATATAATCCAAGTATCCCATAAGGTGATGACTCTTTATAGGCCCTGTATTATAATAATAATCCTTTGCATTATAGTCGTCATCATGGTCATAATCATCTTCTTGATCACAAGATTTTGGTGTTGCACTCTTATCTTCTTTTGTACCTGTATATGTGAAACCAACTGTGCCATAATGGGTATTTACATTTTAGATTTATATTTTGAAAGATGTACTATGTCATTTGCCTTTACGATTATTCCATTAATTGTATTTTTTGTATACTAGTTGAAGATATGTTTTTTTATTGCACTCACTCTAACAAGGTTCCATCTTCACTTTAAACAACAAACATTGCACTTTCATATTCAATTATGACATAATTATGACATTTACATATTGTTTCCCCCATTTTCATCATCCACAATCTTCTTAATTCAATGTTATATTAGGCCAAACTAGGACATACGTGAAATATGACTTGACATTTTTTTGGACCAACATTCAAGGGCATCTCAATGGATCCAATAAAATTTTCAGATACAATAGTTTTACTAAAATGTTCCTTATCATATCCGATAAATTGTAAGAGTGAAATGCTACAAACACTCATTTCAATATTTTATTGATCACAACATGGGTACATTGCTTGCCATCTATAAGGGGATTAAGAATCAATGAGAAATGATGAGTGTTTTTTAATTTAATCCTTTGAAACAAGAAAAGGAACATTAAGTTTTGTAGGTATCTTTTGATTTTTAACTTATTTTTGTAGAAACCCTTTCTTAAATATATTGTCTTACTTAGGTTTCACTTATTTTAGTAGCTTATCTTTTTTATTAACAATAATATGTCTTGTTGTAGCTTTTGTAACCTTTTCTTTTCAAACTATTCTTATTTTTCTTGTTCCTTTTGTAATATATATTTGTCATCTTGGTATTTTTATACTCATGCTTACTCTAATTTTTATTTTTGAATCTTTTCTTTCTATGAATTTTCCTTTGGTATCCATCCTTGTTTTTATTTTATTTATACTAATTCTAAATTTTCCACTTGTTTCACTATGGGTTGTTTGATTGATGTGCCTGCTATTGGATCACTACTATCAATGATACTTTATATTTTGTTCTTCAAAGCCAAATAACTATATGTATGATGACCATGCATTCTATGATACACATAATATTATTTTGATCACATTAAATAATGTATAAGAGGTAGTTTAATCAAATTATTGCAAATAATTTCTCTTATAATATCACTTGAACTCTTATTATAATTTTGTATACTTTTTGAAGCATTAATTTTAGATTTATTTTATTTTAGATTCCAATCCTAATATGAAGTATTCGTAGGCATAAAATTATTAGATGATGATATAAATGCATGATTAACATTAACATACTATGAATTATTTGGATATATGAACTAATTTTCCAATGATGTGATATTTGAACTAAAATAATTATTTTGATTTTGTAACTCTTATATGATCTATCACATAGTGACTATTTGATCTTAAAGGGTTTCACAAGAATAAGTTCTAGGTACTTCAGTTACAACTGTATGTTGGTATAATATAACTCTTGAGATAATGATAACATGGAATTGGAAAGACAGATAGTATATATCATCACTTTTATGGGTGGGTGGATTGATTTTTATCCATTGATATGATATTTTGAAAAGGAGGGTAAGGTTTTGGAATGTATTATTATTCATAAATGGTTGGTTTAGGATATTCATTGGTATATAATTATCATTAGTTTGTAAGGGATATATTTTTATAGAAATATAATAAATAGTGATATTATTTTCATACATTTTATCTTTCAAAGGAGAACTAAGAACATTATCAATAAATTTAACATTATATGACTTATCATTTGATTCATTATGTACATAAAATAATTATCAATATGAGGTAAGATTAAAAAAAGTGTCTATAATAAGATTAGTATAATTATTTTCCTTTATTTTCCTCATCACTATATATATATATATATATATATATATATATATATATATATATATATATATATATAAAATCATCATCATCATTCCAATTGTCATCTTGCTCACTATCTTGTTCAATTATAAAATCATCATATGATATATCAACATTTTCATATGCACTAAAAGGTGTAGAAGATGTAATTATAGTTTCAATTTTTCTCTGAACATCAATGCATTCAATACAATAATTAATTGTATTATTAACATTTAAAATATAACCAATTGCATTTTCTGAGGGGAAGGTAGAAGAAGAAATATTGACATTTTATACCTTGTCTAAAGTATCATAATATTCAAAAGGAACACTATTTTCATTTTCATTATCAACATTTGAAATAATAACATGTTCATTATTATAATAAGGGAGTATGGGATATGTATTTATATTTTCTTCCGTATGCATATCATAATCATATGTAAAAGGAACATTACCGTAAGTATAATGCAAGTTTTGAGATGCACAATTTCCATTTTATTCATGCAATGGAGTTTGAATCTTCTTTGATTTATATTTTGAAATGATAAAAAAAGGCAAAAAAATATAATATAACCAAGGAGTATTAGAAAATAATGCATCACCAATAAGAGGTTATTTTGGAATTATATTGTTAAATTCTTTCACTTGACTTGGTAAAGATACAATATAATAAGTAGGGGAGGAACATGCATCTAAATTAATTTACTTTACACATTAATCATGACTTGAATAATTTTATTCATAACCATGATGACAAGAATAATCATCATCATAATTATATACATAATCATGTTTTTCATTAGTATCTAGAAAACAATATTTGTAATTTGTCTATTATTTATTATAATTATAAAGAATGCCTAAGAATGCATTAACCAATGAGGGGAAAGATATTCATTATTGGATATTTTAAATTTTTAAAATATTAAAATGAGAACAAGAAGAGAAATATAAATTAATGCTGACACATAGTCTAAAATAAGAAAGAAATCATAATTTAATTTAAACCCCTAGGAAGACAAAATTTAGAAATAAACCTTAACATGAAAATCTAGGGTTTGTCTATGTTCAATAAATAAAATAGGTTCACTAATATGTTTTATCTAAATTTGGAAAAATAGAAAACTAATTACCTAAATGTGACAAACTACTCTGTATAATCAAAGCACTATAGATATGAAATAAATGGCACAAAATGATTTGTAACCTGATAAACTTGGAAATATGTTTAAAGGGAAAATTGCAAGGAAATATAACTTATCTAGAAATTTGACAATGCAAGGCTGAGACAAAAACTATGAATCTAACTAGGAGGCTCTATGATGATGTATTGAATTAGGAAAAGTGTTTCTATTTATCTCTAGACAAGGTCACCAAAATTAGACAAGGGCAAGGTGATTTGATGTCCTTAGGGAACACTAGTGTCTTCTTTTATGCTCAATGACTAATATGGGAGGTTCACTTTGCTTATGTTCTGTGTGACTTTGAGGGAGATAGAGATTTATTACAAAAACCATTGTGTGTTGTCTTATTCTCTTGTAACCTTAACTCAATGGAACATAAATTATAAAATGGAAAAAATGGGTTAGTAGATGAAGTTTTGTTAGACCTCAACACCCCCTATGTTGAGTGCTACCTACATATGAATACTCTTAAGAGGGATCAAACTCCATGTAATTATCCCATGCTTCGGTGGTGTGTGTGAAATAATGGTGTAATTCTAGATGATTTTGAAATTATAGTGTAATTAAGTTATTTAATGGTGACTTGTGACCTTGGAGGCATACTCATTTCTTAGTTTAGGACTAATAGGGATGTATGTATTCAAAATTGGGAGACATAGGGAATTTTATCTCAATATGAAATTATAATTTTGTTTTTTTATCAATATGGAATCCCCTTATGTGAAAAATGGCTTGAAATTTTCTTTTAAAGTGATAAATAGGTAATTAATTTTAATGGGGATTAATAAATGTGTAGGATGACACTTTGCATGAATTTGAAAATGAGCAATTGGATATTATTTTATGGGAGGACATGGCCAACAAAATTGGATAGGACCAAGGAGTGGGATGGTCCAAATGGTGTGATATTGTCCTAGGATAAAAGATAAATGATTTGGAATTATGGATCACTTAGGGGATAATTTTGAGATATTATAAATGTGTAATAGGTAAATTATACTATCATTAGTTGCTTATAGGAATGGGTTATCCACATGGAAAATTAAGGTGGTTAAAATTCCATAGAATGATGCATGAACTAAATGTGTATAAAGGTTGATCAAAAATACATTTTTCAAGCTTAAATGATAATTTATATGTCTATAATATAATATTGAAACAATCAAATGATTTCATCAATATAACATATAACTGAGGCCACACAATCTCTATAATGAAATGTGACCATAAAATGTCAATTGTGACTTGATTATCCCCAAATTGGCTATCATTAGGGACATAATTTTGGTCAATCAAGCCTTGTGAACCTAATTAACATTATATGGTTGTGATTTATTATGTGGGGCTTGGTTTCCCCCCATTACACATATGATTAAACTAATTATTGATTTTTTTAATTTAGTACATAATTTGGGCCAATAATGAGCCCCAAAGCACATTGTATAGTTACAATTAGATTCATGGGGCTAGATACACCCAAATTATGTTTTAATTGAGCCATTAAAATAATTTATTTAATAATAGACTCAATTAGTTTCAAGTGAGGACCAAATCACATTATGTATTAAAAATTAGGGTTTTAGGGCTTGATTGAGTCAAAATCATTTGAGTCTAAAAAATGTAATCATAACTACATAATGTGATTTGGGGCTCATTTTGTCACAATTAAGTTCACAATTGAATCAATTATTTGAATGGTCCAATAAAGGACACAAGTTAGACCAATTAAACCACATGAAATAAATTTCAACTATACAATATAACTTGGGGATAACTTATCCCAAATTTATTTTGTGATTGAATTAATAACCCAATTAGTTTAATAAAGGACATAATTTAGAAATATTGAGCCATGTGAACCAATTGGTAACCATATGTTGTTAATTTAGGCTTGGTTCCCCCTATTTGTATTCTAGATTAAACTAGTTTATTTATCTTTTTAATATGGTATGCCATTGGGGACAATCGATACCCAATTAACATTAGAAGGCTATGATTGGTTACATAGTGTTAATTTATCCCAAATTACTTACCATATTAAACCAATTTATCAATAGGTTTGATATGATATGTGATTGGGACTATTTGATACCTAATTTACATTAGATGATCATAATTAGTTGTGTAGGGATCTATTGGCCCAAATTATATACCAGAATTAAACCACTCATTTGATTAGTTTAATATTGTATGAAATTAGGCCCAATTAAAACCCACTTAGCATGAAATGAACATGATTGGTTTCATGGGGAAGGATCAAATGGACCCAATTATGTACTTGATTAAACATAATTATCCAATTGGTTTAATCTAATAAGTAATCTAATCTAGGTGATCCCCAATGATATTGTATAATTAATATTAGGTAAATGAGGATCAATAGGGATAAATTGCATCCCTAATTAAGCCAATTGAGTGATTGGTTGAATCATAAACTTAATTAGGGCCAAGTGAGACCTAAATAAAATTGTGTAGTCATAATTAGGTTTATAAGGCTTAATTGGAAAAAATTTCATGCTAATTAAACCAATCAAGTGATTGGTTTAGTCATAGACTTAGTCAGGGACAAGGGAACCCATATCACACTGTATAGTCAAAATTAGGTTTACAGGAATCAAATAGACCAAATTATATATTTGATTGAGCCAATCAAGTGATTTTTTCAATCATGGACTCAATCTATGCTAAGTGATCCCTATGTTATGTGAATATAAAATGTAATATGAGGTAAATTTGGCCCCAATTAAGTCTATGATTCAACCAATTACTTGATTGGTTTAATCAAGGACATGATTTGGGCCAATAAAGCATTGTGAACCTAAGTTTGATTATACAATGTGATTTTGGACTTACTTTGATCCAATTGATCCAAATGATTTATACAATATGATTTACACAATTGGTTCAATCAAAGATGCAATTTGAGCCAATTGAACTATGTGAACTTGATTATGACTATAAAATGTTTTTCAATTCTTACCTAGCCCAAATTTAGTATATGATTGAACCAATTACTCAATTTATTTAATAAAGGATGTAATTAAGATCATTTTAGCATTATAAACCTAATTTACACTATATAATATGATATAAGGGTCACTTGGTTTCAAATATGTAATGAAATTACTTCAAAAATAAATTAAAATAACAAAAATAGACCAAAATATGACTAAAATAGAGAAAAATATACAAATAAATGATAAGTCAGTTTGAGAGGGAACCTCCACAACCTTAAAATAAAAATATAATTCATAATATGATGATCAAATACTAATCCCCACCTCCTATATATACCCTAACTATGCTATGCAAACACCTTAGGATGACCCTATCACTAATATTAAGCTAAAGTGATGATGACATGACTTGATTAATGGTTATCTTAGCCACAAGTCATTTATAGATATCCCAATACATGCTATAGGATAAGGGCTTAACATACTACTCCCTACAAACAAGAATTTTCCTCATCATTGATGATATCTATACATTGGTACATGGTTACTCCTCCTTCCATTTTGCATATTCATTTTTAATATTCTTCCACTTAATCAGAGATTCATTAACTACCCTATTCCTCACCATCTTAGTGAATTCCTGGATTACCTTAGGTTCCAAAATGATTTGGCCTTCTTCATCGAGCTTAGATAACTATATCTAGGAAAAAATCTTTTGTACAATGTCCTTATTTAATAAAGAAATGTGATTATTTTGTAACATTCGAAAATTATCTTTGAGACTAGATAATATTTTGTGCTAATGTTAATTATGTTCTTTAATTGTTTGAATTTTTGGATGGATCTAAAAGTAAGATTTGGTAGATGGTAGCTGTTGGTTCAGATATATTTTGGTTATAAGTGTCTCTTATAGGTGGATTAATTATGGGCACAACCTCAATAATCAAAAAATAATTTTATACCCTTTCCTTAAAATATGGTGGTATGTGTGAAACTAACTAATTTTATACCATTGAAAATAATTATGGTGTTGAACCATTAGATCTTTTGTCAATAATTGTTTGTATTTGATGAGATCTTACCATCCAAGATGAATTTTTGTGTAACCCTTTAAAATCAAACATATTTCCTTTTTAATGTAAACACATGAAGAATTCCTAGAAGTTAATCTCAATTATGCCCAAGGTATTGTGCCATGGACTCCCAATACAGTATTGGCTCTATCCATGGGAACAAAAAAAATCAAACCACTTAGGACATAATATACCATTTTTATTTTAATACTATAAATGTTTTTTGGATAGTTAATTATAATATTATATGCAAAAATGACTTGAAATTCTTGTGCTAGCTAAATAAAATAATTCAACTGTGTAGTTAATTGATGGTTGATGAAGTTGTGAATAGTCCTCAAGTTAATAGATATTGTCACCTTATGTTATTTTAGGAGACCTGTTACTTTGAGGGTTTGTAGGGAGATAACACCTAACATTACATGGTAAGGGATAGTTGGTTGAGAATATATCAACCCTAGATCATCCACACCCTCATCTACTTTTTACTCATCTTTAATTTCTTCATTGATGACCTCAATGCATAAAAAGGTCTTTTGTTTACATCTATGTCCTAAATTGTATTTTTTATAATAATTAGAACATAACCCTTTCCCCCTATTTTATTTTATTTTTTGAGGAGTTATCCTAGTAGGCTGTGGAGATGATGATACAAGGGTGATATTATCATTGATGCTAGTGAGTTTATGTCCCCTCATAACCAAGAATATTTCCTCTACCCTATGTACCATGATAATATAATCAAAAACATTAAGTGGATTAAACATTTTCACCTCATGTTTAATGTGGTTCTTAAGACCACCAAGAAATAAGTCATTAAGATTCTCATTGGTAATTTTATCATGTGTAAAGAGAGGTTTTGAAAATGATAAATATAATCCTTGACTGAACTTGTTTTCCTTACCTTTTCCTATTGGTTGAATTAATTTTCTACCACACTACTAGTATAGTGTGGTTAGATATCCTCTATAAAAAATCAACACATGACACTGAGAACCTTATTCTATTTTTGAGTGCACAACCAATGATACCAAATGAATGGTTTAGGTTATAGATATAAGTTTTCCATTGCCACATTATATTCACACATGATCTATTATACATCAAAAATGATCTCCATTTAGTTGATCCAATTGACTATATCCTTCCTATCAAACTTATACATTTCCATTTCTAGTATCAAGTTCTATGAATTTAATATATTTGGAGTTGGATTGGGTTGGCTAGAAGATCCACCCTAGTTGGGTTGAGTAGTAGTGATTTGTAAACAAATTGGTATATATTGATGAATATTCAAAATTTTACTAAATTTTTACATGAAATCATCTAATCATTGACCGATCTAGTTTATATATGAATTTATCTTGTTCACATCTCCTTTCATCTTTGATTTTAAGTTTTGTAGGTCATAATAAATCTAGATCACCTTGTGATCAATAAAATAAAACCCTAGAGTAGAAGATATTTAAATTACTATTTATGACTTCATCTCCTCTTTGTAAGGAGTTTTACCTAGATTTTCATAATTCTTACCTTGGTCCCTAGTTTATGGTCTTACCATAACAAAGTTTGACAATGTCAACCCTAATTTTCATCTTTATCCCAAATTTGTCCAAGGTTATTTTGAAATGATTTCAACCTCTAATAAAAAATACCAATAACAAACCTCCACTATATTTTTTCAAGATTTTAGAAAATATAAGGAAATGCAAAAAAATCCTAAAAATGTGGCATGTAGAGTAAATTTATGAAAATAATACAATTATAATAAGTCACTCAAAAATGATCTCTAAAACCTAATGTTTTTACAAAGAGGTTCTTGAATGATCCTTCAAGTGTATCAAATTTTTTTTAGATAGATTAACTATGAATTGTAAGATATAAGTGATTCTCTAAAATTAGGGTCTCACCTACTCCGTTGCCCAAATTGAAGCTTTGATATAACTTGTAATGAAATTAATTCAAAAATAAAATAAAATAATATAAATAGATCACAATATGACCGAAATAGCTCATATAATATATGAATAAATGACAAGCCACTTTGAGGGGGAAACCTCCACAACCTTATAATAAAAATAGAATTCATAATATGATGATAAAATACTAATCCTTACCTCCTATATATATTGTTTCACTAAAATTTGTCTATTTCAATTCTAAAGAAAAATAGAGAAGAAGGATAGGGATAAGTGATTAGAATGAACCTAAAATGGTTTGTGCATCGTATCTAGATGTTGTGAGCACTCCTCTTTGGCTAGGTGGGACTACCTATAAGTAATAATACACTACCACAAAATGTTTGTTAGTAGATATATAAGTGGGATGCCAAGCTATGCACTTGTTTTAGGAAATGTCAAACTTATTTAGAGATGACAGTCCAATTTTGAGAGATAAAAGACTAATAAATAACCAATAGAGAGGAAAAGAGAGAGAGTAAAAGAGAGATAATTTTACCATTATTTACAACCTACGTGCATTAGAAAGTAATATAGTGTAGGTGGTATATTTAGTTTGTGTTTTAGAATTTGTTTAGGCAGGTCTTAGAAGGGTTAAAAAATCCATAGTTATTGATGTCAGTTAAGATGTCGAGGTAAGTTAGGAAGTAATTGATATTAGTTAGGCTACTAAGGTTGGTGAGGAAATGTGATCGATATTGGTTAGGATATCAATGTTTATAGGGGAAATAATTGCCTAAGAGTTTGTAGGAGGATTTTTTGGGTCTAAGAAATGGTTTTGGTTAGGTTTGGAAGATTGGGGGATATTTTTGAGAGAGAGTAGTGTTTGGATGGATCTAGTCAGAGGTTTGGTGTATTGGAATAAGGGGAAACAAGAGAGGAAGCTTTATAACTCCTTCACAAGGTTTGATCAGGGATGTGTAAAATTAATAAATAGTAGATGTAAAGGAGTTGTAAAGTAACTACTTAAAGACTTATATAATAAGTGATGTACTTAGTTGCAATGGTGGATAAATGATAAATGTTAGTTGGATGACTCCTATTAGGTAGTCTGAGCTGATGTCTTGAATAGAGACAACAAGCAGGTGTTGCTAGTTATTAAGAGCTTAGTTCTAGATCTAGATTTAATTATGCAAGATAAAAATAATCTAAGATGTCAAAAGTTAAATGCAAAAATAATATATGCAAATAAGAACTAGTTTTCTTGATTTTTGCTAACCTAAACATTAGTTTGGAGTTTGGCTTATATAACTAATGTCGGTGATCTCACTGACCTCAATTGTGGGTTAACTGATGTTGGTAGTATAATAATAGGTAAAACTACTATTTATAGACTTTTTTTTATTACTCCTCATGCCAAGTGCATTATTCATTAAGAAATGGTAAAAATGGGAGGTTAAGAAGGACGTAGTTGGCTAGAAACTCATTTTTGGGATAAAAACAAGTCTTGGGTAGTTAGGATAAGAGGACTAAGTCTTGAGTTGAATCATCAAGTGATAATTAGTATTAGGATGAGGTGGCCAAGTAAGGTGGAAAAAAATGTTTTTAATTAACTTAATTATATATTTTAAATTAATTAAATATGTGAGGGGTAAAAGTATGGGTTAGGGAGGTTAATCATTATTATTGAAATAGGGCTCAATGGGGGTTTCAACATAGGGAGTTATGAACATGTGTGACATAATTTTAGTGTCTACATTTGACCCTTTTTATCTTATAATTTTCACTAACAAGTTGTAAGACAAAAATAGGAGTTAGATGCTCGAGGTATTAGATGAGGTATCCCCCCTCAAAATGGGAATCAATGGAGGAGAAACCAAAATCAGGTACCAATTTGATAAGAAGTGAATTATGTGAGTGGAGGAGAATGTCATATCATTGTTTGTGTGTATACTACTATGAGCTATAGTTGACAAAATCAAGAACAAGTAAGGTTAAGGAGGACTCATATAGAAATAACCAAAGCATAGCTTGTAAGTGATAGCTGATAAATTTAAATCAATCAAAGTTATAGCTCTAAAGGTCTATGTGTGTCAGGTATTTGAGGTAGGAAGTACCCATATAAAAAATAAAAAGGTCATAGATGATAGGATAAACTTGGTCATCATCCAAAGCACCTAATAGACATACATGTTTATAATAACCAACTATAGTAGAATAACATAAGTGTTCTTGACAAGCGATGCAACGTTAGTGTAAAAGGGTTAAGGAGCAAGGAGATATTCATGATCTCTAGTCAAAGTCATCATGGGTGGAGATTTAAGTGATATCCAAGGGTGGTTATCATGGTTGGGGAGATATATATATGATCTCTAAATTTCACCACATTATGGGTAGAGTCTAAAGGATTGTAGGTGTTGGTGGAAACTATACTTTAATAGTCTTGATGTCAGTCATGTTGCTGATGTTGGTAGTAAATATTGTTGATGTCATTTGACTAGGGCAAGGTTATTGAAATCAGTGGGAAAAAGTACTGACATCAATAGATTATGTCAAGTGTGTCGACATTTATGGGTGACCAAACCTGACAAAAAGGGGTTTGGTGGCCCACTAAAACTCATTTACAACATTTGATTGGAGAAAAATAAATCTCTTAGAGTGACTAAGATGGTAGAGATAGGAGGGGACCTAGTGAGAGGCACACCACCATAAGAGCTGGTTGTGTTATCCTAGAGGAGATAGAGAGATGAGGTAAGATCCTTTATGATTTGGTTTCTAATGTGAGTTGGTTAATTTGCTTTTTACAAGATACATTTAAATGTTGGGAAAAAGAAATGTGTTGAGGGGGGGTTAGGTTAGGTTAGTTTGGGAGGGAGTTGGGGTAGGTTTTTAATGTAAAGTTTAATTTTGAGAAAGTGGTCATTTGATTCTTGGGCCAAACTAGACATCAGTGGGGTTTATGTTGAGTTATGGAGCTAAAAGCTTCACTATTGAGCTAGCACAGTAACCATCATCGATCAAAACCAACCAACATCAGTTATGGTTGACTGACATCGGTCATCTTTAGACACAAAATTGACCGGCATTAGTCAGGGGTCAGCCGACATCAGTCATCTATAGACCAACACTGACGTCTGTGCATTTGCATGAATTTTTAGAATTAGATTTGTTCTAATTTTAGGAGAATAGTTGGTTTGCATGTAAAGACTAATTTTAGTCTTGAGTCTATTTTTCTAATTATTTTTTGCCTTGGATCCTATTTAAGAGACCCATGGGGTAGTATTGTAATAAAGAGAGAAGTGGGAACAACTCAGTAATTGAGTTAGTTGTAATTGTGTGAGAGAGAGAGAGAAATATTGAGGGAGAATTATTGTACATCTGAGAGGTGTGAGAAGAAAAGAGATTTCTTCATTGTATTTCCTTTTGGAAGAGTTTAATACAAGATTGGTTGTTTCTCGTATCTCCTATTCTTTGTTGTTTTTGATTTCTAGTTACTTATTACTTCTAGTTTAATTCCATGTTTAGTTGCTTATACAAAAGTAATCAGTTGTGATCTAAGGTCCTAACAATTGATATCAGAGCAAGGTTAGTGTTTGTTGATTATAGAATTCACTCACAGGGGTTTCTGATTGAGTGGGAGCAAAGCAATGGCAGAAGAAAGTAAACTAAAAATGGAGAAATTCAATGGCAAGAGTTATCAATTATGGAGGATGTAGATTGAAGATTATCTATATCAGAAAGATCTATATTTACCATTGGGTGGGGTTTTAAGTAAGCCCATAGATATAGAAGATGAAGAATGGAATGTTCTTGATCAAAAGGCTCTTGGAGCTATAAGGCTGAGCCTGGTAGCTTCTGTGTTTTCCAACTTATCACAGGCAAAGACAATGATAGAGATAATGGATACTTTGGCAAATTTATATGAAAAACCCTCAGCTTTGAATAAGGTATATCTTATGAATCAATTATTTGATTTGCAAATGTAGGAAGGTGGATCTATATCTAGTCATCTTAATCATTTCCATGGAATTGTAAATCAGTTAAATTTAGTTAAAATAGTTTTTGATGATGAAATTAAGGCTCTCTTATTCTTATGCTCTTTACCTGAAAGCTGGGATAGCTTGGTAATGGTAGTTAGTAATACTGCATATGCTTTAAATATCTTAAAATTTGATGTTGTTAGTGTAATCTTGAATGAAGAAATTCATAGGAAAAGCACAGGAGAAATATCAGGTAATGCTTTAAGTATTGAAAGCAGGGGAAGGCAAAGAGAGAAGGGCAAGCAAGGGAAATCAAGGTCAAAGATGGGAAGTAGATCCAAATCCAGAAATGGAAGAATCACCTACTGGAATTGTGGAAAGAAAGGGCATGCAAAGAACGATTGTTGGTTGAAAGAAAATCAGCATGAAGGTAATAAAGAAGCAAAAGTTATAGGTATTGTTGCACAAGATGCTCTTATAGTTTCTTTGGATAAAAAAGTATAATCTTGGGTTTTAGATTCTGGCGCCTCTTTCCATGCAACCCCAAATAGAGAATTTTTCAATGATTATGTCCATGGAGACTTTGGAAAAGTTTAATTAGGGGATGATGAGCCTTGTCAAATTGTTGGCAAAGGAAAAGTGTGGCTAAAATTGTAGAATGGAAACACATGGGTGTTGAAGGATGTCATGCATGTACCCATCTTGAAGAGGAATCTGATTTCTGCAAGAAAGTTGGGTGATGAGGGTTGCACAGTAACTCTCACAGCTAAATCTTGGAAAGTTTCCAAGGGTGCACTTGTATTAGCTAGAGGTAAGAGAGTAGGTACACTTTATCTATCTACTTGTATTACTAATTATTCTCCTTCTTTTTTATCTACTTTAGATGTAGATGCAAAGTTGTGGCACTGTAGGCTTGGTCAGATGAGTGAGAAGGGAATGAATGTTCTTAAGCCAAAAGGTAATCTTTCAGATTTGAAAAGCATAGTTCTAGATTTTTGTGAGAATTGTATTTTTGGGAAATAGAAGAAAGTGAGGTTTCTCAAAAAATTTCAACAAAAAAGAAGCACAAGTTGGAGCTTGTTCACACAGACGTGTGGGGACTAGCTCAGGTAGCTTCTATTGGAGGATCACAATATTATGTTTCTTTCATTGATGATGCTACAAGAAAAGTATGGGTTTATTACATAAAGAGGAAATTTGATGTTTTTAACACATTTAAGAAATGAAAAGCTTTGGTTGAGAATGAAATAGGTTTGAGATTGAAGTGCCTTAAATCTGACAATGGTGGTGAGTACTACAGTAATAAATTCAACAGTTACTATTCTATGAGTGGAATATGTAGGGAAAGGATGATTCCAAGGACACCTCAACAAAATGGAGTTGCTAAAAGGATGAATAGAACAATAATGGAGCGTGTATAGAGTATGAGGTTGCATGCTGGTTTGCCCTTATAGTTTTGGTAGAAGCTGTAGATACTATAGTTTACCTGATTAACAGAGGACTTTCTACTACACTGGATGGTGGAATTCTAGAAGAGGCATGGATAGGTAAAAAGGTAGATCTTTCATTTCTCAGAGTTTTTGGTTCTGAAGCTTTTGTGCACATTGATAAAGAAAATAGAAAGAAGATGGATACTAAATCTATGCAGTGCACTTTCATTGGTTATGGTTTTGGAGATTTTGGATTTCGATTGTGGAATTTAAAAAATAACAAAATTATTAGAAGCCATGATGTAGTTTTCAATGAGAAGGTGATGTACAGTGATCAGCTCAAGAGGCTAAATAATTTTGAGTAGGGCAATCTTGATTTGGAAAAGGTTATGATCCAAAATGAGCTCGCAAGTAAAAATCATCACTCATAGGAAAACACAGAAACCAACATCAGTTAGGTAGAAACTGACATCAGTTAGGTAGAAACTGATGTCAGTTAGATCAAAATCGATGTTAGTCAGGAAATCGACATCGATGACCAGGAGGAATCAACATCAGTCAGGTGTAGACTGACATCGATCAGAGATGACTGGGATCGATCATTGTTAGAAAGAAATTTGGGCAGACAACAAGCTATCAATGAGTCTCAAATACCCATAAGGAGGTTTGAAAGGGTAAGTAAACCTCTAATTTGCTATTCCCCTTCTTTACACTACTTGTTGCTCACTAATGCTGGAGAATTAGAAAGTTTTGATGAGGCAATGCAGGTAGAATCCAAGAAATAGTGGGAGCATGGCATGAATGAGGAAATTGATTTCTTGGAAGAGAATCATATGTGGGATTTGGTTGAGTTGCCAACCAGAAAGAAAGCACTAAAAAACAAATGGATTTATAGGTTAAAGGAAGGAGAGAATGGACAAATGAGACATAAGGCTAGGTTGATAGTAAAGGGATTTACACAGAAACCAGGTATTGATTTTGGTGAATTTTTTTCTCTTGTAGTAAAGATGACTTCTATTCAAACTGTATTGTCTTTAGTTGCTATTGAGGATTTGCACCTTGAGCAGCTTGATGTTAAGACAAAATTTCTTCATGGAGATTTGGATGAAGAGATATATATGGATTAGCCAGAAGGTTTTGAGGTCAAAGGTAAGGAGAAACTTGTGTGCAGGTTGAAGAAAAACTTATATGGTCTTAAGCAAGCTCTAAGACAATGGTATTTGAGGTTTGATAGGTTTATGATAGAGCATGGCTTTAGTAAATGTCAATTTGACCATTGTGTTTATTTTAACAGATTGGATAATGGTAGGTATATTATCTTATTACTGTATGTAGATGATATGATTGTTGTAGGTTCACACATGTAGGAAATTACTGAGCTTAAGGTAAAATTAGCTCACACATTTGCCATGAAGGATTTAGGAGCAGCAAAGAATATCCTTGGCATGAGTATTAAGAGAGATAAGAAAAATCATAGTTTGATTTTGTCTCAAGAGGATTATGTGAATAAGGTGTTGGAGAGGTTTAATTTGTAGGATGCAAAATCGGTAAGCACACCTGTGGCTGGACAATTCAAGTTGAGCAAAGAATAGTGTCCTAAATCACATGATGAGGTTGAGTACATGAGTAGAGTTCTATATGCTTCAGCAGTTGGGAGCTTGATGTATGCAATGGTATATAGTAGACCTGATATTACCCAAGCAGTGGGAGTTGTCAGCAAGTTTATGGCCAATCCAAGAAAGGAACACTGGAAAGTAGTTCAGTGGATTCTCATATATCTGAGAGGGACCAACAGTAGGCATTTATGCTATGGAGGGTCAAACACTTCTCTACATGGGTATGTAGATTTGGATATGGCAGGTGACTTGGATGGTAAGAGAAGCACCATAGGATATGTGTTCACTGTTGGTGGAATGGTGGTTAGCTAGATTTCAAAGTTGTAGAAGGTTATTTACCTATCTACTATAGAGACATAATAGATTGCAGTCACAGAGGCTAGCAAGGAAATGATTTGGATGAGTCGGTTCATGGAAGAGTTGGGAAAGGAGCAAGAGAGTTACAAATTGTACAGTGATAGTCAAAGTGTAATTTATTTGGCAAAGAATTTAGCCTTTCATTCAAGAACCAAACATATAAAGCTTAGGTACCACTTCATTAGACATGTATTGGAGGATGGATAGTTAAAGCTAGAAAAGATCCATACAGATAAAAACCTTACAGATATGCTAACAAAGTTGGTAATAAAGGAGAAGTTGAATCTTCATTCAACTTTTGTTGGTCTTTAAGATTGAACTTGAAGAGGGAGAAACAAGCCAAAGATGTTTAGAGGATGTTGTTGTACAGGTACAAGTACAACTATTTATCTCCAAGTGGGAGATTGTTGAGTTGTGGAGCTAAAATCTTCACTATTGAGCTAGCATAGTAACTATCATCGGTCAAAACTAATCGACATCAGTTATGGTCAACTAACATCGGTCATATTTAGACACAAAACCGACTGACATCAATCAGGGGTCGGCCGACATTGGTCATCTGTAGATCGACACTGACATCTGTGCATTTACATGTGTTTTCAAAATTAGATTTGTTCTAATTTTAGGAGAATAGTTGGTTTGCATGTAAAGACTAATTTTAGTCTTGAGTCTATTTTTATAATTATTGTTTGCCTTGGATCCTATTTAAGAGACCCATGGGGCAGTATTGTAATAAATAGAGAAGTGGGAACAACTCAGCAATTAAGTTAATTGTAACTAAAAGAGAGAGAGAGAGAACTCTTGAGGGAGAATTACTGTACATCTGAGAGGTGTGAGAAGAAAAGAGATTTCTTCATTGTATTTCCTTCTTGAAGAGTTTAATACAAGATTGGTTGTTTCTCGTATCTCCTATTCTTTGTTATTTTTGATTTCTAGTTACTTATTACTTCTGTTTTAATTTTGTGTTTAGTTGCTTATACAAAAGTAATCAATTGTGATCTAAGGTCCTAACAGTTTATCAACATAGATCGATACAGTGCTAATGTCAATAGGTTATGCCAACATTGGCTAACACCATGCATTGATGTCAACATTAAAAATTGACATTAGTGACTATGAATAACATAAAAATAGGATAAAAGGTAAATTTGGATACTTAATTGAAGTAGTCTACTAACCTAATGGTTGAGCTAGCCTTAGAAGACTCTGTGTCAACTGAATGCTACCTACATAGCCTGGTTTAGGGCCTCAGGCCAATGTAATTCTCACAGAGCCTAAATAAAATATTTAAGGTATGTTTAAACATGTGTTAGGGAAAATGGGTAAAAAAGGATAGGTTAAAATAGGTTAGGGGCCTGAAAGATTAAAATATAGGTCATAAGGTTGAAGGTTAGGGAGATAAGCTATGAGGCCTAGAGTTATGATAAGAAGTTGGGCCTAGGGTGGAGAGAGATGAAGTGAAGCCTAGGGTAGAGAGGGGAGATTAGGCTAGATAGTTAAATGGGTATATAGCCAAGCTAACCTCAAAAGACCCTGTATCAATTTAGTGCTACCTACATAGCCTTGTGGAGGGCCTCAAACCAATGTAGTTCTCCTAAAAAGAAGGGAAAAAGGTAATGATAGATTATATTAGAAAGTATGTGACTTGAGTTGTGTGTGTAGAGATATAGGTGAGGCTAGAGTTAACATTATAAGATCACCAACCAAGGCCTCTGAGGTGGTTGAGGAGGGATATCACCCTAGAGGAGTGGGATCATATGGTATTCATAGGGTTAGGGGGAGTGTGATGATATTATAGAGTTACATGAGATGTGAGTTTGATGATAGCATTGATTGAGAGGTGGGATCATAACACCAACACATTCCATCTATCCATCAGAGAAGTGACAATGAATCAAGAGGATGTATATAGGATTTTATGGTTGCTACTCCAAGGTGAGGATCTCTTCTCATGTTTGAGAGAGGAGCATGATATTCACATGGTGGCATTATTTGGGGAGCATATTAGTGAGGTGACCTATCACTCAACAAGCTTTGACTACAAGCCACTATACATTACTGATGAGGAGTAACATCATTTGAGCATCCTGATGATGATAGCTAAGTGTGTAGGAGTAAGGGTTAAGAGGAAGGGAGATGAATGGAATAGGGTTTCTCAAGTGAAACACATGATAGAGCAATGTTTATTTAACAAAAGAATGGTCATAGGTGTAAGGAATTTAAAGGATCATATTCTATCCTTCCTTTGAGAAAAGACAAGTGATAAGTTCTTGAGACATACTTATGAGTTATGATGTAGGGTCCAATCCAATTAGGAGCAAACTTACCCCATTTATTTTTTTCTATATTCGTCACATGTTGATTTTATTTTAAGATGAGATCTTCAATATTGAAATCTTGATCTTTGAGGTTTTTATTGTAAGCACATTTGATATGCTCTTGATAGATTTAGAGGTGGTTGAGGGCTATGAAATAGTACTCATCAAGCAACTTGAGTTGAGCCAAATGTTCTTGGTGAAAGTCATCGTTAGTAAGTATGTATTTTATAGAAATGTGAAGAGAAGGAATTTAAACCTCAAGAGGCAAAACAACCTCCATCCCATAGACCAAATAAAAAGTTGTAGCACCCATATGGGTTCAAATTCTAGTGCGATAAGCCCATAAAGCAAAAAGAATGTGTGTGTGTCAATCCTTGCTTGTATCATTGACTACCTTCATGAGAATTTTGGTCAATGTTTTGTTAGAAGCTTCTACCTATCCATTCACTTGTGGATAGTATGGTGATGAGAAGCTTAATTTAATTTTGAATGTATCATAAAGACTTTAGATAGTCTTTTTTTTTGAAACATTTGTCATTATCTGTTATAATTTTATGTGGGACACCAAAATGATAGATGATGTGATGGTTGATAAAGTAAAAAAAATTATCAACCTTAGTGGAGATAAGTGGAATGGCCTCAACCCACTTGGTGAAGTATTCAGTGGTAGTAATGATAGATCAATGATGGAGGGAGGAATGAGGGTTGATCTCCTTGATTAGATCTAAGCCCCATTAAGAGAATGGCCAAAAGTTTTTGGTGACTTGTAAGGCATGACTCAAAATGTGAAGGAGGTTAGCATGTTTTTGACATTTTACACAACATTGAATGTAATCATCATAGTCTTTATGGAGTGTTGGCCAATAATATTTGAGTTAAAGGATACACTTGACAAATACATGACCATTGAAATGTCTACCATAAATCCCATCATGAACTTCCTTAATAGTGAAGGGAGTCTCAATACTAGTGAGGCATCTAAGGAGGAGACCATCAAAACCTCTCTTGTAGAGAAGTCCCCCTAGCATAGTGTACTAAGTAGCACATTTTATGAAGGCATGTCTCCCATTATGGGAGACATCAGAAGGGGTAATAGAAAAGGAAAGATAATCTATGAGTTGCTTGTACCATAAGTCATGTGGGTTGGATGTTACATTTTTGATGAAGAGGATGCTAGTTGATGCATAGGAGGGTAATGCTAAGTGATGCATGGTGACGCAAAGTTTTGAGTAAGAGGATGAAGAAGGTATGTGTGAATTAAGTAAAGCCATTATGTCAGCAAACTTGTTTGTATATTGAGGAACTATTTATAAGATAAAAGATTCAAATGATCCCAATAAGATATCTACATGATGTTTATACCTCTGTAGAATTTTGTTTTTACATAGATAAGAATCATTAACTTGGTTAACTACTCACTAAGAATCACTAAAACTGGTTATGGGTTTGATACCCAAGAAGAGATCCATTTGAAGCCCTAAGATCAAAGCCTCATATTTGGCCATGTTGTTAGTATATTCAAAATCTAGTTTAAATGACAAAAACATAGGCTCACCATCTATAGGAATAAGAGTGACCCCCACAGGGCTACCATATTGACATTTAGACCCATCGAATAACATCATCATTTGATAGGATATGTCATCATTGGAGAGTGTTTTGATGGATTCATCAGGGAATTCAAGGTTTGAAGGTTGTTTGTTAGGTAAAGAGGTGGTAGCTAATTGGTCAATGATTGTTTACCCCTTAATAAAATTTTATTGAATAAACTCTAAGTCAAATTTAGTGAGGAGCATGACCCACTGAGCTATGTATTAGTTATGATATGGCTTGGAATGCATGTATTTAATGAGATCAATATGGGTGAACATGTAGATTTTGTGATTTAGGAGATAATGGTGAAGCTTGGAGCCATAAAAGATCAATGCAAGGCAAAGTTTTTTGGTATGGGTATATCGAGTCTCATAATTAATAAGTGTGTGGCTTATGTATTAAACCACCTTTTCTTGATGGTTATCATCTCAATGAGTAATCATAACACCCATAGAATGGTCTATTGTAGAGATGTAAAGGTAAAAGTGTTGATTTTCCTTAGGTGGAATAAGAACTAGTGGGGAAAGGAGATATTGTTTAAGTGCATCAAAATCTTCTTGGCAATATATATTCCAATGGAAAGAGACATCCTTTTTAAGGAGATGGTGAAAAGGTTGGCAATGATCTGACAACTGGGAGATGAAGCAGTGGATTGACTAAAGTTTGCCTTGTAGGCTACAAAATTATTTGATATTAGTAGGTGGAGGCATCTCTAGTATTTCTCTAACCTTAATAGGGTCAACCTCAATACCACAGAGAGAAATGATAAAGCCTAAAACCTTACCAAAAAGAACACCAAAGACACATTCCTTTGGGTTTTGTCAAATTTTATATTGGAAGAGATGAGTAAATATGATTTTGAGAATCATCAAGTGATCTTAGCGATGTTTAGACTTTCTAAGTAAGTCATCCACATAATCTTCCATAATTTTGTAAAGGAGATCATGGAAGATGTAAGTCATAACACGTTGCTAGGTGGCACCAGTGTTATTCAGACCAAAAGGCATGACCCAATAACAAAAATTCCCCCATGGGGTAATGAAGGTTGTCTTGTGTTGATCTTTGAGAGAAACTAGGATTTGATTATATCAAGAGAACCCATCCATAAGTGATATCATCTCATGGCCAACTGTTAGATCAATAATTTGGTTGATACTTGGCAATGGGAAGTCATATTTTGGACAAGTGAGGTTTAAGTCACAATAGTTAGTGAAAATGCATATTCCCCTAGTCACTTTTGTGATAGGAAAAATATTTGAAATCCATTGTGGGTAGTTGATGGGTTAGATAAAGTTAATAGAAAGGAGGCATTGGAGCTCTTCTTTGACAAGGAGAGCAATACGAGGATGCATATTGTAAAGCTTTTGCTTAATAGGTTTAACATCTTGATTGGTGACAATGTTATGGGTGATGATAGAGGGGTCAATACCAGGCATGTCATTATAAGACCAAGTGAAGGCTTTGCTGTGGTTATTAAGAAATATGGCATAATCAACTTGCTCAGAGGCATCCAAAGATTAGCCAATCTTGAGGATGTGGGGGTTATTATGAGGGGGAAAATTGATGTCAATGGTTGATTCATTTAACAAAGTTTGTCTTTTAGATGCGAGTGATCATTGGATATAATAATAATATACACCTATGTATGTGAGAATAACATCATCATTTTGACATTGGACAGTGTTAATATTATTAGAGTCTTCATCAATTATTTTAGGATGAACGAGTAGAAGGGACCTTGTTTCCTTACCCTGGTGATAGGTGAGAGGCCCCAAATGGATGGCATTTATTGAAAAAAAATTTAGGAGGTATAGATACCTCTAATTTGATAGGTGATGGTAGAGAGGAAGGTGGAGAAGGAGAGACTAGTTCTTCAATAATTGGTACATGGGAAGTTTTAGTGAGTTTATTTAGTTCATCATAACCCACACCATGCCTCTTTTTGGAATTTTTAATGGTTTAGCTAGTGGGATATTCAATAAGTGTATGGACACCCTACTCATAACAACCCAAACTAAATCCTTTTCAAGCACACCTATAGAGATAGATGTGTGTGAAACTAGGCTTGATAAAGAAAGAGAATTCATAGGTAAATGGTTGTTGTGAAGAGGATGGATTATCGATAGTGGGAGCCTAATCAATTCCCCCATATGTGAAATTAGTTCAAAGGTTAGGGGGCCTATAAGGGATGACCATCCCAATACGGGGTTCATAATTTGGGTGCATGTGAAGCATTACATAATATTGTGGAGTATAGAACATGTTGAACATCAATAAATGATATTCTTTGGGTGACAAACATTTAAAAGTTTCCTCCATAGGATCCGTGTCAAGAATTTGTGTTATCGATAGCTATGTAACTAAGGTAGTGGAGCTTGTGGAAGCTTCAAAAGTATCATGTAGAGAATATTATGTCTTTAATAAAATGAGAACATCATTGGGACTATAAGTCATGTTGCATGTTTTAAATAGATGTGGTTCAATGGGTATAACATGCACTTTCCCATCATGTTCAAACTTGACACAATAGTGCAAAGTTGAGGGTACACATGCCATAACACGTATCCAAGGTCATCCAAGTAGGATGTTATATTGGAACTATCCTTCTACAACATATAAGAGTTCAAGAATTATGCAAGGACCTACATGGATATGTAAGACAATAGTGCCCACCGTAGTAGTTATGGTATTGTTAAAGGAGTGGAGTATCATGTCAGTTTGAGACATGTAATTCTTGGGAATATCTAGTTATTTGTAGGCATGGGTGAAAATAATATTAGTACTAGCTCCCCCATCAATCATGACTCTCTTGACATGAGTTTGATCAATATATGTGGTAATAAAAAGGGTAGAATCTTGATCTTTAGGGTGTTGAAGTGGAATTTCTGAATTACTAAAGAAAATCAAGGAGATGGAATTAAGAGAGATAACTAAAGTTGAAAGAGGTTGGGGATCATCTGTTTGTACCTCAAATGATTAAAAATCACTAATCAAAGCTTGACGGTGTTAGGGTGAGTTTTGGATTAACTCATATAAGGACATTTTCATAGGAGTTTGGTGAAGTTGTTTCACCATCAAGCTTTGAATAATGTCTGAAGATGTTAGTTTCAAGACCCCTAAGATGGAAACCTTGGGATTTAGAGGAGGATTGCCTTTGGAAAAGGGATGAGCCCAAGGAGTAGTGACCTTTTCCTTACCTTTATCCTTTTGGTTTTGTGTTCACATGCCCACATTAACTATGTTGATATAAAATATAGGTGAAAGAGGTGGCAAAGGGGGCACAATCACATCTTTGGGTTTGAATTTAGGTGGAATAGTAGGAGGCATTATGGATTCCATAGGTGGAATAATAGGAAGCTTATTGAGAGTATACAAAAAGAGAGTGTCAACATCAAAGTGCTATTAAATGACTATTATGAGGGATTTACAACTCTCAGTATTATGTCTAGGTGAACAATGATATAGACACACTTGTGTATCATTAAACCAAGATGGATTCATTCTAATAGGACTATAAAGATTAATGGGAGGAAGAGTTATTATGGAAGATTATAACAACTGATGTAGTAAAAATATCTGAGAGCCTATGGGTGAGCTCACACTTATTGTGGTAATAGGAATAGACACCTTATTTTATTTAAGAATCATAGGGGTGATTTTACATGGTGCCTTTTTTGGTGGTAGTTGATTTATATGTTTTTTTGACACTTTCTTGGTGTTAGATATCATGGTTTTAAATGTGAAAGTCCCACCAAGTGGAAAATGTAGTATTGGAGGTATCTTAGCTTTTTGTTTTGCCTAGATTGATGATAATCTAACTAAAATAAAGGGGTGAGCTCCCAAAATTAATGGTAAAGTTGAGGGTTGAAGAGGTAAAGATTGGTAGATCTAGAAAGCTTAACCTTTTTTTGTAGTTCAAGTGGTGAAAATCTAACTTAGGGTTTGAGATTTAGATCTAATTTCACCTATGGATGAATTAGATTAGAGATAGGGCATATGCCTAAAGCCCTAATCTACTTTAATGTGGTAAATGCATGTGAGGGTGAGGGTTCTAACATAGATGGATGAACTTCAGGTGATTTTGGTGAAGATTCTCTATCTTTGTCAAATACCTTGGGGTAAAGGGTAGTGAGAGGGTTGATGATAGAGGTTGACTCTCATTGTGTTGGATAAGTAGTTTTAAGCTAGTCCTAAAATTCCATGTGATCTAGATTCATGGAGTCAAGAAATTCTAGACTTTTCACCAAACACGAGAAGGGTTTAGATGAAGTTGACGTAGGCCATATAGTTACATATTTAGAAGGTTGAAGTTTTTGAGAAAGACATAAATTGTTGGGCTCTGCTACTTCAGGCCAAAGATGAGAAATAACTACAATAGGGTCTTCTTCGATAGAGATAGAAGAAGAGGCATGGTCATCCATGGGTGGAAGAGAGGTAGGTGAAGAGGGTTCCTCAAGGGGGTAAAACATAGGTATTATTCTTCCCTCAACATTTGGGAAAGGAATAGGTAAATTATGATCCTCCATAGGTAAAAAAAGTGGTAAGAGTGGTGGAATTGGAGTAGGCACAATAGGTCTCTCATCTAATGTAGGAGTGCATAACACTAACTCTTTAAGGTGCAAAGGTGGGGTGGATGGGGTATTACTCTCTATCATTAAAGGAGAGGTAGGTGAAGAAGGTTCCTCAAGAGGGTATAACATAGGAATGATGTTCCCCTAAACATGTGGTTGCAGAATGGGTAAGGTATGGTCTTCCATAGGTAAAAGAATAAGTAATATTGGTGCAAAAGGAAATAGCAATACTGGCTCCTCTAGTGGAAAAATAAGTGATAAAAGAGGCTCTTCCTCACATAAGAGTGGAATGGGTGAAATAGGCTCTTCTACTTAGGGAGGAAAATGGGAAAAACAATGCCACTGACTATGGAGGAGGAGTCAATAAAATGGGTTCCTCTTGTTGATGGCAAGGTTGAACAATAGGTAAAGGAAAGACCATATTAACTATATGGATATTATGATCACATGAGTTAGTCATGTCTAAACAATATTTTGACTAGGTGAATGGTTAGGAAAAGGCTATTTTAACACATCCATATTTTTTTTAGGGGGTGCATTAGGATTAGCCAAGATGAGATCACCCTTATGAAGCATGTCATGAACAATTTTGATTGAATGTCTTACAATTATTAGAATTATGGCCTTTAACTCTATGGTATCCACAAAACTCATCCTCCTTGTACCAAGTTTGAATAGGATGGGAGGGGTGAAAATGTATAGGAGGTTTGATTTGAAGAAGGGTTATGACACCTTGTTGCAATATTTTTTCCAAAATAGATGTATATGACTACCTAATGGGAGTGTATTGTCTTTGTTCATACCATTGTTGGAATTACTTGGTCAGATTTTGGGAAGTCAAGGAATTAGTTTGGTTTTTTATTGTGTAAGAAGATAATTTAATCAATACCACATTGGTGGAGCCTTTATAAATTTTGGTTAGAAGGATAAGTTTTAGAAGAGGAGGAGTCATTTGATTTGGAATTGACATTCTTAGTGTGCAACTTGAATCTGCCTTCATCTATAGCTTGAATCTTGATTTTTTACATCATTATAAAGGGATCATAAAATGTGTAGAAAGTTTGTACTCAAAGTGTGGATGAAATGTTATTAGCACATGCCCTTTAGAAGAGCTTAATAAGATGAGGTTGGGGTAAGGAGAAGGAGAGTTGATTGATCATGCCTCTCCAATGAGCGACAAAATCTGTGATAGACTCATCATCAAATTGTCTAATAGAATAAAGGTTTATAATATAAACCTTTTTAGAAATATTAATAGAAAAATGGTCTAGGAATATTTGAGAAAATTGGGTAAATGAGAAAAGAGAGTGCTGAGGTATAGAGCTATACCAATCCAAAATAGCACCCAAAAGAGACATAGGGAAAGTGAAAAGTATTAACGCATCATCATGCCTATTAAACAACAAGCATGTCTAAATTATTGAAAATGCTATAATGGGTCATCTTTACTCTAGAAATGAGAAAATTTAGGGAGTTACCATTGGCTTAGATAAGGGTGAATAGGCACAGAAGGATGGATGGGTTCATTGCATATCTGATCATAAGATAACACATTCTTCAAACCATAAATGGATGTCTCTAGATTAGACATCTTGTCCATCAACATCTTAATGAGGTCTAGAGGGGGATTAGTCTGGGAAATACCCCTTAAATTATAGGGAACCTAATAAGAAGTAGAGGTACCATATGACATAGCTTGCTGAGGTTCTATTGGTAAAACATAAGGATAATGAGTCATAGGTTGGGGTGTGGAGGGAAAAGGGGCTTGTCCCATTGGGTTAGAGACTATGCTTTGATTAGATGTTTTTATTATAGGTTGGGTTATTGGCATGGTTAGACTAGACAAAGGGTACATCATAACTAAGGTAATTATAAGTGCAAGAGTAGATGGAATACATACCATAAAATTTTAAAATGAGGTGTGACTTGACTGAACTACTTAAGGTTGTGAAATTTGGGAAGTCATGCTAGGTTTAGGTGGGATTGGGTAGTTGGTGATGTTAAAATTTGGACATTATTTATGTTTGGGTTACCTGTCAAGGTGATGGTTTGAGTAACCATAAGGAAAATAGTGGAGAAAACTAAAACTAAAGTTGTCTCCATTAGAGAGGTTGGCATACCATAGATTGGGTCACCTAAATAATTGTGGGTTTGGCTTATGGTGAGGTAATACTAAAGGGCTGCCACCTTGTGATCAAGAAATTTAGTGAAATTTTGATCTCCTTTAGGCATAATGGGAATTTGGATGGGGATTGGAGTATGCTCTGTATCTAAAGTATGATCCATGATAGAATCATAAGCAAGAGGGGAAGGTGGAAGTGGTTTCCAACTTGCATAATCGATAATAATTTTGGCTTGAGCTTGTGTCAATACCATGCAAGAAGAAATAAGAATAGTCTTAATACTCTATATTAGTGATAGAATAAGGAAAACCCAAGTTTAGGTGTAGATAAGTGGGTTGTTTTAGCTTGATATTTTGAGAAAATCAAAAATTACATAGTCATCAATGTTGGTTACTTGACCAATGTCGATAGTAAAATTTTACCAATGTTGGTGGGATTAACTGATGGCGACAGCTAAAGTTTGCAGATGTCAGTATAGTTAATTGATGTTGATCACTGTGATAACCTAGGAGATGGAAAATCCACATTTTATTAATCCAAAAGTAAAATCTAAGTAAAATAGAGGATGGAAGAGATCTATGTAAGAAGGAAGAATACTCAAAAGAACTGATATAATAGGTTATACAAATTGAGTATTACAAATGATGTTGATTTTGTGAATCAATGGAAAAACATCTTTATCAACTCCAAAATATAGAAGGTAATAAAAAAGTAGAAAAATAACATACAAACACTAATTACTAACTGCAAGAGATTAATTTTAGTCTCATGTTGGCTTATGCCTTAATTAGATAGTGAAAAGAAAATTTGGTTATTGAAGGTACTAGAAAGCAATCTAGAGCTAGTTTTAGGTTAGTTTTAGTGCTCAAGAGGAAATCTATGTTAGACTAGGTATGTGGCTTGTTATAGAAGATTTTTCCCTACATTTCATGGACTTAAATCCAAGTCATTCTAATTAGCCAAAATATGCCTTCTGCCTAGTGTGATGAACCTCCTACAACAATTTACCTCTTACAACAGATTTAATCTAAATATGCCAAAATAAAATAACTCTTACCAATAACAGAAACATAGAAAGCTTATATTGATCGCAGGCCTCTTCGAGGGGGCAACCTCCTTTGAACAAGCTCAATACAATGAATTCGTGGATGCCTTTATTCGGCCTCAACACTTACTTATATACTAACTCTATTCTAACAACTACTACTTCCCTTGTATGTGGGATAATTCGAATAAGCTCTAAGGGACGACTTACAAAGCATATGCATCCATAGAAATTAAGCACAGGTTCCTAACATCCCCTCCCTCTTAAAAAAAGCTTTGCCCTCAAAGCTTCAAATGTGGGAATTGTTGTTGAATCTGGAAGAGTGGTTCCCATGTTGCATCTTCTGGTTGCATGCTATGCCATTGGATTAAGACCTCTGTGATGGAGCAGGATTGAAGTTGGTGGGTGCGCCTATCCAAGATTGCTTTGGGCTTGAGAAGGATGGAGCCTTCATTATCAAGTGCTGGTAAAGCTGTCTGCACTTAGATGTTGGATCCAAGAACTTGTTTTAAATAGGAGACATGAAAGACGGGATGAACTTGGGAGGAAGGTGGAAGCTCTAACTTGTAAGCAACTGACCCAATATTTTGGAGAACCTTATATGGCCCATAAAAATTTGGAGCAAGCTTTTGGCACCCTTTTTGTTTTAGTGATGATTGCTTGTAGGGCTGTAGACGAAGAAAGACCATATCACCAGGTTGAAAGGTACGCTCAGAGCGGTGTTGATCAACCTGCTGCTTCATTCAGTTTTGGGCCATGTGGAGATTGTCTCGCAAGGTGTAGAGAATCTGATCCTGGTTTCAGAGAGTAGTGTCAATTGCCTGAACTAGTGAGCTACCAGGATGATATGGAAGAAGTGGTGGCGGTGCTTAACCATAAACTGCCTCATAGGGAGTCATTTTGGTGGAAGTGTGGTATGAGGTATTGTACCACCATTCAGGTAGGGGAAGCCACTTGGCCCATTGATGTTGTTGTACAGAAGCAAAACAATGAAGGAAGGTCTCCAAGCATTTGTTGACAATTTCTGTCTGGCCATCTATTTGTGGGTGGTACCCAGAGCTCATTTTCAACTGTGTGCCTGTGCGACGAAATAGTTCAATCCAAAAATGGCTAGTGAAAGTGGCATCATGATCTGAGACAATTGAAGAATGAATGCCATGAAGATGGAAGATCTGATCCAAGAAAACTTGTGCAACTGTGGACGCAGTGTATGGGTGGTTGAGTGCACAAAAATGACTATATTTGGAGAGGCGATCGACAACAACTAGGATCACTGTCTTTCCCCCAGATTTAGGGAGGCCCTCAATGAAATCCATGGAAATATCTATCCAGATCCTAGTAGGAATGGGCAAGGGCGTGAGCAAACCAGGAGTCAATGTGGTTTCACCTTTGTGTCGTTGGCAGGTTTCACATTCAGCGACCATCTGTTTAATTTCAGTTTTCATGCCTTTCCAAAAGAAGTGTCGACGTGCCCGCTCATAGGTTTTGAGAAACCCTAAGTGCCCTACTAAGGGGGAAGCATGGATTTCATAGAAGATAGCCTGATGTAGGTCTGAAATTTGGGGAAGCACCAAACGACCCTTGTATCGTAGAGAAGCACCATCCCATGAATAATGCGGTATGGCAGAGGGGTTAGTGGCCAATTGATGAATGATGTGGCATAAGGAGGGATCATTTACATACCCTTGTTGGAAAAATTCCAAACATTTAGGAATGGGCATGGAGATGGCAGAGAGGGAAGGGTGGTCCTCAAAGGTTCTTGAGAGAGCATCAACCACAACATTGTCTTTTCCCTTCTTATAGGTGATCTCATAGTCATAGCCCATGAGTTTGCTGACCCACTTCTGCTGAGCTGGGGATGAGACCTGCTGTTCCAAGAAATATTTCAAACTCTGATGATCAGTTTTGATGCAAAAATGGTTTCCCAGTAAGTAGGGTCTCCATTTTTGTACTACATGTAAAATTGCCATAATTTCCTTTTCATATGTAGACAAAGCTAAATTGCGGCCAAAAAGGGCTTTGTTGGTGAAGGCAATTGGTCGGCCCTCTTGGAGAAGAACAACACCCAAGCCAATGCCACTAGCATCACTTTCGATGGTGAAAGTTTTGGTGAAGTCTGGCAGTGCCAAAACTGGTGTACTACACATAGCTTGTTTGAGTTGGATGAATGCTTGATCAGCTATTCCACCCTAGGTGAAAGCATCCTTCTTCAATAAGGAAGTCAAAGGACCCGAGATCTTTCCATAATCTTTGATGAACTTGTGATAGTATCCTATCAGGCCTAAGAAACCATGAAGGCTCTTGAGGGTGGTTGGTTGAGGCCAATTCTGCATAGCACTAATTTTTTTTGGGTCCATGCAAACCCCATTGGCTGAAACAATGTGCCCCAAATAGTCAATTTCCTCTTGACCGAATGAACACTTGGATTGATTGGCACATAATTGATTGTCGGCTAACAACTGTAATGCCCTGTCAAGATGTTGGAGATGCTCGGCCCATGTGCGGCTGTAAATCAAAATGTCATCAAAGAAAACTAAAATAAATTGATGGAGAAAAGGCCGAAAGATTTTATTCATGAGTGCTTGAAAAGTGGAAGGGGCATTTGTAAGGCCAAATGGCATGACAAGGAACTCATAGTGACCCTCATGTGTATGGAAGGCTATCTTGGGAATGTCATCAGGATGCAATTGAATTTGATGATAGCCAGAATGCAGATCCAACTTGGAGAAGAATTTGGCCCCATGGAGCTCATCAAGAAGCTCATCGATGACAGGAATTGGGAATTTATCCTTGATAGTGAGGTGGTTAAGGGCTCAAAAGTCAATGCAAAGGTGCCACAACCCATCTTTTTTGTGGATAAGAAGCACTAGGGAGGAATATGAGCTGGTGCTGGGGCGGATAACGCTAGACTTGAGGAGTTCCCGGACTAAGTTCTCAATTTTAGTCTTTTGCAGATGGGGGTAACGATATGGCCGAATGTTGGGTGGAATGCTTCCTGGAAGGAGAGGAATGCAGTGATCTTCAGGGCATGAAGGGGGTAGCCTTACTGGTTCTAAAAAAATGGTTGCATGCTTGTCAAGTATGGCTTGTAAGTCTGTAGGGTGGTTAGAAGCAACAGAGGGCTAGAGTTGAATGGAATGCAGTTGTGCAATGACCCCATGTGAGCCTTTTTTCAAAAGTTTTTCCATGTGATGAGAACTGATGATGCTAGCAGATCTTGGTAATAACCCTTTTAAGGTGTGCTTCTGACCATTATCTGTGAACTGCATCCAAAGCTCAGAGAAGTCCCATAAAATAGGTCCTAATGTGCGAAGCCATTGTGCCCCTAAAACCACATCACACCCACCTAAGGGTAGGGCAAACATATCAGAGCGACAATTATAATCGCCAATTGCAAGACACACATTTTGACACTTCCCTTTACATGGCAATGTGCCCCCATTAGCAATCATGACTTCAAAGCTAGAATAAGGGTATATAAAGCAGTCTGCTGCCTTAGCAATGCGAGGATCAATGAAATTGTGAGTACTACCCGAGTCAATGAGGATTGTGAGAGGGATATTTTTGAAGCACCCTTTGACCTTCATGGTTTGGGGAGTAGTGACACCTGCTAGTGCATGTACTGAGATCTCAAGTTGAGCCTCTTGAACCATTGGGTCCTCTTCAGTGCTGGGTTCATCTTGAGCATCTTGAAAATTTGGAATATCAATCTCACTGTCTTGTTCTGGTGGTGACTCCACATATAGCAAGTAAATTTTTTGTTGGACACACCTATGACCCTTAACCCATTTGTCATCACAATTGTAACATAATCCTTTTTATTTACGAGCCCACATCTCTGCCTCAGTCAGGCGCTTGATTGGTGTGGTTATGGTTATCCGCTGATTCACTGTGTTCTTTGCTGGTAAAAAGGTGGGAGGTCGACGCTGTGTGGAGAGTTTATCTTCTGCTAACTTAGCCAGACCCAAAGCATCCATCATACTTTTAGGTCAAAACATTTTTACCTCTGAGCGGATCGGCTCTCTAAGGCCACTAACAAAGCAACTTTTGAAGAAGTCATCTGACAACCCTTCAGTGTGATTAGCGAGTTTTTCAAATTCAAGCTGATATTCTCAAACAGTACCTATTTGATGGAGTTTGGTGAGAGTGCCTGTGAAATCCTCGAATGTTGAGGGACCAAACCTACCCAAAATTAAGGATGCAAAAGTTGACCAATCAGGTTCATCATTGGTCTTGAGATACCAACGGTACCACTGAAGTGCTTCTTATTCCAAATGAAAGGAAGCAATTGGGACTTTGTTTGCAGAATAAGTATTGTGGAGGTTGAAGAATTTTTTAGCGTGATATATCCATCCTGTAGGATCTGTACAATTGAACCGTGGAAAGTCTAGCTTAGGTCCACAGGAGGAGTTGGAAGTAAAGGAGTGACGGTCTAAAGAAGACTCCTCCTTTTGCATTCGGTTGAGCAAGATGCTATTCTATTGATTCAAGCCATGCATCATATCGGTTAACTCTGTAACCTAAGATTTCAATGTGGCGATTTCTTCCTCCATGATTTTTGTGCCTACACGAGTGGTGACCATAACCAGTTGTGAATAGCCGGGGATATTTTTTTTTTTTAGCTACTATTTTTTTTAAAAAAAAAATTTTAGCGGCTGTTTTAGGAACGGATTCTCTGCAACTATGTGGTTCGAAATATCATCAACTGTGGATATGCTATTGTTTGCTCTCTGAACCTGATAAGTTAGATATGGACCCTAGATTTGTTTGGCTGCCTAAAGGATTTTTAAATTCTCTCTGGCCACCAAAGCTGTCTGAGCGAGTACCGCTCTCTGAAAATTTCTGGCCGCGAGTTTACCCCTTAACGACAGCTTCTGGTTTACCTCACGGGTGGGATCTAGTCAATCAGGATGGGGTCGTTACCCTTTTCGCTGGCAGGTCCTCTCAATGGGCCAGCTACTTCGGGGTTCTTGTGGTACTCCTCACAATGAGTTTTAGGGCTTATGCCCAAGCACTTCCCACAGTTAAGCGGATAAGTATTTACCCAATCTGAAATGATGGAACCTGCAATGAAAAATTTCTTGCCAGAAAATGGCGCAGCTCCTGGAAAGCCCTGCTTGAAAAAAATTGCTCCAAATCTACCCACAAAGCCAAGAAAGCACTCTGATACCAAATGTGATGAACCTCCTATAGCAATTTACCTCTTACAATAGATTTAATCTAAATATGCCAAAATAAAATAACTCTTACCAATAACAGAAACACAAAAAGCTTATATTGATCGCAGGCCTCTTCGAGGGGGCAACCTCCTTTGAGCAAGCTCAATACAATGAATTCGTGGATGACTTTATTTGGCCTCAACACTTACTTATATACTAACTCTATTCTAACAGCTACTACTTCCCTTGTATGTGGGATAATTTGAATAAGCTCTAAGGGATGACTTACAAAGCATATGTGTCCATAGCAATTAAGCACGGGTTCCTAACACCTAGAGTTTATACTTTGTCAGAGAATGGAGTGGGTTCTCCCCTTGGTGGTGAAATACAAGTAGGATAGCTGGGTAGGGTAGGGTGATCCACTAGGTGATGAAATCCTAATGGGCCTTATCTCAAGTGAGTTTAGATGTTTGTTTTTGTGAGTGTGATCTAGTTGTGTAACATAGGTGAATTAAAATTCATTCATAATTCTTGTAATTAACTAGGTGAGCTAATATGCAACAAACAAATAATGAAGTGCAGTAAGTTTTAAACCTAAATATAAAATGTTTAGATTTAAAAGAAAAATAAGATGAAATAGGAGTAGAGAATGAAATTCACTATTCTAATGTTCATGTGAGAAATAAATAAAGAAGAGATTCTTTTAACTTGAAATAAAAATGATAAATTACTTTTAAAGGCAAAGAGAAAAGAAGAGTGGCAAGAAAGAAGAAATTTCAATTTATTGTCCTTAAACAGAAAATAAAATGTTGAATTTTTCATTTTAAGAGAGAAAATAATGAGAAAGTGTAAAAAATGAAGTTTTCACTATAATGCACCTATGTGAATTCTTAAAACAAGCAATGAACCCAGGGAAAACTCTAGGGTCCCACCGGGCATGCCAAAAATGTTTTGCTAAAATTTGTTTCTTTCAAGTCTAATGAAAAATAAAGAAGAAGGATAGGGATGAGTGATTAGAATGAACTTGAAATGGTTTACACACCATATCTAGAGATTTTGATCACTTGAATTTAGCTGGGGAGGACTACCTACATTTAAGAAAGCACTACCACAAAATGTTTGTTAGTAGATATATAAGTGGGCTGCCAAGCTATGCGCTTGTTCCAGGAAGTGTCAAACTTATTTAGAGATGGCAGTCCACTTTTGAGAGATAAAAGAGTAATAAATAACCAAGAGAAAGAGTAAAAGAGAGATAATTTCACTTTTATTCTTAACCTGAGTGCAATAAAAAGTAATAGAGTGCAGGTGGTATATTTAGCTTGTGTTTTGTAAGTTGTTTAGGTAGGTCTTAGAAAGGTTAGGAAATCCATAGTTACTAACATCAGTTAAGATACTGAGGTTAATGAGGAAGTACTTGATATTAGTTAGGCTATCGAGGTTGATCGGTGAGGAAATATGATGTCGATAGGGGCAATAATTTCTTGAGAGTTTGTAGGAGGCTTTTCTAGGTCTAGGAAATGGTTTTGGTTAGGTTTATAAGGTTAGGGGAGAGCTATGAGAGAGAGAGAGAGTAGTGTTTGGATGGATCTGGTTAGAGGTTTGGTGTGTTGAAATAAGGGGAAAAAAGTAAGGAATCTTTATAACTCCTTCATGAGGTTTAATCAGGGCTGTGTAAAAGCAATAAACAATAGATGTAAAGGAGTTACAAAGTAACTACTTAAAGACCTATAGAATAAGTGATGTACTTAGTTGTAGTGGTGGTTGAATGGTAAATGTTAGATGTATGATTCCTATCAGGCAGTCTCAATTGATGACTTGAATAGAGACAACAAGTGGGTGTTGCTAGTTCTCAAGAGCTTGGTTCCAGATCTAGATTGACTTATGTAGGATAATAGTAAGCCAAGATGTCAAAATTTGAATGCAAAAACCCTGTATGCAAATAAGAACTAGTTTTATTGATTTCTACTAACCTAAACATCAATTTGGAGTTTGGATTATATAACTAATGTTGGTGATCCCACCGACGTCAGTCATGGGTTAATCAACATCAGTGGCATAAGAATAGGTAAAACTACTATTTTTAGCTTATTTTCTATTGCTCCTCATTCCAAGTGTTGTATACATTAATAAAAAGTAAAAGTGAGAGGTTAAGAAGGACGTAATTGGTTCGGAACTCATTTTTTGAGATGAGAACAAGTCTTAGGTAGTTAGGATAAGAGGACTAAGTCTTTAGGTGACTCATTAGCTAAGAATTAGTATTAGGATGAGGTGGATAGGTAAGGTGGTAAAATGCATTTTATTTAACTTAATTATATATTTTAAATTAATTAAATATGTGAGGGGTAAAAACATGGGTTAGGGAGGCTAATCATTATTATTGAAATAGGGCTCAAGGGGGGTTTCAACAGAAAGAGTTATGCATGTGTGTGACATAATTTTATTGTCTACATATACCCTAAATATGTTATGTAATCACCCTATGTTGACCCTACCACCAACATTAATCTAAATAGATGATCAAATGACTTTACTAAAGATTATGTTAGCCACAAGTCAACTACACATATCTCAATACATGTTATAGGCTAAGGGTGTAGTTATTAATTCTGTGATTGAAATAATTGTTACTTATACATTTTTATTTATGATACATTATATTATACAAAACTTTAAAATAAATGTGAATTTGTCCAACTAACAATGTATAAACTAAACTACATATGGCTTGTCTAGCTAATAACTAAGATAAAATTTGTTTACAAAATAGAGATTATATTGTCCTTCTCCTGGTCCATTTATGTATGAAAAAATAATAAATTTAAAATATCATATTTATTATAAAAGTAACCATAAATGAATGTAATTAAATAAATAATGCTTAATTTTATAAATAATGACATCAAAATTTGGAAAAAAATGGAAAACACATCTACTACAAGTATTACTTAACTTAACCCTATATACTTTAATACATTTTGTTTATCGATGAACACTTTTGATTAGAGTTATGATCTGGTAAACTAACCTCACATCCATAACCTTGTAAACTCTATTATAAGAGGAGACTCTAGCATAATAAACTTTGAAATAAAAGTGTTAATAAAGCATATTGATGAGATTTTTTTTGTAGGGTGTAGAGATAAATATATATTTTTCAAATATTAATGTATAAATTCATATTTATTTATTTTAATTTATATATTTTTTATTACAATATCTAACAACTTAAGTAATTGTTAAAATGTAAATTTTGAAACTAATTGATCCATATCAAAGAAAGAATATGGCCTAATTAAAACTAATTTGAAGGTCATTTTACACTCTTACCACTTCAAGAGCATAAGATAAGATCAAATAAACTTGAAACATGTAATTAACTTAAAATACACTTTAATTATTTGACAAATATTTTTCTCTCTATTAAGGAAAAATATATTACTTTAAAACTAATTATAACTTATCATGGTGGTTCTTATTGTAATGATGCCTTATTGTATGGTTCCAATTATAGCGGTTCATATTACATAGTTCCAATTTTAATGATTCACAATTTTTCACAACTATAAGACAAGTCCTAAGACAAATGCTGTAGGAAAATTCAACATAATAAAATTTGAAATAGAATTGTTAATGAAGAGTACTGATAATTTGTTTTTGGTAGGGAATAGAGATAAATATGTTTTGGTTGAAATATTAATGTATAACTTGATCATACTTGTTTATTTTAATTGATTTTTTTATCAACTGATCATATGACCTAATAAGTATGTAATTCAAGTGTTAATTAAGAGTATTGATGAATATAATTTTTATGGTATGGAGAGAATTTTTATTTTTAAACATTAATGTATAGTTTAACCATATTTATTTATCTAAAATGATTTTTTTATCAACTTCTTCCATGAACTAATAATGATGATATACAAGCATTAATGAAGAGTTTTTTTATAACTCAATTCATAATTTTAGATAGTAATAAAAATCCTAAGATAAATTCTGTAGGAAACTACAATGTGAAATAAAAGAGTTTATGAAGAGTATTGATAAAAACTATTTTTAGGACATGCATGCAAAAACATTTTGGTTGAAATATTAATGTATAGCTCAATTGCATTTATTTATTTCAATTGGTATTTTTTAATCAAAGTATACGATGATATAAGTATTTATTTAAGTGTACATTTTTAATGTAATTAACGAATTTCCAAGAATGTTCCAAGCCAAATTAAAATGATTCCATACCTAGAATTATAAAAATACACAATTCACACAACTTGAATAAATACTTCATTGAGTAAGACAACCATTATGTAATTCACATATTTGCATACATATAATTAAGATAGGACACATATTATATTTTTATTTTTATTTTATAGAGGTAGAAAAAATTACCAAGGTTTTTGTTTACTGATTTATACTTAATGTAAATATTATATTTTTGTTTTAGTTTTGTAAAGGTAACCAAGTTTTGTATAATCTAAGTTTACATTATTTTTTTGTATATTTTATTTTAGATATGCATTCAAAAATTCAAACCAAACATATATAAAATAATTCATTGTGTGAAAAAATACAATCAATGTAATATTTAAAAAAATAAGAAAGTAACAATAATAATATTAAGATAACCTACATTAGAAAACAAACTAGAAAATATTAATTTTATAAAATAAAATTGTAGTGTACATATCGTGAGGTTCAAAGTAATAATAAAATATCTTTGATAATTACCCAACTCAATGTCCTCAATTTAGAATATAAAAGTTACGATCATAATAAATAACCCTAATTTGTATACTTAAACATACTTCTACAAACATTATTGTGTCCTTCAATAATTTATTGGATCACCTATGTGGATAATGCTATCTATTCACTTCATGTTCAATTTTAACAATACCCACATTTTCTTCCTTGATGGTTATTTTAAATTATTCCTCAAGAGACATTACTATTTCTTCCTAAAATTGAATAAATGGGGTTATGAGACTAGGTGTAAAATGAGAAATTGAGATTAATATTCATTGTCATCAATGTTTATTATGTGAATAAAGTCAACATGAAAATACACATACTTATAATCATGAGTCTGATAATGCTAATCAACTCTTCACAATATCACACAATTTACTTATATGTTATAGCTTGGAATGTTCTCATTAAATGTGATTAGTAGAGAAGCAAAAGTACATGATAATTTTTATAATAATCATGTTTAAGTCATCATGAATTTATTTAATCCATCATGAAATTCAAAGCATATATTCATAGTTTAAATTTAATTAAATATTCTTATATTCACATAGGATAATAATAATATTTGTTGAAGTGAAATATTACCTTACAAAATGGTCATATTTGTTATTAATGCATGTTAAAATTGCAATGGATTAAAATCATGCCTATAATCCATAATTATAAAAATGTATTTTTATGTTTGATTTATAACCAAAATAAAAACAACTCTCAAATGTTGATACTTAAAGTTGGTATAGGTCATTTCATTTTCTTGGAAGTCAATCAAAATGCAATGAACATCAAAATATTATTTTTCTATAGATAATCAAGGGTTAAAGGGGGCCCTCACCCATAATATAGTTTAAACCAACAACCTTGTAAGCCTTGGATAAAATCCACAAGGGTATGATAGAAAAAACTAATGACATCCATCTAGAGACAAAAAGGAATATAACACAAAATAGATAAATGAACCTAGTGAAACCCAAAAACAACAAACTATGACCAGTCTAGCGAGACTAACATCCAGACATTTCAAAAAATGCCATAGTACCCACATAAAAAACCAATAATAGTGACAATAGGAAGAAGACATGGCACTCATAATATCCTAGGAGAAGGTTCCCAATTCTTCTCTTTTAGTAAAGATCCTACCTGGTCACCTCCAACAATCTTCCTATTTTCTTTCTCTTGTGCATCTAATCCCAACACTCCAAGAACACAACTAGGTTATACCTCAATATAACTCAATAAGGTCAAACCCATGATAGCTATAAAAGTGGCAACTTCACTAATCTGATGGGCCACTCCACCCATCACAACATACAACCCATAAATAGGGGAAGTAAATTCTTCAGTAACCCTTAAGAGCCTAACCATCAAGCTTATCACATCCTATACCCTAAGAGATGAGTGTAGAGCCAAAACAACCTCAACTGATGATAAAAAAACCCTCATAGAAATATTATCCACCCTTTAGATTCTCCTCTTAATATTAATTAGAGATTGAATAATCCCTTGCACCTAATTAATGAATGGCAAAGCCTTCACTAGCTAAGCCTCTACTTCTTGAAAAGTAGATAGAGGGACAAAACCAACCATCTCCTAGCCCAAAATAAGGAAAACCATTTAAATTTATTCCAAGAAGATTGAAATGCTATATTCTAACACCATTTGATTCCAAGGCATGGTTAACCTCATTACTATAATTTACACTAAATGTTTATCCTCAATAATCAACAATAAACTACCCAAGAAGATATGAGCCAAATCAAAATTTAACTTGACTCTGTAGGGAGTACCCAAAAATACATAACCCACCAATACTTGAATTACTTCCAAAATATATCCTATTTGAACTACAAAGACATGTTTGAGTATTATTTACTCACACAACCTTCAAAATACATGCCTCATAATTCTTCCCATACTAATAAAAGTAGATCATTAAGTGCAACTTGTAATAGACATTCTATTCTTGCTAAAGACCATCACTTTAATGCTAGATACTTCTCAACAACCAAGATGGAAGCCATATTTTCATTACATAGATGGGATAGGAGAGTAATTAATACTAAAAAAAAGCCATCTTGGACATGAGACATCATTGAACCAACACTTAAATCTCAACATGACAAATAATGATTGCAACCATAAAAAATGTAAACCTTCCAAGCACTCAAAAGGCACAACCACAAAATATTTTGACTTTAGACCTTGAAAACATTAGGAGGCACCATGTGTTAAGCCCCCTATGAAGTTTCACTAATAAATTCCTCAACTTGATTAATACCTTGTTTATCCAAGAAATTTTTCATTGAATTTACTTCCTAAAAATAATGGGTGGTTTCCCAAGATGAAAGTGAGCTCAAGCAGTCCCATGCCTATCCTAAAATGTTTTCAATATGTCAAGTATATGCATGCCTATTATATAATGAATGTATCAATATCATGGAATCAAATTTAATTATCACCTTAGTAATGATATGTTGCACTACCAAATTTATGCCTAAGGATAATGTTTGAGCCTTAGCTTTGTTATTGGTCCCATCGACCAATTTAAATGATGATGTTTAGATCAAAGAGCCAGTGCAGTCCTAAATTATACATCTAGCTCCTAAATCACTAAGGTTACCCCAAGCTTCCCCATCAAATTTAATCTTAGAAAACCCTAAAAGAGGAGCAGTCTAATCAACATTTTTTGCATGATAAGGCTTATTACTACTTATGATAAACCCATTAATGGGGGTATCAAAATATTATCACAATGCATGAAATAAACCACATTAAATTTCCTACTATCACATGTACATGCAAATTCCATTCAAGTATAAGAGTAAAAATATTTTTGAACTTGAGTTATATTATAAGGATTTCATCTAATGTGTTTAATAGACATGTAACTAGACTTTCATTAGCACCACACCATCAACATGAATGTTTCAATCATGTATTTAATAGTAATTCAAGATATAATCATCAACAAATACTATCACCATAACTTATTTCATGTAAAAATAATTTACCTACATATGATATTTGAGAGCATAATAGGAAGAAAAAAGGTGAAATTGCTCAATAAGTGAAGGTTGCGCAGAGTCTAAAAAGAGAATAAATGAAGGAATAATTTATTTAAACATATGAAAACTAATCAAATGTTTCAAATCATCACACCATAATTATTAAAATTAAATGGAATGAGAAATACAAGACAAAAAAGGAAAATAAGAAAATTTTCAAAATAAATTAATTTTTCATCGATCAATTTTGAGTAAGAATTTTGGTTCCCTAAAAAATAAAGACATTATCATAAATTTCCCCATGAAAATAACATCTAGAAGAAAATTTAAATTTTAACCATAAACAAATTGCAAACATAATTTCCTCGTCTTTTATATTTGAGTTCACAACATATGGATTTAGATCACAAAACTTCAGTCTTACATAAAAAAAACATGATAACCATTCCATAACTTCACAAAATTGGTGATTAAAATGTTCATTTCATACTTTATGAAAAAAATGAACATAGAATAATGAAACATTACAATTTTAAAATTAAACATTACAACATTGATGTTCACTACTAATTAATGTGAATGGGAAATCATCAAATACAATATTGAATGATGATAATGTGAAAATAAGTAAACCAACTAATAATTCATTAGATCAACTTATAAACAATACATACTAAGAAGTAATAGTAAGAAATAATTTTAGATACAATATGTATTTTTTTCATAATTTTAACTATTGGTTAGCACCAACAACTGAGCATAAAAATAAACGTTTGACACAATTTTAAAATTTTGTTGTTTTCCTATGTTTTCCATATTTATTCTTCCCACTAGTTATTTAAACACATTTACTTCCTATAACATGTTCACTTATTTTTACATTTTCAATTGCAACATTGATACATTCACGTGTAACACTAACATGTTCGATTACAAAACCAACACATTTCCTTCTTCCAATGCATTCACTTGTAGCAACACACTCATTACAATAACATGTTCACTTAAAACAACACCTTCACTTATAAAACATTTTCACTTAAAACATGTTCACTTGCAACTTGTTCAGTTCCAATAAACTCTTCTTATTTTAGTTCAAAGTCAAACTCACACAAATAAAAATTTAATCTTATTATTCCACTAGAGTCTCCTTACTAACAACAATGGTTTTGTCAAAATGTGGAACAAGGGTGTTTAAAATAAAATAAATTTATAAACTATGAACTAATGTGTTACCAACCCCTAACAATAATGGATGGCCTTATAAACTGAAAATGTGATGATTTTTTAAGATATAGTCAAAGAAAAGTAAAACATTCATTAGTACTGAGGTGTGCTAGATTGTATACCAATTGTTGAAAAAGTGAATTAAAATATTATATTTTGAAAAGAACATTAAAAAAAATAAATGTTTAAAAAACATTACATACAATAATTTAAAAATAATTGATGTCTAAAAAACATTGATTACACTAATTTAAAAATAATTATTGTATGAAAAACATTATTTTAAACATAATGAATGTATGAAATCTTTTATTTTAAAAATAATGAATGTATCCACTATGAAGTAAATTTTTACTAGTGAGGTTTGTAGAAGTGAATTTATTCCATCATTGGTTGTATCATTTTTCATTTTTATTGATTCAGATTGAGGAAGACTACCCTCTTGTGGGTTTAGAGTTAGAGTTGGAGTTTGAGTTGTAGATCGACATTTTTTAAGGCAAGTTTCATTTTTATTTGTCAAATAACTTTTAAAACTAACTTAAATTTTGATCTATAACTACTTGGGTTGGATTTATATACCTAATGCAAAGTCATTTCAAACTATTAGAATTTACATTTGTCAATTTAGATGAAGGAGGACTACCCTCTTGTGGATGTGGAGTTGGAGTTGTAGTTGAAGTTGCAGATGAATTTTTTTTAAGTTTTCATTTTTGGTTGTTTAATTAAATATAAAATTAACTTTAATTATGATCCTAAACTACTTAGGTTGAATTTATGCACCTAACAAAAATACATTAAATCTATTAGAATCGAGATAATAAATTGAATTGAAATTTAAATTAGAAGGTGAGAATTGAAATATAAATGTAATCACTAGTATAATTTTGCAAATAAATGACTACATGACTAAAAATTTTAGTCATAACAACTAAAAATGTCTAAATTCTAATATTTTTTTATAACTTAGCTATAAATGAGTAAATAAATGACTAATTTGGTCATCGACTAAACAATTATTTAGTCATATAAATAAAAATGACTAAATAGTTACTCATGCAAATACAAATTAGACAAAATTTTAAAAAAATATTTGGTAGGAGTATATTGCATGCAATTCATTATTCATTGAATATTTATTCATTTCATTAGTTGGTAATTATCTTAAAACTGAGGCATTTTTGGATATAGCAACTACTTGCATGGGTGATAAAGCTTGTTTGGAGAGGACCTAGAGACTTATGAAAAGGTACGCAAGGAATTCGAAGTTTGTTGTAAAGAATTTGAAGTCGATGAGACCCTCTACAATTAATTTAGATTTGGGGATGCCCTCTACAACAAATTCATAGGTAATTTGAAACCCTCATTACATTAAACACAAAATGTATAGCTTTCTGATTAGCAATTTATAGTAGTTACATATGCAACTGAGTAATAGAACTATACATGTAGTTTAGGGGACTATTTTTTCATTGGTTTCCTTTACATATTTTTTAGCATATGGGAATTGAATTTGTAACTCAAGTGAAACACCACCTTCTTCTAGTCGTTGGAATAATTTCATATCTTTAAAGTGCACAATTTTTTTTATGAATTCAACCCAAATACCTTTCCTAATGTCTCCATAAATTTTTTTTGAACCAAATCTAGTTCATCATGCTCAACATGAATAACCAAAATGTTTTTTAACAATATAATAGGTACTTCTTCTCTCTCTTCTTCAGAAGAGACTTTGTTGTCTTAAGAGAATCTAAGGCTACACTGGGATTTGATGATATTAATAACTCACACATCTTTATAAATGCATGGGTATCACATGGATCTATGTGAGTTTCCTTTATTAAAATTTCCAAAGCCTTCTCTACTTTCCATTACTAAGCATATATATGGCCTACAGCTTTTAAGCTCTCACTATTCTCAAGGTGGACCTCTATAACCTTTTCAAAATTTGAGAAAGAACTCTTAAGATCTCCCAGCTTCAATTTAACCTATCCAAAAAATCCTATGGACTCTGGCTTTCCTTGACTAATGCCATGTAGTAGCTGCTAGTGGTGTCATAATCACCTTTACTATGATAAGATCATGTAATATTATAATATGAATGAAATTTCATGAGAGGGTGGTTAGTTGAAACAAGAGCTATCTTAGTCAACTATTCCATAAGAAAATGCTTCCCTATGAAGAAAAATGGTTTTCTAAATGATTCAATGCCATTGTATGATATAATTCAAAGGCTCTACACATCGTTTCCATTCCTTCATGAACACTACCTTTTTCACTAACTGTGAGAATCTTACAAATAAAAAATGCAAAAAACTAACCACACAGAATTATGTACAGGCAGAACATCATTTTATAATTCCTCCATAAAAGTTTGTTGAGCCAAATCTAATTCATCACACTCAAAATGAAGAACCCCAATGTTTTTTAACAATTCAATGGGTACCTCTTCTCTTCTCTTCTTCCAAAGATACTTTGGCATCTTAAGAGAATCTAAGGCTAAACTAGGGTCTAATGATATTAATAACTCACCCATCTTGATAAATGCATGGGAATCACGTAGATATATGTGAGTTGTCTTTCTTAAAATTTCCAAAGCCTTCTATTGGTTCTAAAATTTGTAGTATGCAAAACCTTAAAGGATGCCAAGTTTTATGATTAGGTTATACAACCAATTTGGCCAACTGACAGAATTAACCCAAGTGGTTAGGATTCTCTACACTTTAGGCTCTTCTTTGCCTAGGTGGGTGTTACCTTATATTCACTAATGATTAATTAATCGTCAAATTTATTGGTGAATTCAAAGAAGATTAAGGTATTTATGTAATTTTTTTAATTAGATCATCTAATTCACCATACTCCAAAATCACATATAATTTGAATTAGATTTTTTAAATTTTTTATTCTACTATTATTCTTACTCTTACAAAACAAAAAAATAAAATTAGAATTTTTGAATATGATACAAGGAAATGATTATGCAAAATAATTTATCAATGCCTTTCTCAATAATTGGATAATGAAGTTTTTCACAAAAATATTTATGCTTTCTATCTAGCCACAAATAGAATTACTTGGCATGGGATTGTCTATGATTGGCATAAACATGCAAGATTATTATTACATGGCTCGTTTTAATTATCCAAATTGAATCCTCCAAGTTACAGTGATCTATTCAATGTAATTTAATCCCTACTTGAGGAAACCCAATTAGATAAACCACCCAAAAACAAAAAATGTGTTTTGAATAACTAAACATATACTTTATATATTAATTCAAATAACAAGGAGAAACAAAAATGGAGACAACCAAATAAAGTATAACATGAATATTAAACAAGCAATTGAGAACTAGGTATATGACACCAAAGAAATGTGGTTTGCTTTTATTGATATATATTTGAAGAGTAGGCCTTACAATGCCTTTTTCCAAAATAAAATTCCCAAAGAGCTTTCCCAAGGTCTTGATTTCCTTCTTATAGAGGTGAAGAAAGCTACAAGCTTCAGACCTTTCACATTCCAAAAAATGGCTTTTCATATACTTACCCCTTAATATGACCTATTACAACATATTCTTTTTGACAAGTCTTTAAAAGACTGCCAAATATATTTTGAATAGATATTGGAAATCATAAAAACAATTAAAAGACAAAATAGGAGGATGTCTAAGATTTGTTGGTGCCATGTTGAAATGAACTTGATGTTCATTGCTCCTCTACATACTTGGCCTACTTATTCTTCAGTTGTCAAATACTGATTCTCCCATTGGTACACTATGAAATCATTAGGCCACATATAGTATTGGATCTGGAGTAGGTTGGTCTAGTGATCTTTCCATCTTTTATCCAACAACACTTTGACATCAATGATGAACTTTGAATATCCAACATCTAAAAAAATTACTCTATCCAAAATGACATTAAAACTGAGAATCATTATGTTTTGATCTTTTTTCAAGAAATCAATGACTTGAGAAACTATTTTACCATATTCACTTTTCCATGCATAAAAACTTTGATCTTTTTATCCTATATCAAAATGGAAGGAATAAATTGGTATTTGAAGGTAGTAAAAAAAGCAATATTTTCTTGCATTTTCTTGATCTCACCATTCAAATACTAAACTTCATCCAAGATCATATTCATTATCTTCTTTATTGGCTTGAGTGAGTATGGAACACCTAGATATATTTGAATAACTTTGCACAAGGTTAGAAATTTATGGTGTGCAGGTTACCATTTCTTGTATATTGGATCCAAAATAGAAATATTAACCTTCAACTGATCAATGGCCTGAGACAAGGAATAATAACATTCATGCACATCTCTAAACTTGTCAACAACCAATTTTACTCTATATTCCAAAATATTCTCAAACACCTCAAGGATTTTCAATTTGGTCTCATCCTTTGTATTCTCATTTTTCTTTTTCAAATCTTCAATTTCTTTCTCTAACTTCAACTTCAATGCATTCAAATAATCAACTAGGACTGTATTATCACTGGTTTTTTGTGGTATAGGGGCTTGGTATGACACAATTTCTTGGATTTGAGAATCAACACCCTTAAAATACTACTTTAGTTTGAATTTTTCCAAATACATCCTGTTCACTTCATCATTCATCTCAATTTTATTTTTTCATAGTCGAGCAATCTTTGCTCCATTTTCTTGATAACAGCTTATGTGAAAATTATAGAGTGAATAGTAAGGGTGGTAGCTTCAAGCACTAATGTATCCTAAAATGTTTTCACCATAGTTTTTCCCCTAAAATCCTAGACTACATCAATCAATCTTGGCTTGTTGGTTTTCTTTTTTGTGTCCCATATTACTAGGGTCTCTATCTTTGGGTTAAACCCACAACCACTAACACCATCTTCATAATCAAACTAAAAAACCATCATGGGGTCATCTTGATTCTCACTTGGTCTAAAAAAAATATTTTATTTAATTTAAGGCTAGGTATAATCAACAAATTACTCTTCAAAACCATTTCTCTAGCCTCATCAGCATTGACATTTATTTCATCAATTTTTTAATCCTTGAAAGTCTATGTCATAATTTGATCATGCTAAGATTCATCAACACACATTTTATTTCTTTCCACCTTTTATTTAAATTATTTCATCTTTATTTTGATCCAAAAATCTTTGAATTATGGGGTATTGATGAAATCATCATCCTTGATGAACCTCATAGAAGCCACAACCCTTTTATCTTCTTGTAGTTCAGGCTCACCTTGTGCCTATTCATCCATTATTACTTCTAGTTGTGTGCTTATATTTATTGACCAACAAGGGGTTGATCATCTTCCTCTTCCTTTCCCATATGCCTCAAAATACTAGCCACCTCCTCAAACTCACCAACTCTTTTAGTCATTTCATATGCAACCAATGGAGAAACATCATCAATATTTTGACTTTTGGTAGGTGGTGAATAAAAAACAACTGGATCTTACACTAACATTGCATATAGACTAGGTTCTTGAATCACAACTCCTATTATATTTTTGATAGGGTGGTTGGTAGACTTTCTAGGCTAATTCTTAGACTTGCCATATAGTTTTTCAAAATTATCAATTATCAAATCTATTCTTTTCAAAGGGTCTTTCTCTTCAATAAAAAATCTTGAAAAATTAGGGTTTTATTTTCTTTTGTCATCCTCAATCTTCTTCAAGATTCCCCATTTTATTTTCCTATTATATAACTATTCAAAAGTGACATAATTTCTCATCAAATCCTCATCAAAATTTATTTGATGGGATATCCCCATCCTGGTAAGGATTACTTGTCTACAAAAGTTCATGTGATCCTCTAGATCACAAACTATTTCTATCCCTGATTTCAAAGAATATTTGGCATTTAAATAGGCTTGTAACTCCTCCAAGATATCTATACTAATGTACCATTCACCAAACACAATGGAATCTAGAAAAAAATGTGCCCTTATTTTATTTTTTCATCACATCTTTCTCCATCTAGAGCATCTACCACATGAATTCAAAAAAAATCAATTCTATTTGGAACAAATTTGGGAAACACATGGGGTGGTTGAGTACACCCATATAATATGATTATAGTATGGTTAGGAAAGAAATACCAATCAATAAAGTTATGTTTGTGACCCTATTCTAGCTTGTGAGCAAGATACCTCAACATTTATCTACCATGTTTAGTCAATCTAGGAAAAAGGCTACCAAGGGGATTCATTATTATGACTATGAAATTATCATGGAACACAACATAATTATAGTTCTGACAATGAGTGTCCCATTTGTAACACCAAAACTATGTAGGCAATCTCTATCCATTTTGATCAATCATGCTCAAGTCCATCCTACTGGATGAATTCCTTCTATTCTAATACAAAATTAAATGACACAATAAATAATAATATTTGAACTCCATAGGTGTATTTTTCTAATCATACTTAACATTAACCTCTAGGTTTTGTATTCTCATGGCCATCATCATCATGCCAAATGGCATTCTATCTTGGGCATCAATTCCTAACAATTGACACAAAGCAAAATATGTCCTTTTGAAATACACAACAAAGTCATCAACTAGAAAAGGCTCAACTATAGTAGTTGGGATTGAAATCATTCTATTGTTGGCCCCTTTCCTCATGTACATGGGCAACTCATCACTCTTATGTGTATTTATCAAACTAGTATATTCTTGTTCACTCATCTTCGAGTCAACTTTTGTGAGGGATTGCTTATTGAGCATGAAGCAATCAATGATTGCATTTCTATCCATAGCCACTAATGGTGACCCATTTGGTAACATGGTAGTTTTAGTGGATGGATGATAGTGATGTGTTAATATCTTGATCAAATCCACATAAATTAATACATTTGGCACCACAAGATTATCCAAATTCAAATTTAATGGGTTTGCAACTAGTACCTATCCATCTTGCTTTTCAAAAAAATACCAAAAAAGGTTTCATCTTGAGATAGGGACTCTAGCATCCTAACACCCCTCTAATACATCCTTGAATAGTTTTTTATACCATTTTGTCAACTAAATTTGGAAAATTTTATAATAGTGACTATTAAAGGGACCGCTTCTTGGGAATAGGGGGTTCAGTGCTCTTACTTATAGACTTATATTTCTTAGGTGCCATAGTTTGATTCTTTTAATTACTACAGTTTTAATAGTCACTTTCTCTACCAAACTAGTTGAAAATAAAGCACAAACTAAATACCAACTTTTATGAAGAGAGTGATGAGGTATACTTACCCAGTTGGAAGATGGTCAAAGTGCACACATGATTTTAAATTTACTATCTACAATCACCATTTAATTTGATTGAATGATGAAATATAAAGAAATTTCAAATTTTATTCTACAATGGAGCCAATTATTTAACCATTACTCTAGTTTGTGCCATGAAATTGAAAAATCTCAACACTCAAGTCTTTCAAAAATAGACCATTAATTTGGTCTAATCCAATAGCTGGGTAGGTACTTCAATTTTAGGTATTAATGATAACCACTATGGGGTGGTGATATAGTCATTTCAACATTTAATAGTTTTTTCACATCACTGCAAGACCTATTTAGATCTATTTCAAGATCGTGAGAGCTTTTGGATGGTTATATCACATCTTTCACCAATTACCACCACCCCATAAGACTTTATACACATCATCACGGGATGGTGGGCTACATGTTACCCCTTATACCTCATACCATATTACCAACAAGCTTTGATTTGACCATTACGAGACCATGGGATCCTTTGGCATCCCTTCACTATTTACCATATCACTTCAAGCATTGGATTTGACTATGGTAGGGGTAAAAGATATTTTGTATAACTTTGATTGTTTACCATTATCTTGTAAGACCTTCTCTAAAATATGAAAATAGAAATAACATATATTATATAGAGTGTTACATAAAATTTATGTAAAAAATTTGACCCTAGAAATGTGTAATTGTAGGTGTGATTATTGTCACTCTAAAATGTGGATTTGGTAGGAGATGGTTTCCATAATGATACCTTCTTGAGTAGATAGTTCATTTATTTTGAGTCATATGTACCTTATGTAGTTAAATTTTTGACCTAGAGTGTCAAGGAAAATATATGAAAAATCTAAAGTGCGGACTCTAAAGAGTTAATATCTTTAACTATGTACACTAGGGTTTAGGTGGCTATTGTCCATTGATTGAACCTTTAACAATGAGACACTATGTGATAAAATAATAAAATTGATGAGAATATTGAAATAAAAAAATATGTGTCTCGTACATTATGAATATGTTCAAAGTTAAGTGTGTAATTGATAATGCTTATGTGTGAAATGTGTTACAACACTTATCTATTTATAAGTGAGTTTGAATTAAAATTTGATAATTTTAATAGATGACAAATGATCATAAAGGTCATGAAACGTTATGAGATTATATGCTATTATATAAAATAACATAATCACTATTATGAAACTTGATAAAGGTGGTCTCCACATTTAAAAATCAACCATAATACTAATATCATTCAATTTAAAAAATTAAGTATACATATATAAATATCAATAAAGTTTAGGGAACCATTTTAAAATACCCTAAACCGGCCCCACCCAATCCACCAATCCCCAATTAAATATAGTTTCCAAGTTCATTTCATAAAATTCCAATCAAAGGTCATCCATCCAACTTGTATAAAGTTATATTAACATTAAGACACCTTACCATACATACATCATATTTATTAAAATAATATTCTTCCCTTACCACCATACTACCATTTATCTTCTTGTCCATCATGGGGCTATAGTGAACCTTTACTATTTGCTCTTACCGTATCATCATAGGTCAACATTTTATTTGTCGCAGGGTCATGGTGAATTATTAAATACTACTCAAACTCTTGCTTCCAGCTCACCAATTACTTTTCAGACCTTTGTGGGGTTGTGGTAACCAGTCTCTATATATTAAAAAATTACAAGTGAAGTTTTTGCATGTTGTGGGGAAGCAATAGCTATATTTTCACTTCCTTTGGTTCCCACATACCCACCAAAACTAGTTGAATATACTGTGAGGCTATGGTAAGAGACAAAAAGCACATATATGATCAAAATACAAATGTATTTACATGGAGATGATATGAGATTCTAAATAGTCTAATGAGTTAGTTTCACAATAACCATTTGATTGTTGTGATCAATCAGATTATAAGTGGATTATCTAAATAAATATACAACAAAACATTATTTATGTACAAAAAGAAAATAATCTAAGGATTATAAAAAAACACTCCAAATCAAACTTAACTCTATGAATGAATCTGAATGCTCACTCTAACACTTAGTTAGATGAGTCTAATGTGGTAAGGCTACTTCTTTACCTTTAACATCTTTCTTTTCTACTTGACAAACATTTTTAATATTAGTTTTTTTTTCTTTGAGTGTCTTACACTTCAACTCTTTATATGTTTGGGTTTTTTGGATGGTTATATCCATGTATTTCATCCCTATGGTATGATTTTAGATGCATATGATATTATCCAATTTCCTATTTTTAAATATGAAATTATGATTTTTTCTTAAGGAAAAAAAAATCATGTATCAACTAAAAAATCCAAAAAATAGAATTGTATCAAATAAGGTAATCTAATAATAGTATGTGGTGGAGAAATCTTGAGGGACCACCAAGGTCAACCTTGTCTTGTATGATCATTGGATATTGAGAATGATGAAAATAATTTGGTGGATACAACATGACACTCTTAAAGGGGATGTATTTAGTAGTGTTGAAGGGATGAAAAAAGGTAATAATATAAGGTGATATAAAAATATTAATCAATTCAATATCAAGTGGATTGATAAGTGCATGGATAATAGATGAGATTGTAAAATAGATTAAATATATTTGAAAAAAATTAAAATAACAAATCTTTCAACATATCAAAATAAAAGGGAATTGTGTAGAAAATTATCATGAGAACATGGGACATACTTTATATAACTTTTACTGCTTACTGCTAGCCAACAAGACCTTATATAAAATATTGTGGGGCTATGATATGTGTTATCTATTAGCTTAGCCCTTACTACCATACCACCATTTATCTTTTTGTCCATTATGGGGCTGAGGTAAAGCTTTATTGTTCGCTCTTACCACATCACCGTAGGTCAACATTTTGTTTGTCATGGGGTCATGATGAAATATTATATGCTACTCAAACTCTTACTGTTAGTCTGCTAATTACTTTTGAGATGTTTGTGGGGCCACAATAACCAATAACTATATACCAAAATACCGTAAGTAAAGTTATTACATGCTATGAGGAATTGGTAACTATCTTTTCACTTTTTTTGGTTCCCACACACCCACCAAAGCTTTTTGAATGTACTACGAGGCTGCAGTAAGAGATAAAAAAACACATCAATGATCAAAATACAAATGTATTTCAGAAGGAAATGATATGGGATGCTTACGAATGACTCCTAGAATAATTATGAAAGGAATATGGACTCCTAAAATGAATTTTGTAAAAAAATGCCTAAAAAAAATGTGGTCTCATAATGATGAAATGCCATGACAAGAGAATTGTTATCGATTGGCATGGCATTCCATCACCATGAGACCAAATTTATTTGAGTCATTTTTTCAACTAGTTCAATGCCTTGTTAATGCTATTTAGTACCATTATGCTTTGATAGATTTTTTCCAAGCATCCATAGCTTGTTCGAAAGCACTTGTTTTAGGTTTTTAGCCATAAAAACAAGGCAGTGAACTATTTGATAAAATGCTTTGGTAGACATGTATGAAAAATGTGGTAGCATAGATAAGGCAATGAAATATTTGAAAAAATGCCTCAAAGAAATGTGGTCTCATGAAATGCCATGACAAACACATACAATTGGTAGCTACTCCTAGTTATTAGTTATGTAATGTGAAGTAATTGCATAACTGCTTAAGTTGACTTTGTAAAAACTATATTGTAATTGAAATTTTGACATATATCAACATCTAGTTATTAGTTATGCAATGTGAAGTAATGTTTTGAGTTTGAAAGATGTGCAATGCAATGTAATCAACAATTTGAATATAAACTACAAAAATCTATTTTTTACAATTCATTAGTTAAACTCTATATTTTATTTTATCTCTATAACTATATTGCTATGGAAATGCATTTCAATTAAAAAAATAGTTTGTCTCTTAGTCTATAATTTTTTTTTTAAATCTGATTTTTTCCTAATATTTTCAAAAATCTTGAACTTTTAGTTTGCCAAAATTTTCTCCAATTTTCTTTTGTTTCTATGTGTAGAACATTACAGATGGATCATCATAGAAGGTTGACTATGTATCAATACCATGCATTTAATTAGAGAGTAGATGATGAGAGGGACATGGATAAATATCCATGTCCATGTAATGACTATCTTGGTGAAAAGGTGAGAAAAATAAATCTAATTTATCAACATATGATAAGATATGGGCATAGTGGTATAAGCCCTTGGGATTATAATTATTATGAAGATATGATAGAATTACAAAGTTTGAGAGATGAAGAGGCAAAAAACATAGATGAAGTGGCACCAAACATAGATGAAGAGGCAAAAATGTTAAATAAAGGGTTTAAAGTTAATATAATGTTGAATGAGGGTCTAAATGATGATTGGGATAAGTTGATGGAGGATGATTTAAACCATGTGTATGTTAATTACAAGTTAAGTCACTTGACAATAATCCTTCAAAATTTTAACTTGAAAGTGGTGTTTGGTTGGATAAATGAGAGTGTAGATCAGTTATTGGAATTATTAAGTTCATTGTTACCACCTGCCTCCACATTGCCAAAAAAATGAAGTCAATGTAAAAATAAAATCACTAAGTTAGGCTTAGGGTATTAAAACATCCACACGTGTGAATGGTTGTGTATTATTTTGTAATAATGTTGCAAGTGAGAGTGAATTTATGAAATGTCATGAATCAAGGTATAAACAAGGGTTGAAATCAATTGTGGTTCCTAAAAAGGTTCTTCACCACTTTCTAATAATTGAACAATTACTCTGAATGCATAGGTGTAGGGACATTGCTGAACTTATGCAATGGCATACCCAAAATAAGAGTATTGATGGAAAGTAATGACATGTGCCTGATTCTAAGAGATGGATAAAATTTGATAATAAATGGCCTAATATTTCTCAAGATCCTCATAATATAATATTGGGTTTGGCTCTAGATGGGGTGAACCCATTCTTAGATCAAAGTACTAAATGGTCAACTTGGCCAGTGTTTTTAATAAATTATAACTTACCTCCATGCTTAGCAAGTAGACCATTTTTATTAATGCTATCATTAATTATATTAGGAAAGAAAAATGTGACTTCAAATACAATTGATGCTTATCTAGAGCCATTATAAGATGAGATAATGGAATTATGGAAAGGAATTGAAGAAATTCAATCTTTAAGGGATGGTCATTTAATCAAATTCACTTTAATAGCTTCCTTATTGCTTATGATTCATGATCTTTCTACATATGACACATTGTTTAGTTTCAATGTTCATGGATACCATGGATGTCTTGCTTGTAACTTTAAATATTTTTTGAGGAACTTAAGAAGTTTATGTAAGTGTATTTATTATGGAAATCTTGACTACCTTAAAATGGATCATCCATATCATCAACAAAAAACATGTTTCAATGGTCAAGAAGATAATTTTGAAGCAACATTGCTAATAACAAGTGATTACATTATTGAGAATGAGTAAAAAAGAAGGTCATTTATTGAAAATGATGGGATTGCTAGTAGTAGATATGATCTATGTAATGAAAGTAGTGTAAAATAGTTGTGATTATTCTATAAGTTACCATACTTTAAGGATATATCCATTATACATACTATTGACTTTATGCATATTGATAAAAATATAGCCTATGCTATTATAAAAACTCTTTTTGGTGCTTTTGATACTATTTCATCATGTGAATACTTTTGACAACTAAAGATTCATCAAAATATTTGGGTTAAAAAATGTGATGATGAAAAATATAGCAAACCTAGTTCTCTTTATGTTTGGATAAAGGAACAACATGCATAATTCTTATCGTTGAGGTCTCAAACTCGCTTTCCCACTGGATATATATGTAGTAGTATTAGAAGCTAAACTGACATTAATGGCTTAAGAGGCCTCAAGACCCATGACTATCATATCATAATCAAGAATATTTTACCTATTGTGGTAAATATATCAAGTTTGGAAAAGGGGCCAAGATTGGAAATTATAAGGTTGGGCCTAATATTAAAGAGAATGATTTTACAAGTATATGATCCTTCAAACTTTGATAGTTTGAGGAAGGAGGTTGTTGAAGTCCTTTGTCTATTAGAATGAGAATTTTCACAAATGATCTTTAACATTTCTATGCATATTTTGATACATTTAGAATATGAAATAGAGCATTATGGCTCTATAATAATGAGATGGATATATCCTATAGAATGATATATGAATATTTTGAAAAAAATTATTTGTACTAGGGTAAAATTAGAAGGTAACATATTTGAGGGATATTCAATGTAAGAGGCCATGGGATTTTGCATAGAATATATGAAGGATTTTAAAAATGTCACTTAATGTGTATGGGATGATGATGAATATGAGAGAGTTCTAGGTGAAGTATTAGAAGTAAATATATGTCACTTCAAGCTATCACATCAAGAAAGAAGTGCGATACATGCCTAGATTCTTTAAAACACATATTTATTTGATAAGTGGCATAGGTAAATAAAATTTTACACAATAATTTATTTACTCAATTAAATTTACACATTTTTATTATTAATCTTACTATTTTTACATAAATATTATATGAAAAAAATATGAAGAAGAGAATCAAGCTTGGATACAACATCAACCTCAAAAGTACAAACGTCATGATTTGATTGGAGGTAATTCTTTTCCAAAATTTGAAGAATGGATTGTTAATGAAATTAGTGATGCAAAATAATAAGGTCAAGATATAACAATAGAGGAAAGTGAGATTTCACAATCTCCACATTTATAGGCTATGCATTTTAGTGGAATGTGGGTCTATGGTAGTCATTTAAGAGTGGAAGAAAAAGACAAAGGAAAGATAAATTGTGATTGTGTTGTTAGTGTTGAATTTCTTCACAAAATAGAGAAGAAATTTTATGTTTGATTCATCCAAGAAATTATTCAAGTGGATTTTGGTGAAAATAGTCCTATATTATTAAAATCTATGCAGATTTGACCATCTGTAGTACAATTTGATGAGTATGGATTTGTATGAGCAAATACAAGATAATTTTTATTTGAGATAAATGAGATATATGTTTCCCCTCTTAAAATGAGTCAATAATTTATAATTGATGATTTAATAATCCTAAGATGTCTGTATGTCATTCAAAAAGATTCTTATTCCAAATGAAAATTCATGGAAGTTGTTGATATAATGCCTAATGGGCAATATGCTAATTTACAAGAAACATTCAAAGAAGTGGATGAAGATGATGATGGAGTGTTTAAAGAAGAGATTTTGATAACCAATGAAGAGATTAGGATAGATAACATATTTAATGTCATAGATGAGGATGAGGAAGAAAATTAAGCAGATGTAGATAGGAGTGAGTAGGATTCATAAGTGTCAATATCCAGTTGAAATAAGGTATAGTCATATTGATAGTCTAATACTTGTAATTGTAAACATCTTCTTGGTTTTTAATCTCAAATTATGTTTAATCTATAAAATTAATTCTATTTTAAGTTTCCATTTTCACTTATGAACTCAATAAAGTTTTATTGATTTAAGTTGTTGATTTATACATTATTATTTATTTGGACTTCAGGAAATGAGGAAAAGGACTATATAATAAAAATTAGTCGATGATAGTGATCATAATGCTGAAATTTCATTGATAGGTTATGAGTGATTTCATAGAGAAAAAGTGGCCAAGAATAATGAATATTTATCGTGTCTTAGTTTGACAAATAGGCAAGTTGTAAATCCACTAAGTAGTATATAATTTATTTAATTATGACTAATGAAATTTTATAGGCAAGAATTTTTTGTATATAAGACATAATATGATATTTTTATAGGCAAGAAAAAGAGTGAAAAAAATGTGGAGGAAAAACAAAAGGAAAGAAAATATACAATGTTTCCATCTTGTAGAAGCCAACACATTTATGATTCAAAAAATGTAGTTGGTGAAAATAATAATTGTGATGATGTGCAGCTTGATATAACATATGGTGATTTGAAGCTTGATATATCACTTGGTGATGTGTAGTTTGATATAACACATGGTGATATGCAACATCATGAATGATCTCTTATCACAAAGTCTAAGAGAGATTATTGAAAAAAATCATAACAAATGAACAAGTCTGTAGATGATTTATTCAACATTAAAGGATATGTTTGAAGTGAAATCTACAAACACCAGTACTAATCTACCTACTCATTCTACACCTGATGTGGCCAAAGAGAATGAAGTTTTAGTTAATGATAGTCATGAAGAGGGACCGCTTTCATCTGATGTGCCTCAGAGTGCACTTGTTGCATCTAAAACTTTTGATGGAGTTAGTGGATCAGATAAAAATATTGGTAGTAGTTTAATAAAAGATATGTCTGATTTTGTCAAAAGACAAATATTGAGTCAATATTTGTACATATCTAAAAAGAGGAATCCAAAAGAAATAAAATTAGAAGGCAAGAAGCCATTCTTGGTTGAGGTATTGATAGATGGTGAGCCCATTGGGCCAAATGCTACAAAGTGGGCCTCTGAGTTGGGTGTAAGATGTAGGGCCCATTTGGATATTTTTAAATCAAGTTTTGCAAAGAAAGATCCATAAACTATGGAAAATGTTATAAAAAAAATGGAAAACGATTTTGAGACTAATGGTGGACAAATCTATAGAAAATATTACAAGCAAAAGATGAGAATTTTGATGAAAATTTTTAGATACAATTACAAAAAAACAATCATGGAGGGAAAAGAGAGGTTAGACTCCACTCTATCTCCCAAATAGTAGGAGGCATTGAAATAGAGTATGCATTTCAAAGAATATTTGGCAAATAGTAACATAGGCAAGAGAGAAAAAGATAATGTGAGGGCTGGATATACATTTGGCCAAGGTGGGTTGCAGGCCAAAATTGATAAATTTACAACAAGTGTATGTATTTTTGGTTTAATTTACATTGTGTTATTTATTTTTATTTTTTTATTGAAATGACTATATATTAAAATTGACATTGTATTTTAGGTGGAAAATGATAATAGAGAAGTAGGTGCATAAGATATTATCAATTATATGGTATCACTAGATCAACCTAGTAAATCTAAGAGTGGGATGAAGTGGAAATCTAGTTCATCGATAGAGATTTAAAAATCATCTATTAAATTCCTAGTAGAAGCCTCTCTAGATCTTGTCAACTCAATTTAAGGGTACCAATAAGTAATGATTTGCATATTCAATTTTACTCAACAAGTTTTGCAATTGGTTGCCTCTACCAACCCTATAATTTTTACATGGAATGAACATAAATCCATGGATTTAGTTGAGGTAAGAGGCTCTATTAATCTAATTTATTATTGTTTCAAAATTATGTATAAAAATGCCTCTTAATATGTAAATTATTGAAATTTGAGCATAGGAGAATCCAAACCAATTTATTTATTGTTGGAGTGATATAGCAAATGTTCTTTTGGACAAATTTATAGATTGCATTCTTTACTTGACTATTGAATGCTTTATATTTTTTTTTGCATGATGGTTAAACCACATGTAGATAAATTTTATCAAAGTAGTAGGAAAAAAAATGCCTTCATGATGTCAATAGAGTTGTTGATATTGATAATGATCATGATGAACTGGAGAAGAATGCACATCACAATTATCATAGTTGTGCTGAATTACTTGAGTTAATATAATAATTGTCAGTTATCTATCCCAATGTTTTGTCATTATTCATGTTTTAGATGTTATTTTAACTTAATATATTTTAATTTTTTGTTAGCTATTCCAAAATACTTATTTCAATCTTGTTTTGGAGGGATTTGAGACTCATTTCCTTGTCTTGGAATAATCTTCTATTTCATTCCTTCCAGAGTTACCAGATTAGAATTGTGGGACTTATCAAACTTAAACAATGATAAGTGGAATGTCTTTTGATATTGGGATAGTATCAAAATAGAGTCATTATATCATTGAGAAGGGAACTCTTCCATCTTAGCTGCATAACCACCTCCAACATTCAAAGAGAATTGACAACCAAAATATTCTCCCTTTGACTCACTTCAACTCTACCATATCCTAAATTTCCATCAACACCTTATGAATCTGATTTCCTCAAGTCATCATTTTCTTCTTAAAGAACCCAAAATCAGTTCAAATTTCCTTTGCAATGCTGTATGTGACCATTATCCTATTCCTTTTTTATAATATAATGCATGTTTTATATCTTAATATAATGTGTATTTTTTGATAGACATTTATTGATAAACTCTAAGAAGAGGAAAAAGTCCAGGTGTTGGATCCATTTGATGGTGTTGATGTGGGTATTGGGTAGATTCATTCATTATCTATTGTACATGGAGTCAAATTGAAAGGAATAGGAGATGTAAATTTAAATATTTTATAGGTCACAAGTAACATACCCATTGCTTCTGAAGACAAAATAGATGGAGTTATCTGTTTGAAAGAGAAAAAATAGATCACACTATGGCCACTAAAATATTTGAAAAAAATGACAGTTTATGTTTATCATGTACTAACTGTTAGATAGCTTGGCCCACTACTTTATGAAATAGTTTGAATGTGTTGTTTAGGGATATTCTTAGTGTTTTTTTATCTATTTTGAAGCTATATAAGCAAAAAAGGCATTGTAACTCAGTTTTCTTAGTCACAACACTGAGAAACACACTTTGTATTAACACATTTTTCAAAGCAAAGACACATATTTATATCTTGTATCTAATATAAGAACACCTTTTCTCAATAAAATTTTAGTATTTTACCTTGTTAATAGATATTTCATTATGTGAAAATGAATGATTGATTTTTTTTTTATGTTTTATGTCATATGTTTTAAAGTATCATCATTATGTCATATGTTTAGTGACACCTGTATCTAATACCCAAACATTTATTAATTCATCCTGAGTTTCAAATTATAGTAAGCTATATTCCTTAATGTTGTAAATGTTGATTCATTAGAAATATTCATGGATTCATCATAATCATGCTATACATATTGTGTAGAATAATATTTATGCATTTTATGTGGTCTATGAATAAAATTAAGGATCACTACCATAAAACATAGGCCATTTAAAAGTCTTATGGCTAGATGAATCCAGGACTATTGTTAGTGCTATAATTGGAGGTGACATAATTAGTTTACAACATAATTAGAGCTACTTTTGTTATGCCTAGTATCAATGTACTCTTATTACTTAATTGGAGGTGACTTAAGCAATGTTTAGCTTAATTGAAATTATCTTTCTCATACTTAATATTTAGACTTAATTTTTTTCATACTCTTGTCAACTATAAATTAATGAAGTTAATGGAGTCTTAATCAGTATGGTATGTGACAAATCTAAAATAGGAGTCTATAATTTGACATTTCTCCACATTATATATATATATATATAATATCTGTACTACTAATACTTATGCATCCAATAGAAGCTAAAAAGATACCCCTAGCTATAGAATTTAAGTAAAATAGTGTAATGGGTGTTTTAATCATCATTTGTAATCCATATTGAAGGTTTTCTAAATTTTTGTTTCAAGAAGTGATCGTTTATAATTACATTGATTATATGTTTTTGATATTATAAGTCTACAAAGAGGGTGCAAATCCCAAGAAAAAAATCCTAAGGGGAAAAAAATAGGCCAAAGGCCATTAACAACCAAAAAATAGTAGACAGATAAAAGCAAAATAAGAAACAACAAACAAAATAGGGATTAACCATAATAAAAACACTAGTTTTTTATCAAATCTTTCCAATATTATTTGATGAACTTGAGAAGGTCCTCCATGCTAGCAATTTTTCTTTCTATATCTTTATCTTATTTTTAGAGGTATTACAAAATTAATAGGGAAGCAGCTACATAGTGGACGAATTTCAAGCAAATAGGGATTAACACCTTCATTTGATTCCAAAGAGAGCACAAACCCTTCTTCACTTCCTTTAACTCCCTTTCAATTTGGTTCTCCTCTTCACTAGTATCCATGAAATCCTCCTTGTTAGAATCATAAGTGGAGTCATTTAGCTCATCAAAATAACTAGTTCCCTTCTTCTCCAATTGTTGATCATGATTAGGTTTATCTTTTAATTTACCTACTTCCTCCCTTGGATCCAAGGTAGAGGGATCATCCATAGTCTTTACTAACAAAATTCTCCCCTTGCCAATCTCCCAGATCTCCTAATATTCATCTTTCTTTATGTACATCTCTAAAATTTAAAACCACACCCTTCCTTCATAGCCTTCTCACCTTGTGCTTGGGCCTCCAAGTGCTCTTTATCACTGGTCAAATTTTGAGGCTTCACCCCCACCACTTTCTTATTATTACTCTTTACCTAAGTGATCTTCTTAGAATTAATCTGAACAATCAATTTCTTCTTTTTATTGCCAAAAAAGGAAGGGTTATTTTTTAGCTCCTGCATCCCTTCAATAGCTAGAGAGTGAGAAGGGTTGGGGGATCTGGAAGTCATAGATATCAAGGAGGGACAACCAGAGACCAACTAAAGAGGGGAAAATATTTTAAACTTAAGGGATAGGTTTGAAGAGGGGGGAACAAGGTTCTTGGAAAAGCTTAGGGAATCACAAGGACCCACTCTCAGGGGAATGTAATATTCATTAGGGTCATTGTCATGGGAAATATCTAACACTTGTGTTTTTAAAGGCTTAGAGGGATACAATACAAGGTGAAATTGATAAATCCTAAAGATAACATCCTGGTAGAGTAGAATGGCAGAGGCAACTGTGTTTTTTTCTAGGGATTTTTTTGACAAACTTAATAGATGTCTCTAGGGGTGACAAGAGGAAGAAGGGGAAGTTAACCAACACCTTGTGATGAAAGTGATTCAAAAGAGTGAAATGTTAATAATAAAAACACTTAAAATGATCTTTAAGGGTAAAATATTTCATGATGATGAAACATACCTTATCCTAAGGGTTAAGTAAGATATATATATCAAAGCCTCCCTGCAACTTCATCGATGATTCTCCTTCAATAAATAATTTTTTCAACCCCTCTAGGTCTTGAAATTTGGCAAGTATTTTCAATATTTTTCCCTCATAGTGTAAACCCATGCCTTTAGTAATCAACTCCTCACTAATAATAAACTCTTTACCTCTAACCTAAACTTTATGGTCAACATCCCAGCTCAAAGCAAATTGAATGGAGATGTTCTCATCATATCCATTCAAACATTCAATAAAATGAGAAATTCCACCTTCATAAAATATACTCCAGAGCATAGCATCCACTTTGGTTTCATCACATGATAATGGCTCATTTATGAGTTTTTCTCCTCCCATGACTAAAAGCTTCATCGAATTATTGCATGGTTGAAAAGGGACCTAGACCAAAGTGAACCACCACCAGGGATTAACAAAAATTGAATCAAAAAATATGAAAGCTTTCAAAGCCCACATCTAATCTTTAGTGAAATGTAGGCTGATCCTATAATGATTGCACATGTGAAAGAGATTGTTAGGATTTGTTGTGCAAGAAAGTGCCTTAAAAGATTGAAGCTTCCTCATGTGATATTGATTTTCTTCGATGTGTAAATACTTATAATAAATGTGATCAGGACACAATGATGACCAGTGTTAAATTAGTGAATAAAATGACTAAATATACTACCAAATTGATCAAAATGATGATTAAAATTAATGACCAAATACACTACCAATGGACAGAAATCAATGAATAAATTAATGACTAAAAAAGTGACCAATTAACAACAATCAATGAATAAATTAATTACTAGATATATTAGTGAATAAAAAATGACTAAATAAATGACCAAATTATAGTAGTCAATGACTAAATATACTAAAAAGTTGATCAATCAAAACAACCAATAAATGACTAAAAATGGTTTAGTCATCAATTTGGTCACATTATAAATGACTAGCAATAAACTAATAATGGTCATGTGATCATGTTTGGTCATTTATATGCAGTTTTTAGTAGTTTTTTAAATCATATATTGTTGTTTGTGTACTAGTTATTTAAATAAAAAAATTAAAGGAAGGCTTAATAATAAATTTACTTCCTCCTCAAAAAAATCCACCTAGTGATTATAATTTCCTTTTCCACCTCACATGCATATCTGCGATGAAGTACACAATGTTATGGAAACTATTCATATCAAATAAATTATTTTAATAAATGAATTTTAAAAAAATGACAAGAAATAAGATTGGCTCATATTAAAATATACAAGCTCGTAACTCAAAAAATTATCTTAAAGTGGGGTAGTATCTTCTTTTAAAATTATTCTTTTGTTATAGGGTTTTTATTTTATTTTGGCTTCAATGGAAGCCATAATGTGACAATTGTTATGTTTTTATTCTTAATAGCCACTTCACCATCTTATTTATTCATATATAACACATAAATGTACCATTATCCCTTGTATAATATGTCTAATTTGAATGTATCCATAATACACAAGTATTTACAATCATAACTTAATTTATTAAATAATAAAATAAGCCAATATGAAAAAATCATAGAATTTACTCTAAAAATAAAGTCATACATATAATATTCCAAATATGATAGGTTTGACACATGATAAAATTCTCATATCACTAATACTCTTATTTTTGGAAAGGTAAAACAAGAATTGTGTATATCTTTGTTCCTGTCACCTCAATGGAATTGTTGAGGTCTATTTTGGTCAGTGAATTATTTTCATCAATTCAAATGTAATTTTCAACATCATGACAAATAAAATATTGACTATTAGACACTAGGCATTACTCATTTTCATAATAAATATAATCATCTCCATTACACATAACCAATATAACCATCACTTATGCATAAATTAAAAATACATACTAAAACTATGAAAAAATACCAAATTAATGTCATTTTACACAAGATAATTACATTAAAACTTATACCTTACTAGTTATAGAGTACATATAATGAAATCATGGATGTGGGTAATTAGTTGGAACTATCAACACATGATGATATTAAATAAATTGGAAACCATTTATCACTCAATTGACTACTTTGTAGTAAATATTGTGAAAAAAACATCTTAGGATTGTGTTGTACTCAAAATTTCACATACAAAATTTAACACACCTATAATGAAAATTTCACACTGGTCATTTAAAATGCCCTTTGGTGATATCATCAATGCAATTGATCACTTAAAAATAATGTTTTGTTTCCTTCCAAAAATAGTTTACAAAAAGTAGTTATGTTCACAAAAGTATGATAATGTGTGCATTGACATCGATGATAGTGTAGCCTAGTGCTCAACCAATGGCACCCATCCAATTCTGTGTCAAATGACCACATTGTTACTACAACCTAGATTCCCTCTGTGACAATTATCTTCATGGATGAATTGGATTTTACCACTATTGTGACACTTGACTCCCTGAATTATGTTCCATTATCATGCCTCCAATTCCCCATCATTTTTGGTCTCATGGAGGTTATTAAAACCTTTTGTTTATTCATTTTGGGAAAAATAAAATCAATAAATGAATAAAAGAGTCCTAATTAATTTTCTCTTTAATAATTATTAAAAAGGATTATTATTTAAGAGGGAAAATAATTTTTTTTCATGCAAATATTTTCAAACTCATGTATATTTTTAAAGGTGTGTGCTTTTTGAAGCTAATTTACAAAATAGAAGAAGGGGAAATTTCTTTTGCACACCTAAACAAGGAATTTGAAGAAGCTTTTTTTTGAAGAAATTATAAAAGTAAAACTTTACTTCCCTTCCCTGATTCCATGCACTCACTCCTCCATAATCTCAAGGCATGTATTTTATGGAGATGTAGTTATTTTTTTTGGAAAACAAATAATTAACAAGTTGAAGAAATAATAATGGAAATGTTGATTAATTTTGACCCCCAAAGTCAAAATGTCAAATATTATAGGCAAAGAATTTCTTGTCATGATTTACTATCCTTTTTAATAGTCATTTACATGCTTTAGTGGTCTTCAAATAGTGTTTATAAGGTCTTATTAGCAAAGATTAAGGTAGTTTTGGAGAAATTAAGGTAATGTCTAGCTTAGGTCTTGTAGTGGTCTAATCATGTCATGGAGTGATGGGACTTGGTCAAGTAATCTCATAGGTACCTAGGTGTTCTTAAAATTATTCTAATTCCTTCACTAAATTTTATAAACATTTTATGATGATTTGAAAAGGTTAAGGTTATTTTGAAAACTTTAGGGTAAAGTTTAATGAAGGAAAATGAGCTTTTTACTAACTCCAATGTGTGTCAAAGCCCAAAAATACTAAAAATACAGAAAATAAACTTTACAAGGACCTTGTATCAGTTATAAAACTTCCCTACATGTTAGGATGTTAGATAGAAGTTAGAATATTAAATTTCAATGCTTATAGGGGAGCTTTGGTACTTATACAGACTTATTGAACTCACTTCCAGGTGAAAATAGTTTATCATGAAATTTCAGATTTTAGAGGTCATAATAATGTGTTGAAATAAATTTAAATTCTCAAAATTGTATAATATTCTCCCTCTCTCCCATCACTCTCTTCACAAGCTCATGAAGACGATTTTAAAGTGAATAGTATAGGTTGTACAGGTAGAGTTAGACGCTAATATTTTGACTAGATTTGGGGAACCATATGGGATATAAATTAGTGGCATTGGTAATTTGATTGAGATCTTTAAATTTATGAAAAATTTATAAGGAGTTAAGGTTCTTTTTTGAGGCTCTAATCCCCATAGGATGAGTTTTGTGTAACTCCCATAAAACTGTGAAATTGTTAGATGCATGAAATAAATTGGAAAAGATCATAAGAGGTATGAATAACCATATTATACATTAATTCACTAGGTTGGCATGTGTGGGAATCCATTTTATAAGTAAAGTTACTCTCTTGCATAGTTTATAGATTGGCTATCATAGTTTCTATTTGTTCTAAGGTTTTAAGGTCTAAAGTGATAAATAATATTTCATATCATGTTTTAATTCCCATATTTATCTAAAATACCATCATGTATCAATTTTATACTCTAAGAAAACCTTCCCCAAATCAATTCACAATGCTCCCTTAGTTTGATGATTAAGTGTGTGAGCTACATGCAATAATGAAGTAACAATGTTTGGTTTTGCATTGTTCAAGGGTGTATACAAGTATTGACCTCATTAGTAATATAATGGTATTATAATAAAACACCATTAAGACATTGGAGGTATAATAATATGAGAATAAAGTTCAACATCCACTTTTAAAGAATATGAAGGTATTTTAGTCACTCACAAGTCTACAAACTTATAAGTGAGTTTTCATGATTTAGATTCATGGTGAAAGTATTTTGGAAATGTAAATATGTATCTCAAACTTATATACACTCATTGGACACTGAATAACTCCATTAAATACCATCAAAGAGTAGGAATGAATGAAGAAACTCTAACCTCTATAGAAAACCTTGTATATAAGGAGACCCCCTACTACATGCCTTATTTTCACTAACTACAATGTGTGGAAAAGGACATAAGAAAAGAGATTTATTTGTTACAATATATAAATTAAAAGATCACAAGAAGAATATTTAATAGTCAATGTAAGAAAAAAGGTAGACCTACAGGTAGTGAACATATCAGTCCTCATTTTAAAGAAAGATATTTGTTTATACAAGGAAGAGTGGTATTGTGAACATGATTTTAGGCATGAAATAACAAATCACATGCTAATTATGAAACTTAATTATTTTAAGGCCAATGAGGATTGGTATAATGGGTCTATATGCTCAAATATTCATGCACACAAGCCTACATATGAGGATAAGAAGATAGAGGTTGAGAATATTATGAAAAGGGAAAATAAACCTTGTGGTGTAGTGAGAATAGATTTACAATTAGGTTTATATAATTTTATTTTCCATGACTTAATTGAATAAAACACGATATGCAAGACTTGACATTTCATCCTTCCAAGGACTAACACTTGAAAACAGGCTTATAAAGGTGTAAGAAAAATATTGTATGTTTATGGAAGCATGATGTTTAGAGAGTGATAAGGAAAATGTATAAACCCTTAGACTATTAAAAAGTATTGTATTTTATCATTGGTTTCTATTTAATACCTTGAGACTCAAAATTCATTTAAGCACCTAATGACCACCTACAATTTTCTTCAAAAAAGCCATTCTCAAAACTTGAGAAGAGTGCCACCTACATTTAATGATATGGGAGTTTGGGTGAGGTGTTAGAAATGTATAGATTTAGTTTAATAAAAAAGAGCCAAAATAGGGGTTGAGGTTAAGATTTATTGTCTATAAGACTCACTTCAACTCCCTATACACAACTAGTTTACTACCTATAGGCCTGCCTACCTTGCTAAGAATAAATTGCTTATCTAGAGTGAATAAAAGAGGTATAGGGAAATAAAATAATTTTTATATGGTTCATGACGAAAAAATGACCCCATATAACTCTCAATAAACATCAATATTAAGGAGAAACATATGAGTTATATTTAGGCCTAACAGGTATGAATCCAAACAACATAGATTTGCTTAGGTTGAAAGTTGTTTTTGATGTAAGAGACATATAAGTATAAAGGAGAATAAATATATTTTTTAAATTATTTTCTAAATCTATCATGATTACACATGAGATTAAATATTAAAAAAATGATGTAAGGATAGATAGGTCTATTTAGTACTGATTGAACCCATAAAAGCATACAACCATGTGTGCAGACTTTTATGATGGAAGATGGTTTGTATGTGGATTTCAGACCATAATGACTATAGGGAGGTTTTATAACTATAAAATAATCATTCCATGAAGTTTATAACATTTTAAAAGTGGGTAAAATTCTCAAACATAGTCATCTAGGGTCACTAGCATTAACTTGCTCAAGAACCCTAGCATGAGTTCATGAAGGCTATAGTAGGGTTGGAGAAGAAATGTGATAATATAATCATGGGAAATAATCAATATGGATATCACATACCTAAATAGGTTATTATAAAATCTAAAAAAACATCAAGAGTGCTCTTTCAGACCTCAACCCTTCTTAACATCACAAAATATAGTCTACCAGCCCAAGAGGTCACCTTCTCTTACTCATTACAGTACGAAGAGACTTCATGGGACCTTGGTCTCCTAAGGAGAGTTATAAAACCATTTTTAATTTCAATTAGTGAATTTTTTATCTCATTCATGCCTCAGGATATATGAATCATCTTTAAGAGTAAAAGGCACTCATAGGCTGCCCAAATAGACTAGTTTTAACCCAATGAGAGAGAATATTATTTTTATGCATCTATATGAATGGAAAAATACTTTAAATTACATGGATGAAGTAAAAAATCTTATGATCACCTCCCCATGCCATTGGTTGGTAATTTTAAGGTATAGGTGTATGTGAAAGGACCAAAAAAGGTTGTTTTAAGTTGTTTGGGAGGTTTATACAAGGTGTCAAGATCTAAAAATTTACATGGAGGATTCTCAGGAGGTCATTAAACTAAATCACATGTTTATTTTAGGTTTAAATCATTTGGGAAACTTGTGGGTCCAAAATTTAGTCTATAGGTAGAGAGGCCTAATTAAGACCTAGTTAGGATTAAGAAACGAATGAAAAAGACACTTTCATTAAAATTTTAGACTTTAAACTTGGAATGGAGATGTAAAGCCATAATAGGTAATTAAATATGTGTTTTTTTATCAAAAAACTTTGCACATTATTCTACACAAGGAAGTTTACATGTTTTCAAGGCTACAAGGAATGAGGCTTAATGAGGCCTTTTGGTGTAAAATGAATTATTGAGGGTAGTTTGAGACCTATAAATGAATTTTTTTAGGTATGATATGATTTAAATAGACCATCCATAGAGAGATAAAAAATTGGAGAAGATGAATTCATGTTTTGACACTTGGAAGTGTTGGATTATTTTATGATCCAAAATATTTAGTTTGTTTATGTTTTGTTTATTTGTTGGTTTTTTGGGTTGTTTTACCCAATAGTTGGTTCTTTAACCAACTCATATTCTTTTAATATTTAAATTATTACATAATTTAAAAAATTAAATATGTTTTGATATTGAATATATTTTATTATTAGTCCTCCATTGTTCACCTACTATTTTTATACACATAATATTTTCACCTTTATCAATTATTGATGCTTTCTATCTTTTAGGACCCTATCGAGTATAAATAACTGTGAGTTCACACCTTAAAGGGTGAATTGATAAAGGGGTGGGAAAACCATTGGTGGTTCATAGGATTATTTTCCCTTTTACCACTTGATATCTACACACTTATCTCCTAAAAACCATTCTCCTAAGCTTTATCTCTTATTTGCACCATCTTCTAGTCATTTACCACCCTCATTAGCCCTTCCCCTAACCTAAAACCTTTTTTGGTAGTTTACATGACTATGTCAGCCAGGTTGACCCTTTATTGTTATTTATTATAGCTTACTAAGAAATAATCATCCATGGTTGACTTAGTTCATTATTTAGTAAGTTTCTTGTCAATTACAATACTAGGTTGACCAGGACGACTCAGCCTAAACTATTAGAAGGGTTTAGGTTTAGATATGCCTATATAACCACATTCATTTCTCATTATTAAAGAGAAAATAAACTAGTTATTATATTTTTTTATTCTTTACAATCTACTCTTCCACCATTCTACTTGAGGAGTCTTAGCTTAAGGTTTCTACTTGAAAAAGAATCTTGCCTTGAGAATAAGTTTTGGATGCTTTCCTATTTTTTAGTGATCCTTACAAACCACAATAACCTCTTACAGAGAACTTTTGGCTAAGGGAGAGATTAATTCTTGATAGGTTTGCCATCAAAGTAAGTATCTCTAACTTTGTTTCTCTCTTAACAGATAAAAGTAACATAAGTAATGGCTTTTGAATACTAATACTAATTCACTCGATGCATTAAGGTCTTATCTCTACATATATTAATTAGGATTCTCTTATGCATGTTTATTTTTATGTTTAATAACCCTCACTTTGTGTAACATGATTTGGTGAGCTCTAGATTATATTTTTTCTTTACTTGTTATTAGTATAGTGAATATGAAAACACATAACCTAGTTAAGGTCACTGCATACTTTTTCTTGACTAGAGAATTTAGAACCCTCCCTAGTGACATTATTTATGGTGAGATATCCCTTGTCTATTTATAGAGGATCCATATTGGACATGACCCTAATTATATAATTTATTCACATTTAGAAGTATAAGTAGGATCTATCTTCTTCAATTTAGGATTGATTCATAGATATGTTACATTTCCCTTTACATAAATTCTAGAGAACCTAGCGTGAATCTAACCCTTACATGTTTTCTTTCATGTTTTTGATTTATATCATTTTATTATTTTCTTTATTTATGATACTAAGTCAACCAAGATAGTATAATGCTAAATTTTGTGCACATGTTTAACACACAGTCATATCAAAAAAACTTTACTCTTTTTGTGTAGGTCATCATCAGATCCATGTTACTAGATTTAATATGTTGAAACAATATTCTTATTTAGTTTTAGATAAAAAACTATGTCAAACATATCAAATTAATATTCTAGTTAGCATCTTAAACAACAAAGTCATGTAGGTAGACTTAGTCTTCCTCTCAACATCCAATTAATAAACTAAGTTGACCAAGTCAACTTAATCATCCTAAAAATTTTCAATAAATAGGGTTTTATAGAACTGGGTTGACCCAATAAACTTAGTTGGTAGAAATTGAAAGTAGAATTTTAGGCACTTTTACATAAATTTTGCAATTCCTAGCATCTTCCAAACCACCAAGGTTCATTTCTCTCCCTCTCTTTCAATTCAGTTCTTCATTTTTGTTCTATTTTATTTAAGTTTGTTGTCTTCAAAATTTCAACCCTACAACAAACTAAGTTGACCTAGTGGACTTAGTTCTATAGTCTAACTTATGTATAAAAGACTAAATCAACCTAGTTGAATTAGTTCATAAGGATTATTATTTCCACAGTAAAGTAGTGACCCTATTGACTCTATTATGTAATGCTTGTATATAATGTCATCTAAATAGACTCTATACCATTCATATTTTTGAGAATTAACATACTACTTTCTATTAATTAATTCACACTTTTATTTCTAGTTGTTTTCATTCCTAGAGTATCTCACATAGTATAATTGGGTGATTTTTCAAAATATTGTTTAGTTTCACTATTTTTCCCTTTTTTCACCACTACCAAATCACTCAAATTTGAAAATTCATTTAAAATTTATCTTTCCAAGGCCTACCTACTTGGATTTCATCACCAAGGAGGAAGCTGACTTGGTTTAATGGATAAGTACAAACACATGGTTAATGGCATATATTGGTAAAAAACATAACATCCCTATCACTATAGGATTATGAAGTGAGGGGGTTAGCCACAATACCAAGCTAATAACATTTACAACATAGATCTATTTCATCCTAAACATCCTAAAAACATCCATAGATTGCTTTCTAGTTCCCTAATTTTATACAAATTCCATATCACACTTTAAATAACACTTCATAATAATATTACAACACTCAAAGTGACCACTTATTTAGCATTTAATATCTATTTGACTATTTTCTCTCTGATCATTATGTGTTTTATTACAAAAAATTACATTGGCTAACATTGGTGCAAAGTTTTGTGCTATGTGAGCCAATTGGATCATCCTCATTGATCCAATTATTTGTGTGTTTGATTTAATTTCTTATTTAAAATTATATTTACAAAAAAATTCCCTATTTTAGCATATTTTTGTTTTGTTCAACATAGTCTCTTATCAACTATCTTTCCCCAATTATAATACTAAGTTGACCCAATCAACCTAGTACTCCTTTCTACCAATAAAATTACACTACTAAGTCAACCTAGTTAACTATGTATTCTTATCAGACTATCTCCTTCCTTTCCCATCAGTAATAAGGCAACCTAGTTGACCTAGTACTATTCTTCCCCATATCTAATAGTACTAAGTTGACCTAGTTAACTCTGTATTTTTCCTAGTTTAATATCCTTCCTTGTTCAATAGTACTAAGTCAACTTGGTTGACCCAATACTCTTTTGGCCCATGTTTAGTAAAACTAAGTCAAATTGGTTGACTAAATAATCTTTCATCCCTTTTTTAGACATATACAATAGACCCCATTGACCTTGTATCTAATTACTTACCTTGGTCTCTTATCTATATAACTTAGTTCTTTATTTCTTATTCCTTAGAATTCAGTTCATTTCCCTCAAACATCATGCATTACCCTATTAGATTATTCTTGGACAACTTAAATCCATTTAGACACTCTATGGGATGTTCCTTTCTCCCTCTCTTTAGCTCCCAAGAGAACCCTCATGCTTGGAACACCTATTCCCCTCCTTCATCTGTGGATTGCAACATGGTTCAAATTACACCTCAAGATGAAGTAGGTAGATCCAATCCTTTTTGTACCTATCGATACAATTCTCATCTCCAAGATTTCCAAATTAATGAGGATGAAATTGACATAATTCTATATGATAATAACACTAGTAAACTACCTCCCAATAAGCCTCCCCCTAATTTCAATTCAAGGATTTTTCCTACAAACACCAACCCACCAATTGATATGACTCAACTTATTTCACAAGTCATAGAGCAAATGAATATAATGAAAATTTATAAAAACTCTCAAATGATGCAACTAAAAAATCATTTGATCAATGTGGCTAATCAACCATCTACTCTAATTCCTCAAGCCAACCGATATTTTATCCCTCCACCTCTTAAAGATGCCTTGGGAAATGTTATTCCTCAACCTATCATGAATAACAAAATGATTAAAACTATACAAAATGAGCCTTTGTCTCCCTTCATTGTATCCATTGATATTGGTAATATATCTCCAACAATCAAGTATTATGGGAATAAATACCATGAATTATTTCTCAAAGCATTTGACAATCTCTATAAAGAGAGGATCTAAACTAATACCTTTTCCACAAATAAAATTCTAGTTAAAACCTTCACTAGTGATGTATTAGAATGGTACAACCAATTTCCCCAACATTCCATTTAGAAACTTTAATATTTATTCAATCCTCTAGTTAAGGAATTTCAACACAATAACCTTCTTGAAAATTTCCTTAGGGATTTCATCAATGCTAAACAAACTCCTATCGAATCAACTCATGACTTCATCAAACGGTGTAAATCCCTAGCCCATAAGATTAACCATAATATGAGTGATGATAGTATATTTAAACTCTTTATAAATGATTTAACTCCTTCACTTCAATATAAGGTTCAACCTTTCACTTCTCAAACACTTAATCAAGATCTTAATCAAGCTAAATGACAAGACATCTTAATGAAGCAATTATAACCTAATATTAAAATGATTAAAGTCTCTTTTAAAACTTATAATAATTCCATCACCATCAATAATCTTTAAAATAAACTAGGAATTTCTAAAGCCAAAAATCCCTCATCTTCTCACATACCACTAATCATGGAGCAAATGAAACATTTCTTACTAGCCTCTATACCCCATTATTATCCTAACAATCCTCCTAAATGGTATGACCCTAATAAATTTTGTTTGTTCCATGCAAACATTGGTTATTAATAAATTTTTATATCTTACATGCTTGGTGATTCCTTTAATCATGAAGCCATGATCCAACTCCATCATAAAGAGTACAAAATTGTTTCTCAAAATGACAAACTCCTAAAGCTTTTTCTTCCAGTAAACAAAAATATTTCCCACATCTAATAACTAACCAAATGATAAGTATGTTTGTGTTATTTATTCTTATTATGACCAATATTAAAAATAATTCTCAATACATTAACGTATCTAATTTCAATTATCATTTCAAGCCATCTCACAAAAATCTTGTCACAAAACCTAAGAAACCATCTTTGAAGGAACAAATTCTCAAAGATACTACAACCACTAATTTATCTTCATAAGCCCACGAGGAACCACTTTATTATTCTAAACCCATAATATCTCTCATTCCTTAAAAATATAACATATTTTATAAAACACAAACTAGTTCTTCTAAATCACATTGGAACTTTCTCAAAAAACTTAACTCCATTCCTTGTAAGATTCCACTTATGGAGTTAGTCTATACTTCCCCTATCATCACAAGTTCCTCATGAAATAGTTATGAGAAATTAAATAAGAATATTCTATAGATGAATAACCACCCTCTAATGAGCCTCAACCTACCAACATACATATCATTGATTACATTTGTCCTTATTTCAAGCCTTTTATTTAATTTCTTGAAGAGGACATGATTAATGATGAAATCTTTTTTTTCATTGATGATCTACCACTATTCTTAAAGATAGCCTTTAATATTACCCTTATTCATAAAAATTTAATTAATAAAGGCTTAGGTATTAATGTTACATATTTATGGCTCATCCAATAACTTGGATATAATAAATATCATCTCAAGCAAACCCACCTTACCTATCATGGATTTGATAAAACTAATCAAAATCCACTTAGTTATATTTGGCTTCCTCTGACAATTGGACCCAAGACATTTTAAACTAAACTTTTGTTCTTTGATCTTACCTTATCTTATAGCATACTCCTCAATCACCCTTAGACTCATAGAATGAGGGCCATCACCTCTTTTGATAGCCAATGAATCAAATTATTACATAATGATAAAATGTATAAGCATGAGGTTGATCCTAACACTTTGAGTATTCAACTTACTCATCCAAAATCTTAATATCTTATTCCTACCATGCCTACCATCAATAATGTTACCTTTCCTAAATTCATCAACATCAATCCAAACATACAAGTCACTCTTAATGATTTAGATGATGATGAACCTAATGACTTGAAACATAACTGAAACACTACTAAAATACCTCCTTATATCTTAGAGTGGATTATTCCCTCTTTATTAACTCGTGATTATAATATTCCTCTCATTGATGAGATCACTGATTTGTCCCCTCCATATAATGCTCAGGAGCCTTCTTACCTTGAAGATGCCTTCACATGTAATGACTAATAAGTGGCTAAATTATTCCAAGATATTCTAATCATGTCTCCATGAAAATTTAGTGACTTTGAAATTTTACCTTCTAAAACTCCCCATGAATCTTAAGCATGTACCATCTCTCCAACATATGATGATAAGTACCTCATGGCCCAAGCTTAATTTTGACACTTGGGTTTACAACATTATCAAAAAACTTTAGCTCAAATATATTATGTTCACACTATTTCCATGTATTTTTCCTTATCTCTTGAAGGTCATGTGCCTCCCACCAATACTCCACTTCCCTATACTCCTTGGGTGGTTGAATATATCCTACCTTCTAAATTTCCAATATTTTAATCAATATGTTCACAATATTTCCATGTATTTTTCCTTATCTCTTGAAGGTCATGTGCCTCCCACCAATACTCCACTTCCCTATACTCCTTGGGTGGTTGAATAAATCCTACCTTCTAAACTTCCAAAAATTCTTACACCTTATCTACCACATATAGATCTCATAATGACATCTAGTTGTTTCCTTGTAAAAAAACTAAAAACACACTAATATTATATAATCAATCTACTCCTTCTACTCTTGAGATTACACTAATGCCAAGGCCACTGATGTCCGTCGGATACACTATGAATATGATACCATGATAATCAAATTCTATGTATAGAAGTAGATGTTGAGTATGATTTCCATCTTCCCACTTTGACTAGTGATGAATATATTCTTGATTTACTTCATGCTTGATAACCTCAACTTCCTTAGCAACAACACAAACTAGAGAACTTTAAAAAAAGCCCCTTGTTTTAGTAACTTCATTGCTATAATTGACCCTAAAGCTAGTTCTATATCTTCTTTACCCACTTTACCAAACCACTTCTAAGATGGAAATGATACACTTATCAAATAAAATGATCACATTGAATATGGTACTCCATTATGCCCTAGACCAATTATACTTTATCATGAATTCACACCTACTAAACATGATAAATTTAGCTTATTTTTCCATAAATATCATAAGTTATTTTCTTGGTGATATGAAGACATGCATATCATTTAACCTAACATTGTGGTTAATAACATCATCACCTATATCGATGCCAAACTTGTATGCCAAAAGCAATAAAAATTGCCACCTAAAGTTTCCACTTTATGCCATAAATGAATCATCAAACTTATTGATGCTAAGATTATCAAACCAGTGGCATATTATGAATGGGTTTCTAACATAGTCCTTATTAAAAAAAAGGTCAACATTGTCATTTATATCTACATTCATTTTTATATTTTAATCTTTCTTATCCCAATTAAAACTTCCCTCTACCTTTAATAGATGCCATTGTTGATTCCATAACTAGTTTTGAGAGGTTGTCTCTTATGTATGGTTTTTCAGGCTAAAACAAATTCACATTACCATCAAAGACAAAAATAAGACCAATTTAACCATAGAATGGGGAACTTATTTCTATGTTGAGCCCATGAGATTCAAGATAAAAATAAATGATTTAAGGATAGATAGGTCTATTTAGTACTGATTGAACCCATAATAAGCATACAACCTGTGTGAAATTTTTTATGATGGAAGACAGTTTGTATGGGGAGTTCAGACCATGATGACTCTAGGGAAGTTTTATTACTATAAAATAATCATTCTAGGAAGTTTATAACATTTTTAAAGTGGAGAAAATTCTCAAACATGGTCATCTAGGGTCACTAGCATTGACTTGCTTAAGAACCCTAGCATGAGTTCATAAAGGCTATAGTAGGGTTGGAGAAGAAATGTGAAAAAATAATAATGGGAAATAATCAATTTGGATGTAACATAAATTAATAGGTTATTATAAACTCTTAAAAAACAAAAAGAGTGCTCCTTCAGACCTCAACGCTTCTTGACATCACAAAATTTAGTCCACCAGTCCAAGAGGTCACCTTCTCTTACTTAGTATAGTATGGAGAGACTTCATGGGACCTTGGTATCATAAGGAGAGTTATATAACCCTTTTTAATTTCAATTAGTGAAAATTTCTAGTTGATTTATGCCCCAAGATATATGAATCATCTTTAAGAGTAAAAGGCAATCATAGGCTGCCCAAATATACCAGTTTTAACCCAATAAGAGAGAATAATATTTTTATACATCTATATGAATGGAAAAATACTTAAAATGACATGGATGAAGTACAAACTCTTATGATCACCTCCCCATGCCATTGGTTGGTAATAATAAGGTATAGGTGTACATGAAAGGACCAAAGAAGGTTGTTTTAAGTTGTTTTGGAGGTCTATACAAGGTGTCAAGATCTAAAAATTGACATGGAGGATTCTCAAGAGGTCATTAAAGTAAATCACATGGTTATTTTAGGTTTCAAGAATTTGGGAAACTTTTGTGTCCAAAATTTAGTCTCTAGGTAGAGAGGCCTAATTAAGACCTAGTTAGGATAGAGAAATGGATAAAAAAGTCATTTTCATTCAGATTCTAGACTTCAAACTTGGAATGGAGATGAAAATCCATACTAGGTACTCAAATATATGCTTTTTTATCAATAAACTTTGTAAATTATTATACACAAGGAAGTTTACATGTTTTCAGGGCTATAAGGAATGAGGCTAAATGAGGCCTTTTGGTGTAAAATGAATTCTTGAGGGTAATTTGAGTCCTCTAAATGATTTGTTTCAGGTATGATATGATTTAAATAGACCATCCATAGAGAGTTAAGAAATTGGAGAAGATGAATTCATGTTTTAACACTTGGAAGTGTTGGATTATTTTATGATCCAAAATATTTAGTTTGTTTATGTTTTGTTTATTTATTATTTTTTTGGGTTGTGTTACCCAATAGTTGGTTATGTAACCAAATCTTATTACTTTAATATTTAAATTCTTACATAGTGTAAAAAATTAAATATGTTTTGATATTGAATATATTTTATTATTATTCATCCATTATTCACCTACTATTTGTATACACATAATATTTTCACCTTTATCAATTATTGATGCTTTCTATCTTTTATGACCCTATCGAGTATCAAAAAAATTGAGTGCACACCTTAAAGGGTGAATTTTTAAAGGGGTGGGAATACAATTTGTGGTTCATATGATTATTGTCCCTTTTTCCACTTTATATCTACACACTTATCTCCTAAAAACCATTCTCCTAAGCTTTAACTCTTATTTGCACCATCTTCTAGTCATTTACCACCCTCATTAGCCATTCCCATAAACTACAACCCTTTTTGGTAGTTTACATGACTATGTCAACCAGGTTGACCCTTTATTGTTATTTATAATAGCTTACTAAGAACTGAGTCATGCATGGTTGACTCAGTTCATTATCCATTAAGTTTATTGTCAATTACAATACTAGGTTGACCAGATCGACTCAACCTAAAATTTTATAAGGGTTTAGGGTTAGATATGCCTATATAACCACATTAATTTCTCATTATTAAAGAGAAAATAAAGGATTTATTGTTCTTTCGTGCTTATTTACAATCTACTCTTCCACCATTCTAATTGAGGAGTCTTAGCATAGGGTTTCTACTTGAAAAAGAATCTTGTCTTGAGAATATGTTTTGGATGCTTTCTCATTTCTTAATGATCCTTACAAACCACAATAACCTCTTACAAAGCACTTTTGGCAAAGGGAGAGATTAATTATCGATAGGTTTTTCATCAAAGTAAGTATCTCTAACATTGTTTCTCTCTTTGTAGATAAAAGTAGCATAAGTAATGGCTTTTGAATACTAATACTAATTCACTCCATGCATTAAGGTCTCATCTATACATATATTAATTAGGATTATCTTATGCATGTTTATTCTTATGTTTACTAACCCTCACTTTGTGAAACATGATTTGGTGAGCACTAGATTATATTTTTTCTTTAATTGTTATTAGTATAGTGAATATGAAAACACAGGACCTAGTTAAGGTCACTGCATAATTTTTCTTGACTAGATGCTTTGGAACCCTCCCCAATGACATTATTTATGGTGAGATATCCCTTCTCTATTTCTATAGGATCCATATTGGCCATGACCCTAATTATATAATGTATTCCCATTTAGAAGTATAAGTAGGATCTATCTTCTTTAATTTAGGATTGATTCATAGATATGTTGCATTTACCTTTACATACATTCTAGTGAACCCAACGTGAATCTAACCCTTACAATTTTTCTTTCATGTTTTCCATTTATATCATTTTATTATTTTCTTTATTTATGATACTATTTTGACTAAGATATTATAATGCTAACTTCTATGCACATGTTTAACACACAGTCATATCAAAACAACTTTTCTCTTTCTGTGTAGGTCATCATCAGATACATGTTACTAGATTGAATAGGTTGACACAATATTATTATTCATTTTTAGATAACAAACGAAGTCAAACATGTCAACTTAATATTCTAGTTATCATCCTAAACAACAAAATAAGTTATGTAGGTAGACTTAGTATTCCTCTCAACATCCAATTAACAAACTAAGTTGACCAGGTCAACTTAGTCATCTTAAAAAATTTCAACAAATAGGGTTTTATAGAACAAGGTTGACCCAATCAAGTTAGTTGGCAAAACATTAAAGTAGAATTTTAGGCACTTTTACATAAATTTTGAAATTCCTAGCATCTTCCCACCACCAAGGTTCCTTTCTTTCTCTCTCTTTCAATTCAATTCTTCATTATAGTTCTATTTTATGTAAGTTTGTTGTCTTCAAAATTTTAACCCTACAATAAAATAAGTAGACCTAGCTGACTTAGTTTTATAGTCTAACTTTTGTATAAAAGACTAAATCAACCTAGTTGATTTAGTTCTTAAGGACTCTTGTTTCCACAATAAAGTAGTGAACCTATTGATTCTATTATGTAATGTTTGCATTTAATGTCATCTAAATGGATTCTATACCATTCTTATTTTTGATAATTAAAAAATTACTTGCTATTAATTAATTCAAACTTTTATTTCTAGTTGTTTACATTCTTAAAGTATATCACATAGCATAATTAGGTGATTTTTCAAAATATTGTTTAGTTTCACTATTTTTCCATTTTTGTACACACTACCAAATAACTCAAATTTAAAAATTCATTTAAAATTTATCTTCCCAAGGGATACCTATTTGGATTTCATCACCAAGGAGGAAGCTGACTTGGTTTAATGGATAAGTATAAACACATGGTTAATGACATATATTGGCAAAACACCCAACATCCTTATCACTATAGGACTGTGAAGTGAAGGGGTAAGCCACAATACCAAGCTAATAACATTTCCAACATAGATCCATTTCATCCTAAACATCCTAAAACCATCCATAGATTACTTTTTAGATCCCTACTTTTATCCAAATTCCATATCACACTTTAAATAACACTTCATAATAATCTAACAACACTCATAGTGACCACTTATTTAGCATTTAATATTTATTTGACTACTTACTCTCTGATCATTGTGTGTTGTATTACAAAAAAATGCATTGGCTAACATTGGTGCAAGGTTTTAAGCTGTGTGAGCCAATTAGATAATCCTCATTGATCCAATTATTTATGTGTTTGATTTAATTTATTATTTAAAATTATATTTTCAAAAATTTTCCCTATTTTATCATATTGTTGTTTTGTTCAACATAGTCTCTTATAGACTATCTTTTTCCCAATTATAATACTAAGTTGACTTGATCAAGCTAGTACTCCTTTCTACCAATCAAAGTACACTACTAAGTAAACCTAGTCGACTATGTATTCTTGTGAGACTATCTCTTTCCTTTCCCATTCATAATAATTCAACCTAGTTGACCTAGTACTCTTCTTCCCCCTATCTAGTAGTACTAAGTTAACCTAGTTAACTCTGTATTATTCCTAGTTTAATATCCTTCCTTGTTTAATAGTACTACATTAACTTGGTTGACCTAAGACTCTTTTGGACCCTATTTAGTAATACTAAGTCAAATTGGTTGACTCAATAATCTTTCATCCCTTTTTTAGACATATATAATCAACCCCATTGACCTTGTATCTAATTACTGACCTTCGTCTCTTATCTATACAACTTAGTTTTCTATTTCTCATTCCTTAGCATTCAGTTCATTTCCTCCAAACATCATGCATTCCCCTATTAGATTATTCTTGGACAAATTAAATCCATTTAGACACTCTATGGGATATCCCTTTCTCCCTCTCTTTAGCTCCCAAAAAAACCCTCATGCTTGGAACACCTATTCCCCTCCATCTGTGGATTGCAACATGGTTCAAATTACACCTCAAGATGAAGTAGGTGGATCTAATCCTTTTTTTACATATCAATACACATCTCATCTCTAAGCTTTCCAAATTAATGAGGATTAAATTGACATAATTCTATATGATAATACCACTAGTAATCCATCTCCCAATAACCCTCCCCCTAATACCAATTCGGGGATTTTTTCTACAAACACCAACCCACTAATTGATATGACTCAGATTATTTCACAAGTCATGGAACAAATTAATTTAATGAAAAATTATAAGAACTCTCAAATGATGCAACTAAAAATTCATTTGATCAATGTCGCTAATCAACCATCGACTCTAAGTCCTCAAGCCAACCCAAATTTTATCCATCCACCTCTTAGAGATGCCTTGGGAAATGTTATTACTCAACATATCATGAATAAAAAAATGATTAAAACTATACAAAATTAGCCTTTATCTCAATTCATTGTATGCATTGATATTGGTAATATCTCTCCATCTATCAAGTATAATGGGACTAAAGACCATGAATTCTTTCTCAAAGAATTTGACAATCTCTATAAAGAGTGGATCTAAACTAATACCTTTTCCACAAATAAAATTATAGTTAAAACCTTCACTAGTGATGTATTGGAATGGTAAAACCAATTTCCCCAACATTCCATTTGGAAACTTGAATATTTAGTCAATCCTCTAATTAAGGAATTTCAACACAATGACCTTCATAAAAAATGCCTTATCAATTTCATCAATGTTAAACAAATTCCTATTGAATCAACTCATGACTTCATTAAATGATGTAAATCCATAACCCATAAGATTAACCATAACATGACTGATGATAATCTATTTAAATTCTTTATAACTGATTTAACTCCTTCACTTTAATATGAGGTTCAAACTTTTACTCCTCAAACACTTAATCAAGATCTTGATTAAGCTAAATGACAAGACATATTAATGAAGCATTTCAAACCTAATACCAAAATACTTAAAATATCTTTTAAAAATTATACTAATGCTATCACCATCAATACTCTTTAAACTAAACTAGGAATTTCTAAAGCTGACAATCCCTCATCTTCTCACATACCTCTAATCGTGCAGCAATTGAAACATTTCTTACCAACCTCTATACCCTTTTCTTATCCTAATAAGCCTCCTAAATGGTATGACCCTAATAAATTTTGTTTTTTCCATGCAAAAATTGGTCATTACTAAATTTTTATATCTTACATGCTTGGTGATTCCTTTAATCAGGAAGTCATTATCCAACTCCATTGTCAAAAGTACAAAACTACTTCTCAAAATGACAAACTCCTAAAGCTTTTTCTTCCAGTAAAAAAATATATTTTCCCACATCTAATAACTAACCAAATGCTAAGTATGTTTGTGTTATTTATGCTTACTATGACCAATATTACAAAGAATTATCAATACATTAATGCATCTAATTTCAATTATCATTACAAGCCATCTCATAAAAATATTTTCACAAAACCTAAGAAACCATCTTTGGAGGAAAAAGTTCTCAAAGATACTACAATGAATAATTTATATTCATAAGCCCTTGAGGACCCACTTTATTATTTTGAACCCCTAATATCTCTCATTCCTTCAAAATAATATTTTCTAAAATACAAACTGGTTCTTCTTATAAATCACATTGGAACTTTCTCAAAAAACTTAACTCCATTTCTTGTAAGATTCCACTTATGGAGTTAGTCTATACTTCCCCCTATCATCGCAAGTTCCTCATGTAATAGTTACAATAAATTAAAGAACCATATTCTATAGATGAATAGCCACCCTCTAATGAACCTCAACCTACCAACATACATATCATTGAATCCATTTGTCCCTATTTCAAGCCTTTTATTTAATTTATTGAAGAGGACATGATTAATGATGAAATCTTTTTTTGCACTGATGATCTACCAATATTCATTAATGTATCCATTAATACTACCCTTATTCATAAAAATTTAATTAATGAAGGATCATGTATTAATGCTACATCTTTATGGCTCATCCAAAAACTTGGATATAATAAATATCATCTTAAGCAAACCAACCTTACCTATCATGGATTTGATAAAACTAATCAAAATCCACTTGGTTATATTTGGCTTCCTCTGACAATTGGACCCAAGACCTTTTAAACTAAACTTATGGTCTTTGATCTTCCCTTATCTTATATCATACTCCTTGATGATCCTTAGACATGTATAATGAGGGCCATCACCTCTTTCGATAGACAATGAATCAAATTATTACATAATGATAAAAGTTATAAGCATGAGGTTGATCTTAACCCTTTGAGTATTCAACTTACTCATCCAAAATCTCAATATGATATTCCTACCATGCCTACCATCAACAATGTTCCCTTTCCTAATTTCATCAACATCAATCCAAACATACAAGTCACTCTTATTGATTTAGATGATGATGAACCTAATGACGTGAAACATAATTGAAACACTACTAAAATACCTCCTTATATCTCAGAGTGGCTTCCTCCCTCTTTATTAACCCATGATTGTACTATTCTTCTCATTGATGAGATCACTGATTTGTCCCCTCCGTATAATGCTCAAAATATTTCTTACCAATATGATGCCTTCACATGTAATGACTAAGAAGTAGCCAAATTATTCAAAGATCCTCTAATCATGTCTCCATGAAAATTCAATGACTTTGAAATTTAACCTTATGAAACTCCCCATGAATCTTAAACATGTACCATCTCTCCAACCTATGATGATAACTACATCATGGCCCAAGCTCAACCTTGAGACTTTGATATACAACATAATAAAAAAACTTTAGCTCAAATATATGATTTTAATTAATATGTTCACACTATTTCAATGAATTTTTCCTTATCTCTTGAAGGTCATGTGCCTCCCACCAATACTCCACTTCCCTGTACTCCTTGGGTGGTTGAATAAATCCTACCTTCTAAATTTCCAAAATTTTACACCTTCTCTACCACATATAGATCTAATCACTACATATAATTATTTCCTTGTAGAAAAAACTAACACACTAATATTATCTAATCAATCTACTCCTTCTACTCCTGAGATTACACTAGATGCCAAGGCCACTGATGTCCATTAGATACACTATGAATATGATAACCATGATAATAAAATTCTATGTATAGAAGTAGATGTTGAGTATTATGTCCCTCTTCCCACTTTGACTATAGATGAAGATATTATTGATTTACTTCATGCTTGATAACCTCAACTTCCTTGGCAACATCACAAACTAGATAACTTAAAAAAAAGCCCCTTGTTTTAGTAACTTCATTTCTATAATTGACCCTAAAGTTAGTATGATATCTTATTTACCATCTTCACTAGACCACTTCTAAGATGGAAATGCTATGCTTATCAAAGAAAATGATCACATTGAATATGGTATTCCATTATGACCTAGACCAATTATAGTTTATCATGAATTCAGACCTACTAAACATGATAACTTTAGATTATTTTTCAACAAATATCATAAGGTCTTTTATTGGTGCTATGAAGACATGCATAGCATTGACCCTAACATTGTGGTTCATAACATCATCACATATCTCGATGCCAAACATGTATATTAAAATCAATAAAAATTTCCACCTAAAGTTTCCACTTTATGCCATAAAGGAATCATCAAACTTATTGATGTCAAGCTTATCAAACTAGTGGCATATTTTGAATGGGTTTCTAACACAGGCTATATTCAGAAAAAGGTAACCATGTTCATTTACATCTATATTGATTTATATAATCTTAATCTTTCTTATCCCAAGTAAAACTTCCTTGTACCTTCAATAGATGCCATTGTTGATTCCACAACTAGTTTTGAGATGTTGTCTATTATGTATGGTTTCTCAGGCTAAACCAAATTCACATTTCCATAGAAGACCAACATAAGACCACTTTTAACATAGAATGGGGCACTTATTTATATGTTAAAATACATTTTGACCTCAATAATTTTGGAGATAGTTATCAACAAGAAATGACCCATATATATCATGATATTATTCACAAAATTGTAAAAACCTATGTGGATGACCTCATTGTTTAGTATAAATATCACAAGACTCATATTTCTAATCTTGCCATCATATTTGATCACATTATTAAATACAATATCAAATTAAATCCTTAAAAATATGTATTTGGTGTCACATCTAGAAAATTTTTAGGATTATTAGTTTCTCTCTACAGCATCAATGTTAACCTTGCCAAAATTAATGTTATAATCAACATGCCCATTGCTTGATCTATTCCAGATATTCACACCTCTCTCGATAAAATTGGGGTAATCAAATGATTTATCCCAAAAATGGCCTACCATATCCACTCTATCAACTCTTTTCTAAATAAAGGTAATACTCTAGAATAGATGGATCCCTATCAAAAAACATTTGATAATATGAAAGAATAATTGCTTCATGCACCTACTCTTCATCCTCCTTAAAATGATCGAACATTGATCTTATATACTTATTCCACACCCATATTAGTTGGGGAAATGATTTCCCAACAAGATGATACTAGAAGAGAATATGCCATTTACTATACTAGTTTAGTCCTTATTTATTATGAAAAATGTTACACAAAAGTTGAATGTGATTGCCTTGCCATCTGTTTGCAGCTGATTAACTTCAACATTATCTACTTTATTAGACCACTTATGTCATTATCCATTCTGATCCTCTCCATCACTTCTTCTCCAAAGGCTTTCTTCTTGGTAATATAATTGGCAAGTGGATGGTCCTTATCATGGAATTTTACCTTTGCATTATTATTAAAAAATATATCAAAGGACAAATCATCACTAATAAATTTACTATAGCTCCTATGCCCACTACCGACCACCTTCAAGATAATATTTTTGATGATAATATTCTCTATATTGAAGTTCTCAACCAAGCCATATCCCTTAAAAATTACTTCCATAATTTCATTGATGATCTTGAATCAAGTAATCTCGACGAATATATCCTCCCTGATAATACTAAACCGAAGTAGTTATTGAAGAACTTCTTGACATTAATGTTGATTTACATGAAGATACTTGGACCCTTCATTTTGATGGCACTAAATGGATTCAAGGAGTTGGGGTAGTTTGTATTCTTACAATCCCTCTTGGAAAAATTATCATTTTATATTTTTTTTTAACATTTGATGTCACTAATAACATAGTAGAGTATGAATCTTTGATCTTAGGCATGAAAATTTCCCTTGATTTAGATATCCACTACTTACATGCTCAAGGAGATTCCTAGCTAATTTAATACCAAGTCAATGGTGATTAATAATACAAAAGTGAGAATCTCATTCATATCATCAAATTATAACTACTCTCACCAAATATTTAATTTCCTTCACCATCAAACCTATTATTTGATATCAAAATTCTATTATTGATTCCCTCATTTCTTCAGCCTCTCTTTTTCATCTGCACTAATTGCTTATCGATGTCACTTTTATTATCCAAATAATAAAATATCCATATTATATTCCACCACATGATTCACTTATCTTCCACATAGAGGTTTTCACCATTTGATAAAACCCATGTTAAAAATACATGATTCAATTTATAGAACACGAAACTTATCCTTTGAACATAGATTCCTATGAAAATCCTCACATTCATAAATAAGATTTTAAATATGTATTTTGATATAAAATCATATATTATCATAATACCAAAGTTAATTTGATCTATTTTGTTATGAAATATGAGGTTCCTCCTCTTCTTTAACAAGCACATGGGGGAATTTGTGGACACTATAGTAGACATGCTACAACCCATAAATGCCTATATATGAGATACTTCTATCCCACTCTTGAAAAGGATGCTATAAAATTTACTAAAAAATGTACTACTTATTAGATTCATGATTATTTAATTCATTCACATCTAGTTGAGCTTCAACCTATAGAATCTCCTTATCCATTATCCTTGGGGGATTAGATCTCATCGGCAAATTTCCTTACTCTCAAGACAAGCATGTTTTTATAATCACTGCCACTGAATATTTTACCAAATAAAGATAATGGTGGTAATTTCAAAAATAAAGATGTCAAATAGCTCTGTGTTGAATTTAAAATCAATCATAAATTCTCCACGCCCTATCATCTAAAATTTAATGTCAAAACTGAGGCCACCAAAAAAATACTTAATAAAATTATACAAAATATAATTCTTGAAACCCGCATGGATTGGCATCTTCGCCTCTATCCTGCTCTTTGGACCTATCATACTAGCATACGTACTACCACTAGGGTAATGATTTATCTCTAGTCTATGGTTTTGAATCAATCCTCCCATTATAATTTAATATTACCTCTATCTATATATCTCTTCATGGTATCATTCCCAATGAATAATTACATTAATCGCATCTTCATGCTCTTGATATCCTTGAAAACACCATCTTTTTTGCTTTACAACACAATTGTCAATACAAAGCTCGCATTTCTAAACAACATAACAAATGAGTCAAAGTTTTTACATTAATTTTGGTCATATTATCCTTAAATTAGAATAACATCATGACAAATAAGGTAATTAAGATAAAAATGGTGGGTCCATTATTTAGTCAAAGATATTCTTGGTCCAAGTACCTATTGCCTTTAAACTAATGAAGGCCATACTTTCAAAAAACCCACCAATGCACAATTCCTCAGGAAGTATTTTTATTAAATACTTCCCTTATTTTCCTTAATTTATATGTGCTATATATCTAACACTTATTGTAATATACTTACATAGGTCTCACCCTCTGCACCCATTATCTCTTTTCATAAACCTTAGTCCTTCATTTTGGTCTTTTAGTTTCCTCTTTTCCTCATGAGTTGCATTGTAAAATTGTAGATAGGCCTTGCTATTCCTCATGATTTTCCACTTTTATTCTCATTTTATCCTTGCTTTCAAATCACTTTTTGGCACCCCCTTGGGTTTATCCTTTGTGAATTATAGTGTAATATTATGGATAGGACTTGACTTAACTCATAAATACCATCTTTACACCATTTAATTTTCACATGATTTTTCCAACCACATGGGTTTATATTTTATGATTTTTAGTGTAATACCATATATATGACTTGGCCTTTCTCATTAAATCACCATATTTTTAGTATTCTTTGTCTAGAATGTGTCTATAATGGTTATAAGTTTGTGATCTTTGTTCTTAACTTTAGATTTTGCTTCTTTTTGTAGATAAAATTTACAAAACAAATGGTGTTAGCATTTTTTTATACATTTCACTCATTATTATAATAAGGAATCACACTTTACTATCATTTTATCCCTTTTTGTCCCTTTGTCACATTTTTTGTGATTTGAATTAATTCAAATTGTTTCATGTTAATTCATCTTGATTTCATTTCTTTTCACTCCACCTTGGATAAAACAAGGTTGAAGTCAAAATATAACTTTTATTTCACCTAACTTCATGAGAATCTTAGACACCATGCTCTATGAGTTGTCTCTCTTAGTAACCAAGTCCCAAGTATTCAAATGAAAGTCATATTTAACACCCATGTTTGGTTTTATTAATCCATATGGAAGAGGAATAGAAAAATCCGTCAAGAAAATTAAAAGATAAATCATTTAAAATAGAAAGAAATGATATCAAAAGTCAAGATACAAATTTCAAAAGTCAAAATCACACCAAAAAATCTTATTCCAAGCACATATTCTATCTCCAATCTAAGCTCAAACTCCATAGTTGGCCTCACACTAGAGCCAAGGTCCATTGGGGTGAGGTAGGCCATTAGATTAGAATAGGATAATTAAACAAAATATATGGTTTTGCCTACTTTCTCACACAAGTACCGAATATTCATAGTAGACTGATTGATCTATAAGGGGTCCTAAATAATGGAGAACACATTATGGGAAGGCATGTCCATTTTACTTTTCATGCATATAGCCTTCATGGGATGATCTACATACTTCATTTGTTGACCTAATATTTGTGTGGCTTGGAGAAGTTCTTCAAATTCCTTAAGGCTAAAAGTCATCTTGTTTTGACAAACCTAATTTGAGTGTCTTGACTTCAATAAAGAGTTCCTCTACCTTGGTTTTTCCTATATTTATCCTCCACACATTTAATTTCCCCCCTTAATAGGCAAAATTTGATTCTAAATTTATTTTCCCTCTTCTATACTTCTTTCTTCTTCACATCTTAAAATCATGCTAGCACTACTTTGTTTCAATTTTATCTATCCTAAGAGGAAAACAACATGTTTGAGTGACTAGGATTACTTTCTTTACATCATGGCTCTACAATTCTAGATGCATCTTGATTACTTTTACCATTTATAATTATTGTATTAACCATTTTTGTGGAAACTTGAGTCCATTTCTATAATCATATATTTTTTCCATAATTGAATAAGGTTGTCTTGTTACTTCTCACTCACCAATGTTTTTTTCCTTTTTATGCATCTTTTTATACTAATGATTGAGTAAGGATTGTTACTACTCACTCATCAGTTTTGTTTTACCATTTTTACTTGCCCATCCTTGTTTAAGTAAGGATTACTACTGATTTGACATTGATGTTTGATTACCATCCTTTTTCAACATTTATCCTTGGTTTGACTTGGTGAGTTTGACATTCTTACATAAGGTTTACTTGTTTGAGTTTTTTTAGTCTTTAGTAGCATTGGATTTTTAGTTACCCAATTTACTCTAATTTTTGACTTCATCCATTGGTCTAACATAACACTTGTCACCCTAGCTTGCCAAATTTCCAAGCACATCCCATCCACATAGAACCTCTTTCCTTAGCTTTTTTTTTCTTTTTTTCTTTAGTTATATATTCTTGGGTTTGTCAAAATCAATCTCTATTCCCTATACAATCAAAACTAAAAACAAAATAGACAACCATTCAATGATAAAGGTAAGTCAAGGTATGCATTATATTTACTTTTTTAGTTATTTCTATTTTAGTCATTTACTTTCAATAATTTTATGATTTAAAATACTAAAACTTTCTTTAGCTTCAATGTTATGTGTTTTCATGTTCTTTTCCCAAATCACCATCCCCTATTACACCTACATGACACATGATGAGGTTCGAGTGAGGCATATGTATACATATAATATTTTTAACCTTTATCAATTACTGATGCTTTTTATCTTATAATAACCTATCAAGTTTCAATCTATTTAAGTGAATACCTTAAGGGGCACACCAAAAAAGTGGTGGGAAAAACATTGGTGCTTCATAAGATTTTTATCACTTTTTCCACTTGATATCTACACACTTACCTCTTAAAAACCATTCCCCTAAGCTTTATCTCCTATTTCAGGTCATTTACCACCCTCATTATCCCTTACCCTAACCTAAACCTTTTTTGAGAGATTACATGACTATATCAACCATGCCAACCTTGTATTTTTATTTACAATAGCTTACTAAGAACTAAGTTGGCCATGGCCAACTTTATTCATTATCTAGTAAGTTTTTTATCAATTGCAATACTAGGTCAACTAGGTCGACTCTATCAACCTAAAATTTTGGAAGGGTTTAGGGTTAGATCCATCTATATACACACATTCATTTCTCATTCTTAAAGAGAAAAGAAATGAGTTATTATTCATTTTTACTTCTTTACAATCTATTCTTCCACCATTCTACTTAAAGAGTCTTAGCTTAGGGTTTCTACTTAGAGAAGATTTTTTGCTTGTGTATAATTCTTGGATGCTTTGGCATTTCTTAGTGATCTTTATAAACCACAAAAACCTCTTGAGAAGAAACTTTGGCCAAAGGGGAGATTGAGTCTTGATAGGTTCATCATCAAGGTAAGTATCTCTAACATTGTTCTTTTTTTTAGTAGATAAAAGTAGAATAAGTGATGGATTTTGAATAGTATTACTCCTCCCCATTTATTAAGGTCTTACCTATACATAACTTAATTATGATTCTCTTATGCATGTTTAATTTTATGTTTACTAACCTGCACTTTGTGCCAAAATATTTGGTGAGCACTAGATTAGATTTTTTATTTACTTGTTATTAGTATAGTGAATATGAAAACACAAGACCTAGTTAAGGTCATTGCATAATTTTGTTTGATTGGAGGATTTGGAAGCATCTCTAGTGACATTATTTATGGTGAGATATCCTTTGTCTAGGCATAACAGATCCATATTTGTCATGACCCCAATTATCTATTGTATTCCCAGTCAGAAGAGTAAGTAGGATCTATCTTTTCCAAGTTAGGATAGATTTGTAGATATGTTACATTTCCCTTTACATACATTTTTTACAATGGTACCAGATCCTGGTTAAAGGAAGGTTAAATCAAGAAAGTTATTTTTATACACTATGATTCAATTCAAACATATATAACATAGAGAAGGATGAGATGTTAATGGTTGTATAGTGTAGATGCTTTTGAATTAATTATGTGACTTATATAAATCCCTGATATGCAATGATCTTTTGATCACTGTGAATAAAATCTGTGTATTAGATTTTGTATGATACAAAATGATGAAAAAATTGAAAAATGATTGAATGTTGCATAGGGATTTCTAAAAGGGATAAATTATGGTATGATCTATTGAAAGCCAAAGATAAGAATTAACATGCATCGATATAATGAAAAGGTAATCCTATCAAATTTGTTCAATTTTTTTGATAATTTTATTCATTTTTTTGTGTATATAAATTAAATAAGTTTTTTATCAAGACAAATGAGCTCTCTATTACCTATGCATTTTAAATTACATTGAAATAATTGTATAAAACATTATTTTTTGATCATTGCATTTGATAAACATCTAGGTAGGATTTGGTAGAGAAGAAAACAACACTTATAGTATAAATTTGAAACAAACAATGTGATAGAAGAAATATTTGAAATTTTCACAACCTAAAAATTGTGTGGGCCCCATCACACAAGAAAGGTAGAGTTGATTTTTTCTATGAAAGTAAATGGACTCAATTTATGCATTATGTTAGTCATATGGTAAGAATAGGTTCAAACTTATAAACCCTTCTAGATAATTTTGTTGGTTAAGGGTTCAAATTCGTTGGACCACCTTTATGTTTTCCAAATATCAATGAACATAGAAATTATGAAAAGAGAATATTTTTTTGGAGTAATAAGGGTGTAATTATTTTATATTCTTAAAAGTCTCAAAATTTATTATACTTGGAAGCTATATGGAAGGTAAAGGAAAAAATTCAGTAGCATTCCCTTTTCTTGACTTATTTCTTCTTTTAGCATCATGGTTAAAATTGTCAGTCTCATATCAAAAAATGGAAAATTGTCACCTAAAAAATAAAAATAATGGATTATAAACATGGATAACACCCTCAAAATTTATGATATATGGGAAATAATTGAGAAAAAAACCACACCACTAGCTAAAATGGATAAACTAGTTGAATATCAGAAACATGATAAGCATGCACTTGCCCTATTGAAATCATCTTATACTGAATATGTTATCATTCATATTAAGGAAATTAAAATTGGTGAATATAATGTGTAGAAGGAATTAAAATATTTTTATGACAATCAATCTGAATATAATAATATTTACCTTTTTATGCAACTTTTGAACAATAAACTAGCAGATAATGAAGACATCTCTGAATATCTTTCTTGCATGAAAACATTAAAATAAGAATACCTCAAAAGTAATGGTAAAATGGATGAAGAAACATTGATTTCCATCACATTGAGTGGAATTATATATACAAACACCAGTTTTTTTAAAATTTTATATCTTAGAAAAAATTTAAAGGTGCCACATTTGAATCCATTTGAGAGCTATTGACTCAACATGAGATATAATTTTCAAAGAAGAAAAATATGTCTATTGAAAAGGCTCAATATGTAAAGATTAGGTCCCAACATAGAGATAATCATCATGTATAAAGGTATTTTTTAAAGAATTATTTGAAAAACTCTTAATGACATTCTCCACATTGTTCTCGATGATCTCCATAACATTCACATTGTCACTCTCTAGGGTCTTTCAAATGCAAAAATCAACTTCAAAATTATTCTCACTTCTATATTTATTTTAGTGATTCAGATTCTTTTGGATCTCATCAACATAAAAAATAAACATAATGCTTAAAATGTGGTGGTATTAGACATTTTGTAGATATATATCCTTCTCGACAGCCTCGTTCACTACATAAAAAGAAAGTTGATGCCAATTATGTGGATCATTCTAGTGGTCAATATTCTAGTTATACTAGTTATTATAGCACATCCTCTGAATAGGAGGCATATTATATGGCTAAAATTTATGGTCTCGATGGACATCACACCATATTTTGAGTTCTCTACAATTCACCCATATTTCATGAGTTATTGGGCTCAAGACTAGGATTTGTTGTAGTAGCATTTTTTTGGCTTGTGTTTTTATTTTTAGTTCATTTTTGGATTTTTATACCTAATATTAATGACATAGAGTAGACATGATTGTTTGATTTTTATATCTATTGATGCACTACTTCTCACCTTTCACCTGATAGGGGATAAGATATTGCATTTGTTGGTCTTCAATCAGTTATTGGTGACAGTATGAGTTGATAGGGTTACTATCACATTTAGTATTGATCAAAGGTTATTAGCATTTGATAGACATCAGGGAGATGTTCCATACATAGTAAATTTTTTTACTTGGATAGGTTCATATGTGGGACCTTATATGGGTTGATGTAGTTGTACATACTTGATTGTGTTTCATTGTATTATGGTTTGATGATCATTGGGGATGAATAGACTTTCATCATGTTCATCATCCATTTTTTTGCCACAACTTATAAGGGTGAGATTTTTTATGGAGTAGCATTAGTTTTTGGTCAATACTAGAGGTACAATGGACCACTTGTAGTTATTAAAAATTTCCTTTGATGAATTTAGATTCATTACTCTAGATCATTTATACCTCTTTGCATCAAGGGAGATTTTATTAGATTATTTTATGATCCAAAATATTTAGTTTATTTATGTTTTATGTATTTTTTGGTTGTTTAAGTTTTTTACTTGATAGTTGGTTTTGTAACTAAATCTTATTTTATTAATATTTATATGCTTACATAGTGTACAAAAACAAATATGTTTATCTATTGAATATATTTTATTATTGTTCCTCCATTATTCACCTACTGTCTACAACAAGTAAGATTGGCCTAGTGAAATAAAGAGACTTAAAGATACCTAGCAAGAGAATGAAGTGATGTTTCAAAGGGAAAATTTAAAGATTATTTGCAAGGTTTAAAGAGTAAATAAAATATTTAACTCAACATGACCTAATGGTCAATAATGCCACTTGTCCATACACAAGCTAAGACCAGGGGTAGTTTTAAAGAGCTACGCAAGGTGTCAACCAAGGTTTGAGACTTCCATGCAACTTAGAGTAGAAGAACATATTCAAAGGAGTGGCACATGCCTTTGAATACTTGATAGGGAATTTTAAAACCTCTATTCTTGATTTTAACTCATGAGACATGTGTCATCTCTCTCTCCTCTATGCCCTTTTCCTTATTCTCTCATACTTTTATATATATTTATCCTAGATAGGATAAGATTATATCCTCCACCTGGGTATGGAAAATACCTACCCATTTTTAGCCTTTGATAAATGAGAATAGTCTAATTTTACCTTATCCATGGATTGGTTTCAATATGTTTATTTGATTAATTGATCTTGGCAAGTGAATAACTTTTCTTCCTATGTTTATCTTTTTATTGCATTCATGTTCAGTTTGAAAATTCTTTGTATGTATATTTAAGTGTCCAAATAGAGTGTGTATGGGTTTAGTGAGTTTTATTTTAACTTAACTAGTATAATTTCATGATCTCTTGATTAGTCCTCCTAGCTCAAACTTTCTTCATAAAACTTCATGAGAAACATCAATGTAAAAAGGAATATTTTGAGTAGTGTCATGTGTAGATTAGTCTAATGTTTGAAGTGTGTTTATAGCTGGTTAGTAGTGGTCACATCATATTTGGTGCATCAACCCCACTATATTGAGTTTTTATCTCTTTTCTAAAAAAGTTGTTAAAGTAGTTATGAACCTAAGTGATTCATTAATTTGATCTATCCCATTTAACATATATATTTACCTCTCTAATAGGTCACCCATAACTTTGAGGTGTTTCTATGTCATATCAAATTTGGAAGGATTGAACTACCTTCCAAAGAGTGAAAATTTGATTGATAACAATTTTGGCACATCTGATGAGACTAAGGTCTAAAGTTGTGAAAGGATTATTTATGTTGTTATTCTCCATATAAAACTTTGAAGGAATTAAAAAAATTAATGGTAACTCTATGCATGATCAGATAGTTTCAAGTAGGCCAGTCACTTGTTTAAAATATTTTGTGTTTCATTTCATTGTCTTGATGAGGTTTTTATGGTTGAGTTGGAAGTAGAGTTCAATTTCATGTAAGTTAGTGAGTATCTTCAAGCCTATAGTATTCCCTATTAGTCCTATGATGAGACCTTATCAACCTCACTATGATGCATATAAGCTCTATGATACATATCAATCCTATAATCCTTATCAACCTTTCCATGAGTTATATATGTCATATAGTCATCCTACATTCCCCTTACATGAATTTGATGTTGAATATGATTATTCTTCTCAAGTTCAAGATGTCCCTACCCACTTCTCAAATCACTCCATTTCAAGTTTTAAGCAAACCCTCTTCGGATATGAGAGGTACATGATATACCTTAACACACAAAGGAGATGTAGATGAGATATCCATAGTCATCTCATTCATGACATAAAATATTCATTATAGCTAATGAAATAAGAATCAACACCTATTGGGAGAGAAAATTGATTAAACTTCTCAAGTGAGATGATGCATATAAGTGGTTTCATTCAAAACATTGAGGATAAGCTAATAAATCATGAAGAACAATAGTTCTAACTCTATCACTTTTATATGCCTTCATACACACCACCTCAAACTTCATATGTACCAATCATTCTTCCCTAAGAGACCATTACAAGTGACTATCAAAGTGTTTAAAGCCTTTAATATGTTCATCACACTTTCCCTTCTTGGAATTCAATCCAAGAGAGCATTCAAAAGAAGGAGACTATTATTGACCATCCCATTATTGAGAAAAAATATGTTGGGGAATCCAGAACAACAAAAAACTCTGATTCCACTTGTTAGGATCTTGCTCTTCCAATAAGATCACAATATGATTACCTTGTATAAGTAACTAAACATGAAATTATACCAGATTGAATAAGTAACTAGAATTCACACATAGCACAGAATATGAGAGACAATACACACACTTTTATTAATACCTATACAGAAAGAAAATACAATAAAGAAGATGCCACTTCTTCTCCACACCTCTCAGAGGATTCCCACACCTCAAGTGTACATCTATTCTCAATAAAAAGTTCACTCTCTTACCAAAATGGTCCCAACACACAACTCACATACAAAATTGGTGTTCACCTCTCCAACTAGTCATTAATAACACTACCAGTACACCAAGAACTCAAAGTACTTCAAGTAGATCTCCCATGAACCTGCAATAACCTGAAACTCAATAGACCTTACTTACCATGTAGATCTTTTGTGATCTTACACTTGTGGAAGGAACTTCCTTGCCTTCCTTGCTTTGCACTCTAAAGAATCTCTTCCTTGAATCCTTGATTCTTAATTACAATATAGCCCATGGGTCTATTAAATAGATCCCATGCATACAATAATTAGACACCTAATTACAATAATTAGAAATGCAGCTCGAGACTATAATTAGCCCTTAACATGCAAACACTCAGTTCGTTGATGAACTATTTGTGAACTGGTAGTTTTGGAACTGCACAGGCAACTGATGTCAGTCCCTGTCTGCCTAGAGGTGACCGACATCGGTCGACCTCCTGCCGATGTCAGTTGATTTCAGTCCACACGTGCCACGGTCGGTTGGATTTTGCACCATACTCTATCGATGTCGATCTCCCTAGAACTCAACAACCTCCTCCATGTTTACATTGGTTGAATCTTTTAGCTCCACAACCTAACAATCTCCCACTTGGAGATAAATAGCTACAAATGTACCTATACCTGTACTCCATCTAATTTGTTTCCTAACTTGTATCCCTCTTCAAGTTCAATCTTGAAGACTAACCACCACAACACCTGTGGTGAACCTCCTGTCATCCAAATCACCTGCCACATCTACATCTACACACCATGTAGAAAAGAAACTTGACCCTGCATAGCATGTCGACTTGCTGCTGGTCCCTCTCAGATACTTGAGAATCCACTGAACTGCCCTTCAGTGCTTCTTTCTCAGATTGGCTCCAAACTTTTTGACAGTTCCCACTACTTGGGAAATCTTAGGTTTAGTACACATGTACTCAACCTCATTATGTGAATCAAGACACTATTCATAGAACTGTCCTACCATCATCGTGCTAACTGGTTTCACACAGTCATCCTAAAACAAAATCAACCTGTGACCTTCCATGTCCCTAAAACACACTCATGCCAAAGAATCTTACTACTCCTAGATTCCTCATGACATACTTCTGAACTAGCTTTACCTTTAGTTCAGCAACTCCCTGCATATGTGACTCTATAACAAGCACACAATACAGTAATAGGATAATGTAGCTAATATTATCCAACCTGGTAAAGAGAAACACAATGGTCAAACCTCCATTGTCCTGCAGCTTACTCAAGACCATATACTCTGGCATACTGTCTCACATGTCCATTTCTGCTCTTCTTCATCCTTAAAATCCATTTGTCTCTCAGTGCTTTCTTCTATCTGGCAACTCCACCAACAACTCCTATTTGGTTCTTCTCCAAGGAATCACATTCCTCATCCATGCCAAGCTCCCACTATTTCCTGGATCTACATGCTCTGCTTCTTTAAAAACTTTTTGGTTCTTGACCATCAGTGAGCAACAAGTAGTGTAAATAAGGGAAATGACAAATTTAAGACTTACTTACCACTTCAGTCCTCCGAATGGGCACTTGAGACTCCTTAATAGCTTGCTGTCCACCCAAAATCCATCTCAATGACCGATGTCAGTCACATCTCAGTCTGCACCCAACCAAAGTCGGTTCCATGCGACTGCCAAACTACCAACATTAGTTTCCCTAGTTGACGCTAGTTTTTACCTGCCCTGAGTCACTAAAGTCAGTCTGCACATAGCCGATATCAGTCCCTATCTGGACACCAACGTTAGTTTTCTAACCGCAGTCAGTTTTTGTGTTTTGCTTGTGAGAAATGACTTTTTCTTGCGAGCTCTTTTTGGAACAAAACCTTATCCAAATCACCCTTGCTCTACTCAGAATTCTTCAACCCTTGTGACTGATACCTGTCTGTCATCTTCTCCTTGAAAACCAAGGCTTTCCTGTTCTTGTCACTAACATCAGATTTCTCAAGAAATGTAACTTTCTTCTTTTTCATATAAAAATCTCGATCCATGCCTCTCAAATTTGAAAGCATACCCTTTGACTCAAGAACATGCATCTCCTTCTTATCCATGTGACCAAGCCTATTAGGCCATAGTTCTGAATCTACAGCTGAAGTAGATAACCTAGAAATAGAATCAGTAATACAAGTAGATAGATAAAGCATACCTACTTTCTTACCTCTAGCTACAACAAGTGCACCCTTGGTAACTTTCCAAGAGTCCACTGTGAGAGTTACTGTGTAACCCTCATCACCCAAATTTCTAATTGAAATCAAATTCTGCTCCAGGAATGGGATATGCATGACTTCCTTCAACACCCATGTGTTGCTTGTCTGTAATTTCAGCTTCACTTTCCCTTTGCCAACCATCTGACAAGGCTTACCATCCCCTAAATAAATTTCTCCAAAGTCTCCCTAGACATACTCATGAAAAAATTCCCTATTTTGGGATGCATGAAAAGAGGCACCAGAATCTAAAATCCAAGATTCTACTTTATCCAAAGAACATACCAGAGCATCCTATGTAACATATTCTACAACATCTACTTTTTCTTCATGTCCTTCATGCTGATCTACAACTGATCTGCAATCTCTCTTTAAGGGCCCTTGCTTTCCACACTTCTAGTAGGTTATTCTACCACACCTGGATTTGGATCTCCTACCTATCTTCAACTTTGATCTCCCATGCTTGATCTTCTCTCTTTGCCTTCCTCTACCTTCAACACTCAAAGCAATCCCTGATGATTCACCTGTGCTTTTCTTGCATATCTCTTCATTCAAGATCACACTCACAACATCATCCACTTTTAAGATTTTTGAAGCAAATGTAGTATTGCTAACTACCATTACCAAACTCTCTCAGCTTTTAGATAATGAGCACAAGATTAAGAGAGCCTTAATTTCATCATCAAAAACAATATTGACTGAACTTAATTGGTTTACCAAACCATGGAAATCACTAAGATGACTATGTACAGATCCACCATCCAACATTTGCAAATTAAATAATTGCTTCATAATAAATACCTTATTCAAAGCGGAGGGTTTTTCATATAAATTTGCCAAAGATTCCATCAACTCTACTATTATCTTACACTATGATAAGTTTAAAATCACAGATGATGCAAGACTCAATCTTACAGATCCCAGAGCCTTTCGATCAAGAATGTTCCATTCTTCATCTTTCATATCTGTGGGCTTGCATGCAACCCCACCCAATGGTAAGTACAAATCTTTTTGATACAGATAATCTTCTATCTACATCCTCCATAATTGGTAGTTCTTGCCATTAAACTTCTCCATTCGTAGTCTACTTTCATCTGCCATTGCTATACTCCCACTCAAATAGAAACCACTGTGAGTAACCTGTAATCAACAAACACTAACTAGATCTTATACAACCTGTTAGTAAACCGAACCAAAAGCTCTGATACCACTTGTTGGGAAATCCAGAACAACAAACAGCTCTGATTCCACTTGTTAGGATCCTGCTCTTCCAATAAGATCACAATATGATTACCTTGTATAAGAAACTAAACATGGAATTATACCAGATTGAATAAGTAACTAGAATTCACACATAACATAGAATATGAGAGACAATACACACACTTGTATTAATACTTATACAGAAATAAAATACAATAAAGAAGATGCCACTTCTTCTCCACACCTCTCAGAGGATTCCCACACCTCAAGTGTATAGCTATTCTCAATCAAAAGTTCACTCTCTTACCAAAATGGTCCCAACACACAACTCACATACAGAATTGGTGTTCACCTCTCCAACTAGTCAGTAATAACACTGCCAGTACACCAAGCACTCAGAGTACTTCAAGTAGATCTCCCATGAACCTGCAATAACTTGCAACTCAACAGACCTTACTTACCATGTAGATCTTCTGTGATCTTACACTTGTGGAAGGAACTTCCTTGCCTTCCTTACTTTGCACTCTGAAGAATCTCTTCTTTGAATCCTTGATTCTTAATTACAATATAGCCCATGAGTCTATTATATAAATCCCATACATATAATAATTAGACACCTAATTACAATAATTAGAAATGCAGCTCGAGACTATAATTAGCCCTTAACATGCAAACACTCGATTCATTAATGAACTATTCATGAACTGGCAGTTTTGGAACCACATAGGCGACTAACATCGGTCCCTGTCTACCTGGAGGTGACCGATGTTGGCTGACCTCCTGCCGATGTTGGTTGCTTTTAATCCACACGTGCCATGGTTGGTTGACTTCTGCACCATACTCTGTCGACGTTGGTCTCCCTAGAACTCAGCAACCTCCTCCATGTTTGCATTGGTTGAAGCTTTTAGCTCCACAACCTAACAAACTATTCTAGTTCTCTTCCTTAAGAACAAGTGATAGCATGCATTGCCTTAGAATTATTCTCAAACAACTTCTTATTTACAACACTAGCTGGAGTAATAGTAGGTACATAATAACCATCCAGAATAGATTTCCAACTATTAAACCCTAGGGACTTGATGTACGTCCTCATCCTTGCACTCCAAAAAATATAATTAAATCCATTGAACATCAATGTTTGCCTAGTAGAGAAACCTCCTTGATGACTACCCTTATTATACCTTGGATCACCTTCAAGTTATCAAGATTTTACCAAAGGACCTGATCTTATACCAATTATTAGAGGTACAAACACTAAGAGGGGGTGAATCAGTGTGCCCAAATAATCTAACTTTTAATTTTACTCACTTTCAAGTTATTAATCAATTACCATAATCATTCATGAAGCATACACAACATTCATAGCAATGAGTAAGAGAGACAAAACAAGATCAATCACATAACACATGAAATATATGGGAAACCTTGTTGGGGGAGAAAACCCACTAAAAACTACAATTTTACTACTATCCTATAATAATAATAATAATAATAATAATAATAATAATAATAATAATAATATCTAATTTAGACCAACTACAATTGATTAAGGAACTACCATCCTTTATTTTAGTGAGACTATAATCCCATAAGAAACTACCACACCTATCTAGCTAAGAATCCACAAAAACTAGACCTTTAAAAATTCACCACCCCCCGTAGGTGTTAATCTACCACAATAACACCTATGATAACATCCACCTTTGAAATGATGTCTTCAATGCCTAATGATGGACCTCTTATTATCACTCTTCACCTTCACTCATACTCAAACTACAAGAGCACTATTCTACCAACATAATTATGACCTACATATCATACAAATAATACTCAAATTATTAAGCTCTTGAACTCATCCATTAGGCACTTTACCATCCTTCACTTCACAACTTTCATACACACACTCCTCCCATACAAGCCTAGAAACCATAGCCTTTAGTTTCACTATTTATAGATATCTCATAAATAAAAATTTCATGGTTGTCCATTAGGCATGCCTTAATCCTTAAATCATCTATCATATAAATACACAACTCAAAATAATCCACAAAGGTTGGCCATAGCATCTATGGGTCACCCTTAAGCAGCTACACCTTTCAATAAGGTCTTTATAGCCCTTATAGGTCTCATGGAGACATATTCACCCATTATCAAAAAAACAAGAAAAAACTAGAAACACAAGACCATTTCCAAATGCATAAGTCCACTCTATATGACCCTTTAGTCATCCTCAAATTATCACAATCATCAAAACACTCTTCTGCTAAAGCACAATTAGCTCAAATACATTTTGTGCTTAGGAATACCATGAACAAACACATAGTCAACTTTTAAGCCTTTGTTCATATATAATATTAATTATTAAAACCTCCAAAGACCATTCAAAACATCTAAAAGGAGTCCACAAAAATTTCTAACAGCTAGGATATCATAAAAAACCAAACATCACTAAAACAAGCACACATATACTTCTTGGGTTCTTAACAGAACAAGCATGAACACATAGTCAAATTTTAAGATTAATATCTTTGACTATACTCACTTTCAAACCTTCTAAATAGGTTCAATAGATGTAACTTGAGTCCTCTACAACTTGATTTTGACATCACCAACAAATTTGTTCTAGATCAAAAAATATAGCTCAAACATTGCAAAATAGTTTTCGTTTCATTAAATTGAAATATTCAAATGATAACAGTCACCATTATACTTTGATCATCTTGATTTCATCTCATGTCCTCTCTGAGCTCATTCAACTCACTTCATCAATATTCCTCAAAATATGCTCAATATTTTACCTACAATACATCATTATTCAACCATTAGACCTCAAATAGGTTGACCTCATCTTTTGGTCTATGCTTAACTTGCTCAACTCACACCATCAATCTTCTACTGATCAACCAAGTCTTTACCATGAATTGCACACTATTTGATCTTGCTCAGAGCCCCTGATATCATGACACTTATCAATTTACATTCTTTCTAAGCACTTAATTGATAGTCCATATTACTTATGCTACTTGGTAGCCTTGCATGCATTATTTAATCTTTGACTCAATATGCTCCATTGATCTTTGTTAGTAAAAATCATCACTCACCATTGATCCTTAGAAGAAGCAAACTTGTGACACTTGTCACCTATGCATACAACCTTTAACATGTTGACTCCTTCACGCACCTTTAGATCAAAATCATGAATAAACATGCATCGTTAGATCTTCTGACTAGATGAATTTATAATTCAACATGATTAAATATTATGGTATCCAACCCATCATAGTATAACTACATGACATGTAGTGGTGATCTAGCTAAGTATGGGAACCTCTATGATTTGATTAGAAATCCAAATTTAAACCTCTATAAATCTACATGACCTAAAATTTGGACCATATGATCTCCTCACATATGAAAATTCAACCATATGTCAAATTACTCCTGGTACCCTCACATGTATGAGATATATCATCATAAATATGCCTCCTCATACTTTTCTATCACTAAACACAAAATGTCTAGATGAAAAAAATGATCAACCAGATGAATTCCACTCATGCACAGAAGAAATATAACCACCATGGACCTATGATAGGATCCATCACTCATGTTCAATACTTTAGACTCATCCCTAATCATCTCTACATAATCAAACTTTGAAGATCAACCAAACCATCTTTGAACACACTAGGACAAGCACATTGCACACTTTTTCATTGTCACTTAGGCTATCAAGGAACTTCATCAATTCACTTAGATACCTTTAATAAATCACTAAAAATTATCAAATAATATCCCCCTTTGTCATTGATTTCAATAACCATCATATATCAATAAACAACTCACCTTCATTCTCTCTCTTTAAGCATTCCCAAAATAGAAACTTTCTCCCCCTTTGACATAATGATAAAGTGGGAACTAATTTATCTTGAGGACCTAAAAAAGGATACCAATCAGGAGAAGACCATCTTATAAAGGTAGTATAAAATCCCCTTACCTTGATCCTACCTCTTTTTGCCTTGACAACTTCTTTTTACTACATGCCAACACACTACTTCAACCAAGCACTACAACCATTAAAAAAAGAATGTATAAAAACACTAAAATCTGATGGAACTCATAAATAAACATCTAAGAGGGACTCCCCCTAAAATTTATGAGCCATTTCACCTCTTGAGCATCTTCATTTCTCCATACACCATGAAGAACCACCACATAGGCTTACAAGCCTTCTATATTCAAACCACCTTAAGGTCCACCAACAGAACTTCATGCCACTTACCAAAAAGGAAACATGATCCAAAAAAAATTGAAAACTCTCCTTTGAACATACATACCTTTCTCTTTTGTAAAAATTGAAAAAAAACATCAAATCTTCATACTAAACCTATCTAGACTCCTTATAGCCCTACTTGGAACTTGTAGATCACACAACTTTTAGTAGACACATATTCAAGACCTAAAACTTCATAAATGGAGCACTCTCATATGCCCCCTAAATCACATCAATTTTAAACAACTATATCATCTTCTATAATATACTTCCTTCATAAACTACTAGCCGATTAGGCCTCAATCTTGACTAAAACTTTAATAACTTGAAAAAACAAACCTTTAATTCTCTATGAAACTTTATTTGACAACCCATTTGGCCCATTCAACATATTAAAAATTCTCATACCTCAACTCATAATGCAAACCACTTTTCTAGAAAATCCCAAAAACCTAGAATTTCAAAACAAATAGGGTCAAAAAATCTCCTTCTAGTCAATGTCTACCTCTAAAACTTCTTTCACACCTAGAGATAACCATCACACACTTCGATACCAAGATTTGATATTCTATACCTTTGGTAACCCTTACTTCTTATACCATCTATTTTGACCTGCAATAAGATAGATAAACTTGAGAGCACAAAAAACCTCCATCTTGACTTCAACATACCTTCAGACCACAAAAACACTTGGAACAAGCTATAATAAGGTCAATAGACCTCTTTATGAAAAAATATTATCTTGACAACTCACAAAACCTATTTTGTCATTTGAAAACACCCATTTTGACCCTGCATAATAGCTCCTTCACAAACCTTTGGAGCAAGATCATGAACTTGTTTCTCCCCATTAAACAATGACCTTCTATGATCAACAAAATTCTCTTGGCATTGTGATATTGAGCACACATACTTGCTTCTCCATAGAAATGAGCCTATTAATAAGTATAGACAAATACCTCTTCTAGACAATGTCTTAGAATAATGTGTCACCAAGAGTTTCCCATAACTCTTCATATTCCTTCTCCTCCTTGGCCATCTGATACTTGTAGTTCTTGTTTTCTTCTTAAGCTTAAGTGAAGAAACATTCTCATCCACTAAAATATTCTCCTCTATGATTTTAATGACAATACATGGAGATAACATAGATTGATAACACACCTTTTTATTTATAGAATCTTCCTTATAGTTTGGAACCTCATCATTAGGCATAGACAATTGATGTTATTTACATGATACTTTATCAATGACAATAAGATTTTCACTTGGATATATACACTTCTCAAAAATATCCTCAACTAACACTTTGGTCTTCTCCTTGAGCATGGTCTCTTCATTCTCATCATGAGCATACAATGAGTCCCATTTGCACTCTTCAAATTTTGTAGCATTATCCACCATAGAAAAAAATTACTTGGACCTGAGGTCTCACCATGACTCATACTTACCCCATTTCTTTTCAATTATTTAACTTGCCTTCTTCCTTGCACTTTGGGAGACTAATTGAATCTATTTTAACTTAATGGCCTTTTCTTGTAGAGTCTAGCAATGTGACCTCTTTGTTCATAGTTATATCAAACCATACTCCTTGATGAAAAGTTAACTTGTATTACCTTGTTTATATAATAACTATCAATGTATCCAATGTCATGACAACTAAAACAAACTAATATTTTAAAAAAAGACTTACTTTACCTTTATTTATTTGGATAATGATTAGTAAAGTGTCCTTCATTAAGATAGTTGAATCACTTAGCCTTGCTTACTCATTTTGACTAATGACCCCCATCATAATCCCATTCAAACTCATATTTAACATGTTTTCTACATTCTCGAGCTTTATACCCAAACTAATTACAAGTATAGTAATAACCATTGAAATTTGCATACCTCATAGAATTTAGTTGTTTGATCTGATTTGTCTTCATTCAGCCAACACCTTCATTCCTTGTGTGATTATTTTTCCTCAAAGGCTGATCCACCTTGCTCTCATTGACATTCATGTTAATATGAAAATCAAATTTGGGATCTTCATTAAAACTGAATCTAGATCTATCACTATCTAACTTTTGACTCTTTAAGAGATCATCTAGATCATTATAACTTTTATCAAACTTGAAAAATGATTTCACCTTACTTGTAGATTTCTCTAACTCATCTTTTAAAGACACGATCTTAGAATCATAGCTTGAGTATTCTTCTTCTTTGGCTCTTAGAATTGCAGACATAGATTCTAACCTAGAATTAAGAAATATGACAACACCTTAATGCTCTCTAGAGTCTTCAACCAATCTTTCCTCAAACACACTAAATTTATCCTCATAGTCCTTGAATTTATATTTCATCTTATTGATATTTTTTTCCATCTTCAATTCTTCAAGATAATTCATCAATGCAGTCTCATAGTCCAACTCATCTTCACCATCATCTGAATCACTCCAAGTAGTCTCCTTTGGATGTGATCAACTACCTTCCTTAGCCATGAATAGAGTTTTATCTTCAATAGGACCATCATATTCATGATCAAACTTTGAGTCAATATATTCACTCTCATTTGATGAGTTATGGTCTTCTTTACTATAGAGACTCTTCTTATTTTTGAAAAACTTCTTCTTGCTGTCAGACTTTCTAAAACCTTTCTTCTTATATGTCTTCTTGTCTTCATTTTGGTCTTCACCATGTTCTTATTCATCATTATTCTCATGATTATGATGTCACTTAAGATCAACATTTCCTATCTCTCCATAGTTAAAATATTTGAAGGGTAGTTTACCCTTATATTTCCTTGAGCCTGTTTTCAATTTCCTAGTAATCAAAGAAAATAGTTCATCCTCATCAATGTCAGATATCTCATCCTCTTTGGATTTATTACCTTGGAAATTCTTCTTTTACTTCATTTCTATCTTGAAAGTTTCTTCCTTATTTGGTGGTATATCACTATTATTCTTAATCTCATAGGCAGTAAGGGTGTCATGCAATTGATCCATATTTAACTGAGTAAAATCATAACTCTCTTCTATAATAGATAATTTTTTTATCAAACTTGAGGGATATATATATTAATACCTTTTGAACCATATTAGACTCTTGAAGGTTCTCTCTAAGACCTTTGATGACATTCACAATCTCATCAACTCTCTACAAAAAGCATGCCATTGAATATTCCTCCATTTTAAGACTCTCAAATTGTCTTTGATGAGTCTACAACTTTTCCAACTTAACCTTTTAATCTCCTTCATGAATGATCTACAATTTTTACCATATTTCCTTGGAAAATATACAATGGATAACCTTGATGTATTCTATCATTGAAAGATCACAAGTGATAACATGCATTTCCTTAGAATTGTTCTCAAACAACTTCTTATTTGCAACACTAGATGGAGTAATAGTAGGTACATAATAACCATCCATAATAGATTTCCAATTGTTAAACCCTAGGGACTTGATGTATGTCCTCATCCTTGCACTCCAAAAAATATAATTAAATCCATTTAACATCAGTGCTTGCCTAGTAGAGAAACCTCCTTGATGACTACCCATATTATACCTTGGATCACCTTCAAGTTATCAAGAGTTTACCAAAGGACCTGATATTATACCAATTATTAGATGTAAAAACACTAAGATGGGGTGAATTAGTGTGCCCAAATAATCCAACTTTTAATTTTACTCACTTTCAAGTTCTGAATCAATTACCATAAGCATTCATGAAGCATAAACATCATTCATAGCAATGAGAAAGAGAGACAAAATAAGATCAATCACACAACACATGACATACATGGGAAACCCTTTTAGGGTAGAAAACCCACTGAAACCTATAATTGGAGTACTATACTATAATAATAAGATCTAATTTAGACCAACTACAATTAATCAAGGAACTACCATTCCTTATTTAGTGAGATTGTAATCCCATAAGGAGCTACCACACCTGTCTAGATGAATAGCCACACCAACTAGACCTTTAACAAGTCACCTTCCAAGGAGGAACAAACCCCCTTAGGTGTTGAGCTACCACCACAACACCTATGAAAAATTCCACCTTTGAACTAATGTCTTCAACACCTGATGGATGTATGATTATCACTCTTCACCTTTGCTCATACTCAAACTACAAGAGCACTATTCTCCCAATAAAATTATGACCTATAGTTCAAACAAATAGTCCTCAATTTTTTCTGCTCTTCAACTCATCCACTAGGCACTCTACCCTCCTTCATTGAACAACTCTCACACATACACTTCTCCCATACAATCCTAAAAACCATCTCCTTTGGTTTCACATTTATAGAGCTCTCACGGATAACAATTTCATGATTGAGCATTAGGCATGCCTTAATCCTTAAGGCATATATCATATGAAGACACAAATCAACATAATCCACAAAGGTCAGCCGTAACATTTATGAGTTACCCTTAAGTAGCTACACCTTTCAATAAGGCCCTTATAGCCCTTATATGTCTCATAGAGACTTATTCACCCATTAACACAAAAAAAAGAAAAAAATAGAAACATAGGACCATTTCCAAATGCATAAGTCCACTATTCATGAACCCTTAGTTATCCTCAAATGATCATAGTCATCAAAACACTTTTTTCTAAAGCACAATTATCTCAAATACATTATGTGCATAGGAACACCATGAAAAAAAAGTCAACTTCTAAACCTTTGTTTATATATAATATTGATTATTAAAACCTCCAAAGACCACATAAAACATCCATAATGAGTCCACAAAACGTTACAATAGATAAGACATCATAAAACATCTGAACATCATCAAACAAGTACAAATATCATTCTTGGGTTCTTAACAGATTAATCATGAACACATAGTCAACTTATAGACTAAATATATTTTATTTTAGTCACTTTCAAACCTTCTAACTAGTTTTAATAGATTTTTCTTTGAGTCCTCTACAACTTTTATTTTTGCATCACTATAAAATTCATTCTGGATCATAAGATATAGCTCAAACATTGTAGACTACTTTTTACTTCATTAAATTTAAATATTCAAATTCCAATGGTCACTGTTAAACTTTGATCATCTTGCTTACATATCATGTCCTCACTAAGCTCATTCAACTTTCTCCATTGATCATCCTATAAATATTTTCAAACTTTAACTTACATTATGTCACTATTTAACCATTAGACCTCAAACATGTTGACCTCATCTTATGGTCTATGCTTAGCTTGATCAACTAACACCATCAATATTTTACTAATTATCTTGGTCTTTATCATGCATTTCTCACCATTTTATCTTGCTAATATCCCCCAAGATCATGACACTTGGCACCCTTGCATCCCTTCTAAGCACTTAAAAAATATTCCATAACACTTTTGCCACTTGGTAGCCTTATGTGCATTATTTAATCTTTGACTCAATAATATCCATTGATATTTATCAGTATAAATCATCATTCATCATTTATCCTTAGAAGAAGCAAGCTTGTGACACTTTTCACCTATGCGTACAACCTTTGACATGTTGATTCCTTCACATACCATCGTATCAAGATCATGAAAAAACACACACTATTAGATCTTCTAACTAGATGACTTATGACTTCAACATGATTAAACATGATAATTTTTGACCCATCATAGTATAACTACATGACGTGCATTGATGGTCTAGCTAAGTATGAGAACTTTTACAATCTACTTAGAAAGCCAACTTTAAACCTGTATAACTTTAGATGAGCTTACTAACATGACCTAAAATTTGGACCATATAATCTCCTCACATAGGAGAATCCAACCATATATAAAAATAGTCTTAGAACCCTCATACATATGAGATATATCATCATAAATATGACTCCTTAGACTTATCTATCACTAGACCCGAAAGGTCTAGATGAAAATGATAATCAACCAGATGAATTCCACTCATGTACACAAGCACTCTAACCACCATGGATCTCTAATACAACCCAACACTCATGCTCAATACTTTAGAATCATCCCTAATAATATATAAATAATCAAACTCTAAAGATCAACCAAGCCATCTTTAAGCACACTAAGACAAGCACATTGCACACTTTGTCATTGTCACTTAGTCTATCAAGTCATTTCATCCACTCATATAGACACTTACAATACATCAATGTTAACTCTTAAACACTTAGTTAATACATTTATGTGTTTTTTTCCTTTATTGTGTGTTGTCTTTATTTTTTTGTATTTAAAGGTCAAATTAGCTTGTTATTGTTGAAAATTTTGACCCCACAGGTCAAATTATCACCCCTACCTCTTAAAACTTTACTTGTCATGTTATTTTACATATTGATTGGCATTTTATTATTTTAATGTCTCTAAAATGGTCATCCAAAACCTTGATTATGAGATATTAAGGTATCCTTGATTAATATAGTTTAAGTTATATTTGATGAAATTAAGGTTTTGATCATCATTACTATGTGCTTGTCTAGTCACCTTTTGACTAGTTTCAAGTGGTGTCAAGAGATGAAAAGTATCAATAACCTCCTAGGAGGACTTATGGATTGTGTAAGAGTAATTTAATTCTATAAAATTGATCAAACTGGTTGGTGATGACATGTTTGACTAACTTTATGACCCAGTTTATTACATTTTGGGTCATTTTATGGATTTTGGAGCAGGTTTTGCATATAAATGATAGTGTATTATAATAAAATAGATATGGTGTACTTTTTAAGGAATTAAAATTATAATGGATATATTTTTTAGTAGTTTCACTATGATTTTTAAGTGATTATAACAATTTTAGTGCCAAAAGGTCTATTTTGAGGCCATACATACTACTCTTCAAGACAAAATTGATCTTCAAGCACCTTTAGGACCTTATTTGTTTATGAAAATGTCAAACACATGGTTTGGAAAAATTTTTAGGTGATAAACTAAGACATATTAATTTTCTCCCATATCATCCTCTTCACAAGCTCATAAGGGCAATTTTGAAGTGCTTAGTATAGACAATTGAGAAAGAGTCATTAGATTCATCCCATATCCTTTATGAACAATCATTAAGACCATAGGGTGGTCTAAATCTACCTATAAATCCCATAGGTTCATTTTTATTCATTGAAATGGTACTTGGAAACTAATTGAATGCATAATGGAAATTGAGTGAGATGTATAGGGTCTGTTAAATCATATCACAAGTTTTTTCAAACCCATTTGGCATGTGTGAGCTCAATTGGTCAAGAAACCTCTTTTTTCATAAATTTTCAAAGTATTAGTCATTATTTATTGATACTTTAGTATTATTATTATTTGGATAATGTTTCTTAATATGATATATCATGTTTTCATTCTATCTAAATATTTAAAACTCCACCAATCTTAACAAGACTTGAGGCTTGTGTGTAGACTATATGCAAAAGGGTGGTTTCAAAGGGTTTGTTATTGCACTATCAAAGGATCATGGAATTAATAACTTCATGATAGGTTGAGTGATATGATACAAAAGTGTTCACAATTTTATCTTGGTCAAGTTTTGTCTTTAAGGTGACTAGTGACACTCATAAGAGCAAAAATGTCTAATTGGGCCTAATAGGACCAATTGTCCATACACATTATTATATATCATGATTAAGGAGAGTTTATTGTGTGTGATAGAAAATAAGCTTATATAGGTCTTAAATAAACATCAAGACAACATAGTATGGGTAATTTTCCCTTAGTGACAATAATAACTCCATAGAGTTATTCAAGGTGATGTGAGAAAGAGGTTTAGAAATAATCATGTACAATAGTCATAAAGGTTGCAACAGATATCTGAGGAGTTTTTGTCTTATTTTAGGATTTTAAAATAAAGGTTGAAGCATTAAGTAACTTTATAATATTCATATGATCCTTTAGGGTGGATGATGACATTAGGAGAACAAGTAAACCCAATGAAGTACCTTCTTATACCTAAAAAAACACTAAAGAATTGTGTATGGTTGTATTATCTCTTTGAGAGACTTTCAAAGGACTATATGTCTTTATTAATGTGTTCATCAGGTTTTATAATGAATGTTCATGGTGAAATAAGTCAATTTTAATGGATAAGGATGATCACAATTATACCAAGGTAAATCAAAACCATTCAAGAAAACCTCCTTAAAAAACTGTTAGCAAATTTGAAGGTAAGTTAGAAGTTTTTAAGATAAGGAAAAATGCTTTACTCTTAATGTATATCAAGTTATTTTGATACTTATTCAATCTTATATAAGGTAGATAAAACTCATTCAATGTTTTGGGTATCATATTAGTCATATCACAAGCTATGTCACATGTCACCTACAGTTTGTACAATGGGTAGAAATAACTACCTATAATAGTCCTCTATTTTGAGACTATGTTTTTCAAGGAAGCATCAAGAATATAAGAGTTTTGAGGTAATGTTTCCATGAGGTGTCTTAATATGATATCATGTTCCAAAGGAAATATATATATCATTTAGGTAAGTGAAATGATACTTATAGTCTGTACAAACACTACATCTACACCTACAACTATGTATTTTTGTTGTCAGTCAAGCTTTCATAGAAAATGGACTTGTGTTTGGAGATGATGAAATGTGAACTTCCCAAGATTGTCAAGAAATTATAAAGAATGTCTTGATTGGTACAATAATTAATTGGTGTCATAAAACAAAGGGAAGTTAATAAGTGGACTTCGGTAAAATGACCACCTAAAACAATCGTGGCCAGCTAGGTGGTATGTAGGTTACCACATGAGAATAATAAGGTAGTACTACATTGGGTTTGAAGAGGAATAAGTAAATGATTTTTCCTAGTTTCTTGGATTGGTATTTTTCTCTCTCCTCTCTCACATTTTCTCTCTTCCTTCACATTTTCTATATGTAAGGCTATGTTTGGCTTTTGAAAGGATCCGTAACCTGAGTTGTGGTAAGGCCATGCTCATAAAAACACTTATACTTACATATTTTTGAATGAATAAGATTGAATTCATGCCTCCTCAAATATTGTATTTGTTGTATGATAATGGTTAGTTGGTGAATGACAGTGATAATACATGATTCATCTCATCTTGTCTTTTTCTATTTACCTATTTGTAGGTGCTAGCTCATCCTTACAAGTTGCATAATGTGCTTTAATTATCTTGTATGTATGTTAAGTGTGAGATTTATTTAGTATCTTTAAGAGACCTATTGACTAGATACCTTAGATCATGCATCAAGATAAGCCTCTATTTGAAACATTGATATTAGGATACCTCTCTTTTAAGAAGTACAATCAGGTCCATGTTCTTATTCAACCTTCTTAATGCATATTACATAAGTGGAGGTCACATTTTGGTATATCACCCTAGTTAGAAGGTTCTCCTTTTAGTTTAACTCATTATATTTTACCTTGAAATTTGGTAGTGTATATTACATATACTAACTGATACATCAATAGGGTTTATCCCTTAGAATCTAGAGATTCAATCTATATTTTAGGTCACCCACAACCTATGATTATTTCTATATTATTTTAGACTATGAAGGCTAAAATTACCTTCACAAGGGTACACGTATAGTAGCCAATAGTTGTCATGGTGAAGTTCTAGTAGGTCTGAAATTGAGTGCAAATGAATCCATTTCCCAATGAAAGGACAAGGATACTATTCCATTTATCATAACAAACATGCTACCCTTGTGAATTACTAATTTGTTGACTAATTTTGACCCCCAAAGTCAAAATGTCAACTTGTATACACAAAAAATTTCTTATCATGATTTTTAGCTTTTTTAATAGTCCTTTACATGATTTATTAGTCTTAAAATATCCTTTATAAGGTTTTATTAACAAATATTAAGGTAGTTTTGGAGAAATTAAGGTAATGTCTAGTTTAGGGCTTATAGTGGTCTAGTCATGTCATGGAGTGATGGGACTTGGTAAAGTAGTATAATAGGTCCCTAGGTTTTATTAAAAGTATTTTCATGACTTAAATAACTTGCATAAACATTTTATGATGATTTGAAAAGGTTAAGGTTATTTTGAAAACTTTAAGTTAAAGTTTAATGAAGGAAAAATAGTTTTTTGTTAACTCCAATGTGTGTCAAACCCTAAAAATGATAAAAATATATAAAAGAAAATTTAAAATTACCTTAGGTAATTTATACAACTTCCCTATATGTAAATATGTTAGATAAAAGTTAGAATCTTGAATGTTAACACTTTAGAGGGGACTTTTGGCACTTGTATGGACTTATTGAACTCACTTTTAAGTGAAAATAGTTTATCAGTGTGATTTAAAATTAAAAAACTCAAAATCATGTGTGTAAATAATTTTTAAGTCTCAAAATTGCAGAATACTCTTCCTATCTCCCATCATTCTCTTCACAAGCTCAAGAAGGCCATTTTCAAGTGAATAGTACAAGACATAAATGTAGATTTAGAGGCTAAGGTTTTGATAAGATTGGGTACTGATATTGGATCTAAAATACTGTCATTATTTGTTTTAGTGAATTATTTATATTTACGAACAATCACTAAGGATCTAGGGTACCTTTTTTAAGCTCAAAACCCCATAGGTTAAGTTTTGTGCATTCCCCATCTAAGTGTGAACTTGTTGGCTGAATTAAATAAATTTTAAAATATGATTATAGGTATAAATAAACATATTAAAACTTAATTAAATATGTTGGAATGTGTGGGAATCCATTTGTCAATGAAAGCTACTCTCTTTCAAAGTTAGCAAAGTGACTATCATAGTTTTTATTTGTTCTAGGGTTTTCAATGTATGAGGTGAAAAATTAAGATTTAATATAATGTTTTAATTATTATCATGCTATATAATAACATAATATATCCATTGTATACTCCAAAAACACCTTATCTAAAATAATTCACAATGCTCTCTCATTTTGATGACTATGTGTGCAAGCTGCCTGCAACAATGAAGTAACAAGGTTTGGTTTGAATTGTTCAACGGTGTATAAGAGTATTAACCTCATTAATATTCAAATGGTCATATAATAAAACACCTTTTAAACATTTGAGGTCTAATAATATGAGAATAAAGTCTAAGATCCACTTTCAAAGAATATGAAAGTGTTTTAGTCACTCATAGGTCTATAGATCTGTAAGTGAGCTTTCATGATATAGGTGCATGGTGAAAGTGTTTTATAAATTTATATATGTAGATTAGAATTAGATAAAATAATTATACACTTAATAACTCCATTAAATTATGTCAAGGAACATGAATGCATGAAGAAACTTCAACCTCTATGCAAAACCTTGTACATAAGGAGACCCCCTACTACAGGCCTACATTTACAAAACATGAGATTTGAGTAAGTATGGTGTTTATTTAGAATTAAACAAGATATTAAGGTAGAGGAAAAAATAAAATATCATGAGTTGGTATAATAAATTAATCCAAATATCTCAAGATTATGCTCTAACAATCTCTTTAAGCAAAAAGGCAGACCTACAGGTAGTGAACCTATAGGTCCTCATTTTGAACAAATATATTTTTTTATATAGGGAAGATTGGTAATATGAAAATAATTTTAGGAATGATATTACAATAAATATTCCAATGATGACACCTAAATATTGGAATTCCAATGAGGATTGGTATAATGGGTCTACAAGCTCAAATATTGATGCACACAGGCCTGCATATGAAGATAAAAAGGTGGAGGTTGAGAATACTATGAAAATGGAAAATGAAAATTATGGGGTAATGAGAAGAAATTTAAAATGAGGTTTATATAATTTTAGTTTCCATTACTTAGTTCAAGAAATTATAATATGCAAGACTTGACATTTCAACCTTCCAAGGACTGACACCTACAACCAGTCTTATAAATGTGTAAGAAAAAGATTTTATGTTTATGGAAGAATGATGTCTTGAGAGTGTCAAGGAAAATTTATAATCCATCAGACTATGAAAAATTATTGTATTTTATCAATGATTTATATTGAATACCTTGAGACTTAAAATTCACTCAAACACCTATTGACCACCTATAATTTTCTAGAAAGAACATACTATTATCAAAACATAAGAAGAGTGCCACTTATAGTAAATGATATGGGAGTTTGGGTGAGGTGTTAGACAATGTGTATATTTATTCAAAGATAAAATATCCACAAGAGAGGTTATGGAAAATATTTAGTGTCTACAAGGCTCACTTTAAGTCCCCATACACAACCAATTTACCACCTACAGGCCTGCCTGCCTTGTTGGGAGAAATTTTCTTGTCTAGAGTGAATAAAAGAGTTATATATAAAGAAAATAGTTTGTATATGGTTCACTATGATAACATACCCACATATAAATCTCTGTCAACATCAAGAGTAAGGATAAATATATGAGCTTTGTTCAAGCCTAATGGGTCTAAATCCAAATAACACAGGCTTACTTATGTTGAAAGGTGTTTTTTATCTTAGAGACAAAGAATTATAAATGAGAATCCTAATGGGGTTGGTTTAGATCTATGTATGATAAAAAAATAAAGGAGTGGAACATAGACATTATCAAAAATAGTTTAACACACCAAATTAATGTTTTATTCCATATTACAAACTCATACGTGAAATTACCTATTTATAGGAACATTATTCTTATGTTCATGGAGATTATCTCTCTATCAATATCTCACTGTATCCCCATAATATAAAAAATAAACTAAGTTCATAATATTTTGGTAATAATATCACAACTACCCAAATATAATTAACAATCTAACTCACCAATATTATATTTATGTCTCGATAAATATCTAAAATCACATAATATAATAAACTAATCCTTAACATCCCCCGCCCCCCGCACCCCCCCCCCCCCCTTAGTTTTTACATGATGAAAAAACATTCACACTCTCACCTATAATATTGTCACCCCTGTGGCATGCCATATTTTGGTCATAAGATTAATCCAAAGAAAGGCTCACTCCTTTCATGGTTTTAATCATGTTTACCACAAACCTTGACATGAGAAAGACCCATCAAATGTTCCCATAATGTGTTTTTTTGGATCTACCACAAACCTTTTAAATATCCATGAAATAACTTATATTAATGATTTTTTCCTTCCAATAAGTTCTCACATTAGGGAATTATGTTTGGAATTACACATAAATTACAAATATTAAATAAGAATATTCTTTTGTTCTTATTTTACAAGCATACAATGGAAATTATGATAACACACCACACTATATACGTCACCAAATATTCTTAGGACCCATAATTGGTGACTGAAAAGAGGCTCTGGAACCTCTAGCCTCTATTTTATCCTTCATCTAGTAGGCTCACTACTTACTCAGCTGAAGAAGTCATGAAGGTTAGATGCATGAACTTTTCAAGGAGAAATCCCCCCTCAATGTGAAACAAAACATTTTCATAGGACATCAGGGTTGCCCAAAAATGCATCCTTTTATTTGAATTTTTGAAAAATATGACACTTAAAAATTGATTCTTTTGCCATTTTTATAACTTTTGATGACCTGATAATGACTTTGACAACATACATTAACTTGGTCTCAATGACAAAAATGACTTTCTGACCAATAAAAATAATTTTGACATTTTGACTCATTTTATTTTTGGGGTACAATAATTATTATCATGAATAGAATAAATAGACCTCTACTACTCTTGATCCATAATAAAACAATACCCTTGACCACTTTAATACCAATATTGACACCTAAAATTAAAAACATAAAATAAGTCGTTATTGATTTTTGATTTTTGAAAATTTTAATAACTAAAGACAACCTAACATTATGGAACAAAAAGTTTATAATAAAAACTAAACATATCAACTTATAAACAAACATAAACTCGACACTTAGATATGTAAATATACATGCAACTTTATGTGCTTGATTTAAAGGAGACTAAGTATTTTCACAACCTTTTTAAAAATGTGTCAACTTCAAATGTAACCCACATAGAGAACCAATGCAAGTGTAACTTGAGATTCAAACATAGGATGGATATTTTCATTAGAATAATTCCAAGTACTAGATCTATTTCCCATGGTTCAGCTACATAATAACAGTCAAGCAATTCTATCCATGGAATTTGATGAGCTTCCCTTAATGCTTAGATTTAAAAAATGGAAGAACAATCAATTCCTTTTTAGATAATTGTTGTTTGAATGAACAGTTGATTTGAGTGCTATGCATACATCTATAATAGACATTTATATGTAATTATAATACACCTCAAACCTTGGTATACATACATAAAAATGTTTCATGGTAGTCTTGGATGGTGGGAGTCGATACTATGTTCATCTAAGATAAAAAATGTATAGAGATTCACATACATTCTGATCTCTAAAACCTATAGTCTTGCTAATAGTTGATTAACAAAAATGCAAAATATATGGAAAATAAGACTGATTCAAAGGTGATTTTTAATGGAGAAACTCTAAAATAAGTACTCCTTATCTTACAATAGAACTAAATCACAAGAATATGAAATGATCAGTATTTGGCATTTATTTAGATCTTATTATTTTTATTTCCAAGGCTCAAATCAGAATAATATCCATAAGAACTATTCTTCACAATGCCACAAATGATCAATCTTATAAAATTATAACCAAAATATTTTTATAGGTCTACAACCATACAAAGCATAAAAAAACTATAGCTATAAATATTTCATTTACCAAAACCTCCATAATTTGGGACAAAAAAAATTTCTAGATTTTCTCATTATAGTATTTATGCAATCATTTCTATGGACGACTCAAACTCACTCTGATACCAGATGATTGGGTTGGTTCATATTAGTGTATGATAAATAAAATAAGGGAGCTGAACATAGAAAATCTCATAAATATTTTATCACAGCAAACTAATATTTTATTCCATATTAAAAACTCATACAGGACATTACATATTTATATGAACATTATTCCTATATTCATGGATATTATCTCTCCATAAATCTCTCACCCTATCCCACAATATAACAAATAAACTATGTTTTTAATATTATTACAACAATATTATGACTACCCAAATATAATTAACAAACTAAATCACCAATATTATATTTACCTCTTAGTAAATATCTAAACTCACAAAATGTAATAAACTAATCCCTAAGAAAGAAATAAATTTTTTAAGTTATTTTATAATGTTATCATGATTCCACATGAGCTTCAAGGGAAAACAAAATGGTGTAAGGATAAAAAGGTCTGTTTAGGATTAATTGAACCCATAAAAAACATATAGCCCTATATGCAGAATTTTATGATGGAAGGTGGTTTGTATGGGGAGTGGGGACCATAAGGACTTTGAGGAGGTGTTATCAGTCCTAAATAAACATTCCATGAAGTTTTAATAGTGGATAAAAGTCTCAAACATAGTAAACTAGGGTCACTAGCATTGACTTCCCCAAGAACCCTAACATGAGTTCATGAAGGATATAACATGGTTGGATAAGAAAGGTGACAAGAGAATCATGGGAAATATTCAAGGTGGATGTAACAAAATTGAATATGTCATTGGAAACTCTAAAAAAACATTACAAGTGCTCCTTCAGACCTTAACCCTTTTTAGCATCACAAAATGTAGTCTATTAGGCTGAGAGGTTGCCTTCTCTTTCTCAGTATAATATGAAGAGATTGCATGCGACCTTAGGATCCTATGGAGAGTTATACATTTTTTTATACTTTTAATTTATGAAATTGGTAAGCTAATTGATGCCCCAATATTTATGAATCATCCTTAAGAGTGGAAGGCACTCACAGGCTACCCAAATAGACCAATTTTAACTTGATGAGAGAAAAGATGATTTTTATTCATCTAGATGAATTGAACAAGACTTTAAAAAACATGGATGATCTCCATATTTACCTTGAGCACATCCCCATGCCATTATTTGGTACTTTCAAGGTATAGGTGTATAAAAAAAACCAAAGAAGGCTATTTCAAGTTGCTTAGGATGTCCATATAGGTTTTTAAGAGCTCAAAATTGACATGGAGGATCCTCAAGAGTTCATTAAATTTAATTGCATATTTTTTTGAGTTTTTGCATTGTAGGAAACTTTTGGAGGTAAAATTTAGGCTCTATGTAAGGAGGCCTAATTGAGACCTAGTTAGGAGAGATAAATAGATGGAAAAGATAATTACACTCTAAGTTTGTACCTAAAACTTGGTAAAGAGATGTAAATCCATACTGGGTCCTCAAATATATGCTCATTTTTTCAATAAAATCTGCACATTCTTCTACATAAGGAGGTTTAAACATTTTTAGTGTTATAAGGAATAGGGCTAAATGAGGCCTTTTACTTCAAAATGAATTCAAGAGGGTAGTTTGAGACCTCTAAATGAGTTTTTTATAGTAGGATATGATGTGAATATACCATCCATGGAGAGATAATGAAATGGATAAGATGGACTAAAGTTTTGACACTTATAAGCAGGATTGGCCTAGTGAGACAAAGAAACATCAAGACACCTAGCAAGAGAATGAATTATTGTGTCAAATTTAAGCTTTAGAGATCAGTTGAAATGTGTAAATATTAGATAAAATATGTAACTCAACATGAAATGATGGTAAAGAGTTCCACTTGTCCATTCATAGTCCAAGAGAAGGGGTAGTTTTGAAGACCTAAGCAAGGTGTCAAGAAAGGTTTGAGACTTCCACATCACTTGGAGAAAAAGAAAATACTAAGAGGAGTGAAAAATGTCTTTGAAGAAGTAATTGGGTAGTTTCATTTCCTGTATTCTTTTTTGTAACCGATGAGACACTTTTCATCTCTCTAGCTTCTACACCTTTCTCTTTCCTTTCTCACATTTATCTATATATTTAGCCTGGATAGGTTAAGATTATATCCTCCACCTAGGTATGGGTAATACTTTCCAATTTTCATCCTTTTATAAATTATAATAGTCTATTTTTACCTTATTCATGTATTGATTTCAATATATTTGTGTGATTAGTTGATTTCACATCATATTTGGTGTATTACCTCCACTAGATTAGTTTTCTCTATCTTTTATAAACAAGTTGTTAAAGTAGTTGTGAACCTAAGTGATTCATTAGGTTTGATTTACCTTCCAAAAGGTGAAAATTTGATTGAGAGCATGAAGCAACACAAAATCATGAAATGACCATTTTATTTGAATAATCCATGAAGAATTAGTGAAGAAGTGAATAAATCTTGAACAACTTTGGGAAGTCATGTAGAAGTGGATAAATATATGGAGAAGACATAAATAATTATAAAATATCATTAAAGACCATAAAATTTTCTCAATATCTTTCAAAATAAATAAATATGCATGCATCTATATTTTCAACAAGATTAAAATATCTCAATATGGCATCCCATTTCAAGAGTTGAAAATAAATTTCAATGGGTCTTCAAAAGTATACTCTATTCTTGTTAAGCTTCAAGGTGGTTTTCAAGTTTTAGAAGGTAGTTTTCAAGATTATCATGAAAGAAAATCAATAGTTTTAAAAGGAACCAAGAAGCAATTTTGTGAAGACTCCTGACTCTTTTTCAAGATTCAATAGCTCAATCAAGACTACATTATCATCCCTGAAGATTATAGATTATAATATAATGCATGTATTAACATTTTTAAAGAGATCCAAATCACCAAGTACGGTATCGCACTTCAAGATCTCAATGTAAATATTAAATTTATTTAAGAATTTGCCTATCTTTTATTCTTTTCAAAGAAGCCTTAAAAATTCCAACACGGCTTTTAATAACTCCAACATGGTTGTTAAAGAAATCTAAGACAATCTCAAAAAACTCCAAAACAACTCCAAGACAATTTTATAGAATTCCAAGATAATCTTCAATAAATTTAAAGGTATTTTAAAGAAACTCAATAAATGTTTTTCCATAAAAATAAAATAATTAGTTTAAAGAAATAACTAGTTCAAAACTTCCCAAGAAGGTTTAAAAATAATTTCTAAGAAGTATTTTTCAAGAAATATGTGTTAACTCATATTTGTAAGAAGAAGTTCAATGTACTTATTTAATTATAAAGTAATTTCCAAAATTTCAAAAATAGTTTTCAAGAAGTGGTCTCAATAAGGACAAAGTAGTTTAGCCACTTCAAGGCGATTTAAGGAAAATCAAGAAAGATAAAGACAATTTTAAAGAAAATCAAGAAAGCTTCAAACCTTAAATAAAATGGAAATATTCTCATAGTTTTTGATATTTTTTAATATTCATTTTTAAATAGCTCAAAAATACATGTAAAGGTAATTTATTTGAATCTGACCTAGTTTTTGAGTTATTTTCTGGAAAGTCTTTTTTTATTGATTACACAAAATTTGTATTTGTAATAGGTGGACCTAAACATTTTGACCTAATACCTTATTCTCCCTCTTTTCCAACTCCTCCTTATTTAAGAATATTGTTATTTCCATTTATTTCACGCTCTTTATATTTTTATTGCTTTTTTGAAATGTACACATCAATATGAATGGGACTAAAATATGAATGGGACTAAAATATGAATTTAAAGGTTTCACAATGGTTTACATGATAGATTAAAAATATAATCACATCATGGATAAAAACCTCATATAAATCAATATGTAGTAGTTATGTGACAAAATTAGATTGGTGGGAAAAAATGTAGTGACGAGGTGAATTTATGACTATTGAATATCTCAAGCCATGACCTTTCCTATTGTAGTATGTTTACCAAAACTTGTTATTGTGTGTGTGGAATATTTTAATCATAAAAAGTGAGGAGAGTTCAATTCTAACAATAAGCCAATTCTCTTGGTCACTCATAAATATATTGAAAACACTTTTGGAATTCTAGACTATGAATAACACATTGAGATCAACAACAAGTCTTCTATGAAATTATGGCATGAGGATCTATTTAAATGATCCACATTCATTAATTGACATTATATGGTCATCAAATAAGCCAATGTCAAAATATTTCTTAAATAATTTTTGAGTGACTTTTTCCAAGAAGTGGCCAACATCATTGTGAACTAGGAATTTGAATCAAGAGAGGTGATTAGTATTGTGTTAGTCTCAAAATGAAAAACAAATTGACAAAAACACACTAACTAGCATACATCTCTAGGCCTAGTTACTAGGGAGAGATTAGTTAACAAAACATGGATGAAACACACAAATAAAATGAAAAAGAAACCTTCTTTTACCTTCCTTGGATGATCCAAACTGCTTGTTGTAGTGGCTTACTTGATTTGTGCTCATGAAGTTTGCATCAATGGAAGCTTGGCTACCTCCATCTCTCCTTGGCACCTTATGTCTTTGGCTTGGCTTGGATTAGATCAATATTTGAGAATAATAACACTAATTTTCATGAGGATTTGGAATCAATTCAACATTACAACTTTACATTATCTAAGCTTGGAATTCAATAGGCAAGTCTTCCTATTTATAGATTTTTTCAAATGGATAGAATCAACCTGAACCATCCATCTCAAGATGTAGATATGTGGCTAAGGATTAATTCAATTATGCAATTAAAATTCATAAATAGGATCATAAATATTTTGGATAAAGGGGAATTTAATAGGCATGGAGGGTCTTAATGAGGTATGGAAGGCATGAATCCTAATATTTGTGGCATTTATGACCTAGAGATGTCTTCTCAAGAAATGATGTCACTTTGATGATGTAGATATTTAATATTCATTTCCAAAAATAAATATTAAAAAATATCCATGTAAAATTAAATTAAGGTCTTTATTTTGTTTAATTAGCTCTTAATAATGATTAATCACTTTGATGCAAACCTTGGCTCTTTATCCACAATTTAATTAAATTGGTCAAAATATCATATTATTGGCTCAAAATTTGAATGGATTGGAATTAGAAGTCAATATTAGATGTGTTGGAACCGTTATCCCATTTAGGATGTTGTTAACACAAATTAACAAAGGCAAGTGTCTCGTACAATAAATTTGATAGAAAAGAGCAATCTTGAGCACCTAGGTGTAAAATTGGTATTTTGACTCATAATGATCTCATCAAAGTTAACTAGCCCCTAAATTACATTGCCCCATTTAATGATACACTAGCCAAAATCATCACTTGAATATATAAATTTCAATTCATTTAATATGTTTTAGTGCTTTTATGCCAAATTATGTATTTTGTTAGAAATTGGTCAAAAACCTACTTAGAGGTTATCGGTGGCTAGTTTTAGGTGTATACAGTTTGCCCCTATTTGGGAAGATGTTGCAAATTATAAGAAAATTAATGTCTTCTCAAATAATGAGAAATGTCCTGTATGCCAAAAATAATATGATGATTAAATAACAAAAGTCCAAATGGTTTTGGGAAGCCTATGATGATGCCCCCTTGAGGGAGTGGCCATCACATTTGTTGATGGATGGTCCCTCAAAAATAAGTAATAATAAAGGTGGAATTAGCCCATTGTTGGCATTAATCCAAATGATAAAAATGCTAGCATGAATTGATTTAAAAAAGATTACTGATTTTCCCAAAGGTGGTTATAATCAGGAATAAAAGTCAAAATAATGATTTGCCCATAGGTGGTTAAAATTATTAAGATGACCTAGATTGGCGAACAATGATTGTGCCCCAGTTATGGCTGATTAGCAAGCATAACTCAAGAATATAACCTAGGATATAGATTAAACATGATAGGGTGTAAAGTGATTAATGGGATGAATATAATAATAAGATTGACTAGTTTGAATGATTAAGTTGTACCTTCCAATGAAGAGATACTCATCCTGATTAGCAATGATAGAAATAGAATGGCCAATGAGTTAATTTGATCAAGGGTGGGATAGAAAGATTTACCAAGGTGCCAAGGAGAAACTTATGTGGCTCTATTTATTATAAACCTTCTTGAAGTTTATTTTTTCTATAACACATGATGGTAGGCTTCATGATAGAATACCATGAAGAATTGGCCAAAATATGCATAAGGACTAACTCCTGATCTAGTAAACATTCAAAAATGATGATACTATTGACATATGAATATGGATGGAATAAATAATAATGTGTTCAAGGAATCACCCAATGAACACATATAGACTGAGTCGAGGCAATAATACCAAAAGTAAACAAATAATCAAACAAATAAATAAATAAATTGAAATAAACAAACAAACAAACAAAAAGATTGAAAACAAAATCAAAGAAATCATCCTAAAAATGACCATGGCCTAATAGGGTGGATCAAGGATAAATAACTATGATTAGTTAAGATAATTGCTTTTGGTATTTTTTAAATATTTGAATATTTTTGTTATTTTGAGGTATCTTAACTTGTTAGAGAATAACAAGATACCTGCTCATAAAATGGCAAGAGAGTTTGGCTCAGGTTGCTCAAAAAATGGTGAGAGCATATGGAAAGGGGGACTAAGTTGACCTCAACATGAATTGAGTATGACCTACATAGTCCCAAAATGACCTCAAATCATAATAATTCCATCCACATAAAAGGTGGGGAAAACCCAACTAGGTCCCAACAAGTTCTCAAATCTAGTAAATGGCCAGTCAAATGAAAACAACAATGGCAAGGTGATGTAGTAATGCAAGGTAAATAAACATTTCCCTTAGTTTTCCCATAGATGGTTATAACTAGGATATAATATATTAGATCAAAGATACTAATTTTCCCATAGGTGATTATAATTAGTAGCAAGACTAGTGAAAGCTTAATGTGCCCATAGGTTGTTATAATCAAGCTCACATAAACAAACTCAATATAAGATGGAAAATGAAAGATATATTTATAGATCAACTATCACACTAATTTCATAGACTATCATTATAAACACATATTTTATAAGAGTTGAAACTGGATTGGAATCCCCTCATAAAAAGTGCAGGAAGAACCAAAGGAACCAAGACCAAAATAGGATCTAGTAGGACAACTAAAAATAGGCTTTGGTCTAGATAGGAATGGAATGGTAGGATGGAATTGTCTTTCTCTAGGATAATTATGGTTAGATAAATTAGATAAAATTGTAATAGGCTTGCCCCTAAGTGATGGGTTAAATGGTAGGATCTATGATAATGGCAAGAGGATATGTAACAATGGCTAAAGGATATGGCAAACAAAAATTGAATGGTACATGTTTTTGGCTAATGATGATTGTTGGTTTTTGACGTGTTTTTAGCCAAGGTATAGTAAAATGGCATATGAATCTTTTACTCCTATTGAAGTGAATATGCATGTCCTAGTCAACAAATTATATAAACATAATAATCAATCATGTTAATTGCAATCGCACACCTCATCTAAATAGCTACTTTATCAAGAACTCAATGCAGATTTGGTTGTCAATAATGATTTTATTATCTTTGTTGGTTGTTGATTATGATTTCTTAAAGTGTTTAAATAAGGTATCTTTATAGCTTTTGTAAAGGAAAGTGTGATCATGGATGATAAATAAGGACAAACAATGGATGGTAGGTTTGATTTTGAAATAGAATGGTAGATGATGATAGAATATATAATGGTGGGGAAGCAAATAAAGATCAGGACTTTCAGTCACATGTAATGTTGTTGATGATAGATTAGACATAAATTTGGATGTGATAGGATCAAATACTTTTGAATATTCTCTCAATAAGACCACCAAATTTTTCTATTGTTGGGCCTCAGAGTAGCCACCATCTAAATAGGTCATAGATTGGAAGCTATTTTGATTTGATCCTTGATTTTATCTTCATCAAGAAGTGAAGAAATTTTTTACTTAGCTATTGGCACCTTGAAGAGGTTTTCACCAATGAATTTATCTTGATTTTCCCATAGCACCTCCGAAAAGGTTTCACTAAGGAACATTGGCTTTGAATTTTTATTGTCTTCTAGTGATTCCAAAAATGTTTCACTAAAAGATGTTGAGTTTGAAATTTGCATGTCCCTAGTGCTTATTAAAAGGCTTCATTAGGAAAGTGTTCTTTTTATACATTAATATGGTATTGGCCTCCTTTATCTTCTTTAATTTCTATGTTACCATGGATGCAATTCAATAAAGTGTGATTATGTTGGTCCCAATCGATACTTATGAGAGATGGAATGTCGATAATATATATATATATATATATATATATATATGGCTTTGAATTTTTATTGTCTTCTAGTGATTCCAAAAATGTTTCACTAAAAGATGTTGAGTTTGAAATTTGCATGTCCCCTAGTGCTTATGAAAAGGTTTCATTAGGAAAGTGTTCTTTTGATACATTAATGTGGTATTGGCCTCCTTGATCTTCTTTAATTTCTATGTTACCATGAATGCAATTCAATAAAGTGTGATTATGTCGGTCCCAATCGATACTTATGAGAGATGGAATGTCGATAATACACACACACACACACACACACACACACACACACACACACACACACACACACACACACACACACACACACACACACACACACACACACATAAGTGGTAATGGCCTATGGAATGGTAATGGAATAGGGAGAGGCTACACAATCCTCATAGAATATACTAGGATAACTTGTGTTTAAGCTGAAGTACTCATCATTAAAAATTGTAGAAGGATCACAAATGTATTTAAATTGATCTACAAGGCATGTGTAGCCAAAGTTGTAACAACCACAAACATATTTTGTATCTGAATCTAATTCTAACTCAAGGGAATCTAAATCCAATGTTGAGATTAATTGTCTTATCAGGCATGCCATTATGTGAACTAGGAATTTGACTCAAAAGAGGTGATTAGTATTATGTTAGTCCCAAAATGAAAAACAAATTGATAAAAACACACTAATTAGCATACATCTCTAGGTCTAGTTACTAGGGAGAGCTTAGTTAATAAAACATGAATGAAACACACAACTAAAATGCAAAATAAATGTTCTTTTACCTTCCTTAGATGATCCAAAATGATTGTTGTAGTGGCTTGCTTAGTTTGTGCTCATGAAGTCTACATCAATGGAAGATTGGATTCCTCCATCTCTCCTTAGCACTTTATGTTTTTAGATTGGCTCAATATTTGGGCATAATAACACTAATTTTCATGAGGCTTTGGAATCAATTTAGCATTATAACTTTTCATTATCAAAGTTTGGAATTCAATAGGCAAGGCCTCCTATTTATAGATTTTTACAAATGGATAGAATCAACCTGAACCATCCATCTCAAGATGGAGATGTGTGGCTAAGGAATAATTTAATTATTCAATTAAAATTCATAAATAGGCTCATAAATATTTGGGATAGAGGGGAATTTAATAGGAACAGAGGTTATTAATGAATCATAGGAGGCATGAATCCTGATATTTATGGCATTTATGGCCTAAGGATGTCTTACCAAGAAATGATGTCACTTTGATGATGCAAATATTCAATATTCATTTCCAAAAAAATATATTCAAAAATATCCATGGAAAATTAACTTAAGGTCTTGATTTAGTTTAATTATCTCTTAAGCATGATTAAGCACTTTGATGCAAACCTTGGATCTTTGTGTACAAATTAATCAAATTGGTCAAAATATCATATTATTGGTTCAAAATTTGACTGAATTAGAATTGGAAGTCGATGTTAGATGCATTGGAACAATTATTCCATTTATGATGTTTTCAATTCAAAATAACAAATAAACATGCCTTGTATAATAAATTTTATAGAAAAGAGCAATCCAAAGCACCTAGGTGCAAAATTGGTATTTTGACTCAAAATGATTTGATCAAAATTAGTTGGCCCATTAATTGCATTTCTCCATTTAATGATACTATACTCAAAATTGAAAATTGAATATGTCAATTTCAACTCATTTAATATGTTTTAGCATTTTAGGCCAAATTGTGTATTTTTGTGGAAATTGGTCAAAAGCCTAGTTGGAGGTTATCAGTGGCTAGTTTTAGGTGTCTACAATCATCACTCTCCTCAATTGAGTGTTTGAAATACCATTGAAATGCTACTTACAATCATGGATGTAAAATTTCATATGTGTTATCCTTCATGAAAAATAATTCATTGATTGGTTGATAATAATAAGTGATGTTATTCATAAAGAAATTTTGAATGTGAAAATGACATGTCATTTCTACATGGCATTGTATCTTGTATAAAATGTAGATAGAATAAAAATATTTACATGAATAAATACCAATGTTTTTATGGCTTTAGGACCAAACAAAATATATCACTTATATCCTCAGATCGAGATCAAAGCTAGTGAAAAACATTTTAGGCTAGTCAATGACAAGTTCTTCTTTTGTGTGATCATGATGCTAAAAAATGATCCTAATAAGAGATTCCCAGTGTAATTATTGGATACAATGACCAAATGGGGTAGTTTTTTTATCCAATTAAATACCTTCTCATACATTAGATTTGACAAATTTAATGACATTTCATATAAATTTATAAAGTACTTAAGTGATAAATAGGATCTAATGGAGTTATGTTGGCAATTGGCATCAATAAACCATTTCTTGGGAGAAAAGCATAAGATTGATTTTCATTTACTAATTTAAATAGATAAATATAAATGTCCTTAAAATCATAAAGTTGAATTAATGGACACTAAAATGGTCATGGTGACCCTTCACCCATTTTTTAAAAGATGGAATTTGACATTGGTGGTTTCATTAAAGGCATTATAGGAGAAAAGTACAAGCATCAACCATAAATTTAAGACTAATAGTATATTATAAATATGATATCAATGTGAATCTCGTAGATTATTCTATAATGACTCCAAGGTAAATAATTACTTTTAATTTGAAAATTGTACCTATAGGAGTCACAAATGACAAGCAAAACTTGGTTGATCCTTATTACAACGAGGTTTACTCAAAACCTATTACTATCATTGATTGGTATATAAGGGAATAAAATTTTAGTAAAAGATATAACTCAAAATATAAAATAATTTAGTCTCTCTTGGATAAAAAAAAGGATACGTGAATGCTCTATAGTAGAAAATAATCAACGTCAAAGTAATGGATCATTCAAGACCACTCCAAAAGATAAAATACATAATCTTGAAAAGTCATCAAAATATTATATGAAATTAATTTAAGTAGTAGTCAATACAATAGAGGAAATTGATAATATAAATATTTTTATCAATTAAATATTCCAAAACCTACTCAACATTATAATAATATTTAGATAAACATGGACAAAAAATGAGAAAGAGTAACAATCCAATTTTTATCCACATATTCCTGCTAGCTTTGAGTCTCACATAGTTATTACCAATACTAATATTCAATACATGGCCTTTGAGAACAATAAATCCCTAATTACCATCTCCTCAAATTTTCATAGAATATCACAAGTAGAACCTATTCAACTTGTATCGATTGTAGTTTAACCACCTCCTCTAGCTCAAACCCAAATTAAAGTTCATTCAATAATTTAGAGTGATACTCCTATTACTAACACATCAAAATTATTATATGAAGTCATAAAGAAAATGACAAGAGTTTTCAAATAAATCAATATTGAATTTGAATCAATCACATCCTTGTCAACTCCTCATCCTCCTACAAAGAATCCCAACGTGATTTCTAAAGTCACCATGAATGAATAAGGAGTAAGATTTATAGAGATTACAACACCTATTAATGAAAAACATAAATAAGACATGTCAATTTAAGACTATCAACTTTATATAGTGATGTTAGGAAGACATATAAAGAAAAGAGATAAATCAATTGTATAAGAATCATTGAATGTGACCATTTAATGCATGGATAAATATAGATCTCAAGTAACATGATACAAGGAGGAAAATAAATAATTGATGACATATGTTTAACCTCTTATAAATCTTGTAGGATATGATTTGGTTCTATTACCTTCATCGATCACATTGAAATATACATGCATGATTTTAGTGTTGAGAGAAATCAAGAACATGGGAAAATGATGAAGACATGGTCAAAAAATATGTTGGTTCACCAATTGAATATATTAGATGAAATCATGAGGAAAATTTAAAATATTAAAATAGGATTGAATGCAATGATAGGATTTGAGTTGGAATTAACTTATAATATGCAATTAATTAAAACAATCTTCTTTGATTTTCATGACATGACCCAATTGGGTTTCTCTTCACTTGTCACTAATGGAATTATTAAGAGTCAATATCATGGTCTTCATGTCAACTGGTCTAATTATTTCAACTTTAGAAGACAGATTCTCAATAATGAAAAAGTGAAAATTGATAGCATCAAATAGAGAGGCAATAAAATTATATCCAACATCCAATATTTCATTCAATAAATCCCTTATGATTTATTTCATGATGAGAACCAAGTAAATTCCTCAATATGACTCAAAGAACAAATATTAAATTTGGTTGATAAGGAATATTATACATCTTCAAGTTTAAATGTTTCCTCTATTACAATGTTAAACAAACTTCAAATCCTATTTGAGTAAATAGAAAATAAGGTGACTGAATACCATCCCATTCCTAATCTCATTTCTGAAATGCAAATAGTCTATGAAGTTTACTTTGTAACCAAAATATTTTTAGAAGTAGAAGATATCAAGAAGGAACTTGAATGTTTTAGGAAAATCCTAGTGATCCATATTAAATAAATTTATATGGTCTGTAATATTTTTGAAAATTCCAATACATCAAAGAAATCATAAAGAGATTTCCAATGCAATTTTAATGGAGTCATCTTGACATAGTATGAAAAATTTATGTCTTATTGAAGGTAAAATCAAATAGGTAAAAAATATACATTATACAAATAGTGTTGAATTAGTCATTGACTAGACCTATATGAATTTGATATTTGGACCAATCAAGCCTAGACATGTAGGGTAATCAAATAGTTACACATGGTGGAAATAGAATAAATGAATTTAGTTTTGATATCCAATCTTTGACATCATACCTACTAATGTGGGGCCCACACTATTACCACCTATCTTCTATTTTATAACCACAATGTATGTAGAATTAAACTTTCTCATTTTTGTAAATATTAGAACTTAATCTAAATGGAGGGAACTCAATTGACGATGTGAGCCATCGCATAAAAGGTTAATTTCCATAACAATTGCCAAGACAACTTAGCCTAACATATAATGATAGATGGTCCTAATGATAGATTCAAAGGGAAGGACTTTGTTAACTAAATAATGGTTGTTTTATATCCCAAGCAATGTGGGGCTAAATCCACAAAATGCTCCAAATAATTTCACCTAAAATACCTACATGGTATCTCCTTTAACACCAAGACAAAAGGATGGCCTTAACACCATGTAACAAGGTAAATACTTCCTTGTATAAATAATATATGTATTTATTATCCCATCAATGTGGGATTAAAACACTCAAATGTGCTTTAAAAGTTATCCAAAATATAAAATGAGAGTGGGGAGCTGAACCCCTCACACCAAAACTCTTGTTTTTAGCCTTTACCAACAAGTTATGCCCCATGTTTGGGAGATGAAACAAAATAATTAGTATTTATTACTGATTTTTAGGCTAAAGAAGATAAAAAAATGTAGCAAGGAGGATTTAAACTCCAAAATCTTCTGGAAAAATATAAGAACCCAACCAATGGGACATGAAACCCAAAAAATATATATAAAATGCAATTTTATATTTAAAACATGACTTTTTGCCTCTAAAAGGGAGAATAAAGTAAGTTATATGTATTTTTTTTTCAAAGTATCAAGCTAAAGGCCAAGAGCTATTGCACAGACCTCCTAGACATAGTACAAATAAATTCTATCCCCTTATTGGGAGAAAAGGCCCATTATTGGGAGAGACAACCTCTAATTGGGATAAAATTGATGTGAGGAGGTGTATTTAACCTCATTTTAATCGATTAATTCATACTTTGAGCATACCTAGAGATGTAGTCCAAGTTGGACAAACTTTGTTATCATTTTGATGAGTATTTTTCTTTATTATTTCAATTTATTTCTTTAATTTCAGTTTTTATGTATTAAATTTTTGTCAAATAAGCCAATTTTTATGTATTTATGGGAAAATTAAAAAAATGATAATTAGTATCTAAAATTGGTGAATTAATGAATAGTTTTCACAAATTACCCATTTTTGGAGCACTTAGCCTCAAAGAATGAATAAGAAAAGATGTGATTTATCCCAATAATCCCTATTCATTCCCATATAAATGGGATAGGTGAATTGGATATCAATTGTCTAGATCAAATTAAATAGAGCATTAATCATCAACAAAGGCTAGAGTCCACTTTTGTTCAACCAGTAAATGGATCATGCCAAAAAATCATAAATTTGAAAGGGTTCTACTTTGTCTAACCATGAATTATTTAATAAAGTTATTTCACAAAGTCACTTTATTTTTATAAAGTGACATATTTTATTAATGAAGTGATAATGTAATAAATGAACATTTTGTTTATGTAATAAATCACTTTCTAGGTCCTATTTTCCTTTAAAACCTTAAAAAAATTTATAACTAACTTAACAATTTATAAAAAGGAGTTATTAGGTTATTTTGAAGGACTTTTTGACAAGGTAAAGAAATTTTGGAAAGATAGGAAGATGAGAAATTGCATGTACAACCTCTTGTAGAGTTAATACAAAAAGGATTTACAAGACTTTGTGCCTAAAATTTACTCGAGTTAAATGATATGCATGCATATGTTATTATATGTTAATCATTCTTATTTAAATTTTATAAAATATTAAACTACTATTAAATAGTCATGCATGCAAAATTGTAGTCTATAAGTCAATTTGTATATGCATTAAAGGTTTTGTATTTGAGAATCCTTAGTGATATTGAAAAAAATTGATAGTTATTTTCATAAGGAAATACATAGTTGTTGCATGTTTTTAAGTCATTCAATTTATTTGGTGTATGTATCTTATTCATATGTCTAAGATATGTCTTTCGTATTTCATTTGAATGATAAAGGTTTCTATTGAGCTTTTTTGTCCCAAAAAAATCTTGTTACATTCATAACCTAAGGGAGACCTCTTTGATTTTTTAGAAAATCCCTTAAAACCCCCAAGAATCCATCTCCCCTTTCCTCATGACATCTGAAACTCTAGGAAAAAATTGCACCATTTAAAAATGATTCACAAGTTTCAAGACTTGTGAGGAACCAAAACCCAAAGATAGCAGAATCCGAAACTCCCCACGCACTTTAAACATTTTCAAAATGTTCAAAATGTATGGTGGGTTTTGAATCCCACCATGCACATATCTGGTAGAGCCTAGAGCTCGATATGCACTTTGCACATTGTAAAAACATGTAACATTCATGGTAGAATCTAAGTCTCATTCATCACTAAACCTCCTTGAATGGAGTGGACCTAACATAAGTAGGTCCAACCTCCATCGACACACCTTCACCCTTTTCGTGGGAAATGGAGACCAAAGTGCACATTACACATTTTCACAACATGCACAACATACTCTATTCCCCACCAACCCATTAAAATCACCCATGGAGGGTGGAAATACTTGCAACACATCCAAACTCTGCCCACACAACTTCAAATCCTTCCATGGGAAGTAGAGCTCAAAATGCACATTGCATGTTTTTTACAATGTGTAAAGTGCATAGCAATCCCCACCTCCCACCAAGCCAATTTAAACTATGGAGAGTGGGCCTGCTCTAAGCAGGTCCAACCTCCACCACCTACCACCATGAGCCATATTAATTATAGGGTTTTGATATAAAAGACAAAGGATTTTGCAAAACCATTATCATTATTTAATTTCCTAATTGCATTTTGAGCTCCTATCATTTTCACCTTTGCAACAAACTCTTGAGCGTCACATGTATGAATTAGGGATAATAGCTGCAAATCTAAAGCCACATCACTTACATAAATAAAATATTAATTTTTGTGTCATTTTTTGTTCCAATCTTTATTTTTTGTAAAGGTCTCTTGAGTTTTGTGGTTTTCTCATTCAAAGTTTTCCTTTTGAAAATCTAGTTCACAGTGGGTATCATTCAGATTTTTCACTAAGAAATTTAAGGTTTGTTTATTATAAGAAAATTATATTAATATTTCCTAATGGCAACCCAAAGAATATAATGTTTTTTACCAAGTTGTTTTTCTATATTTCACCTTCCCCTCTCATTTTTTTGTGAACTAAAGATCCATAAATACTTCCCATCAAAGAATATTCCCCCAAGATCCATTTTCCTCTAATACACTATGGACAGTGGAGATGCCTCAAGCACCTCCCACTTCTATCAAGAAACCAACACCCTTTAGGCACCATATAAGGTGGAATTACCTCAAGAACATCCCACCTCCAACATATAATTCCATCTCACATGCACTACATGCATTAGACATGTTCCAAACACCTCCAAGTTCTATCAAAAGAAATATGTGCTCCAAACACCTTCAAGTTCTACTATCTTCTATAGTTGGCCATTTAGATGAATTTCAAATCAAAGGACCCTAAAGTAGTTTCTTTCCTAGAATCCAACCTCATAGACAACAGTGATACAGACTTAGGTCATATTGACCTAGGAGACTTTTGGGCTACGATCAAAGAAGATTTCAAGAATGACTACATATAGAGTATTTATGACTCTATACTTCCAAAATCTATATCTCTCACTTTGAATATTTAGAGTCCCAAAATTATCTTAATAATCACTCAAAATTATGACCCTAATAGGACATAAGTATATAATTATAAAGGAGAGAAAATCTTAGACCTTAACCCTGATTACATCAACACAATATTTTCCATTCCCAATTTTGAGAGATATTTAGATATAACTCCACAAAAATATATATAATTCTATGAGGATAATAAATATGGATGTTAGAAAATAATCAATAAGTAGTGGCTAAAGACCCTAAGTAGTCTTCAAATAGATTGCCTAAAATAATGTATACATATGATTTCATAGAAGAAGAGGGGGATGTTATAAAATTAATACATAGAGTCACTCATAGACCTGATGCTTATTCTTATGAATAATGTATATATTAATACATTTGGACTATACAATAGATTAAGTAATATATACATTGGGCATAGCTAATCAGTTATTATCTCCATCAATAATTATTGGGAGTTCAAACCTCCAATAAGTTTCAAATGACATCATATGTTGTTTACATCTTGGCTAAGGGAAGATTATTTCTAGGCCTAAATGTCATAACTAAGGAAATTAGAAAGAGTGTACAACTACTATCCTGACCTCACCCTTTAGGCTAGTAAAAAAAATTCAGGAGAGTTAATGATGTTTTAATCTAAAACATTATCACTATGTTTGATTCAAATGTTAAGAAGGAAAGGTTCTCCAAAGAATCAAAAGAGGAAATTACTAAGTGGGGATCATGTTTTATACAATTCCCCACATATTTCTACATTGGGGTAGTAGGCTTTAGTGGCTATCCCTAAATGCTTCCTCATTATGTAAGTGATAGGTGGGCATTATTTGAACTAGTAAGGTAGTTAGTAGAGGCCCATAAGCTTATTTTAGATAGACATAAGGTAGGAATCCACTTCCATATTTATATTGGTTTTTATACATGCCAAATGCTTTTGAAGGCTAATGTAAAAAAGCATAAATGAGTAATGTAACATTAAATACCCTAGAGTCTAGGCCATAATTTGACCCTTATGGTAAATCACCCATGCATTAGACTTGGTATCATACAAACATGTTCCATAATATGAAGATTATTGAGAGGATTATGATGATGAAGAAATGTTCAAGATGAGGGACTATTCAAGAATGTCGCTTCAATGGATAAAAGATTATGACTTGGCACTAGTTCTTGATATCTTAGAAGATGATACTTCTAGAGTAGATCCATTATACCTCACTAAAGTTATTATGAAGCTCCTGCCACTAGTCAAATGGTCAATTCTTGAATAATTTTTTATATTTTATAGAACAACCCACATCATTAATAATACCATTAGTTGGCTAAGGAGTAAAGGGGTATAAATCACAAGAGAGACCATTGGAGTCAAAGAAAAGCTCTTGAAATTGAAAACTAAGGGTATAATAGTTGAAGGCCTTGGCAAGTCATTAATGGGACCTAAGTAGAAAAATAAGAGAAAAGCATAGACTAATGCTAGGAAAGTTGAGTTAAGAAGAGAAGGGCAGATGTAAATGAACCCATATATCTTTAATAGAGGAGACACCATCAGTAGTGTAAGGATCTACTATTTTATATCCTATAATAGTGGCCCATATAGCAATTATTCTTCCTCTTCCTACCTCTATAGTTTAACAACTTTCAACAACTCCACCAGCTACCTTTCCTCCATAAGCACCTTAGATTCCCTTTGTATTAAAAGTTTCATCTCCTCTCCCTCTACTCATTATTGCATCATCTACCACTCTGATCACTTCAATTAGCCAAGTTCAGACAACATTGATAAGTCTTAGAAGCACTCAAGTTTTCCCCATAGTAGAATTACAAATTCCTATTCCACATTCCCTTTCTCCCACCTCTCCTTCCCTATTTGACCCACTCCCACTTATGTTATATTCACAATTCCTTCTATTTCATCACCATTAATTCTCAACACCACCCAATAGTAATTTAACTCAAAGTCAGTCATCTTGACTTCCATATCATAGGCCACTCCAACCTTTGGAGTGAGTACCATTCCCTCTTCCTCTCAACCCACCATTTTCATCTCACCAACCTTGATTAGCCCTATGCATTTAATTGACACATTTAGTTCCTTATCTTCTACCCTTCCATCAGCTCCCAAATTCTCAATCCCTACTTCAATTGCTCATATCTCCCCTATTTCCACCACTTCACCCATGCCATTAGTTGAACTTGGAGCAACCCAAACACTGAGTGTAGTAATGGGTTTGTATGGTAAGGAGGAACCTACATAGACACTTCCTAAATATCCTATAGTGTCATCTACGTAGGATTATTTTTTGGTCATAGTATCAGCTAGTGTAGTCACATCATCTATAAATTATTTGGCGACCATTCTAGATATATAGAAGGTTACCCCTAGTTGGTTAACCCAATCAATAAGAAAAAGAAGAAAATAATGATTGACCCTAGAACCTTGCACTTCGATATGTTAGAAGCCAAAAATAATAAAAATTATAGTCCCAAGACCCTCTCAAGAACATTCATTAATAATAAGGGGGAGAAATATGTGGAAATTGTGGTTCCCCCACTAGACAAACGAAAAGGAGATCTTGTGGTGGTAGATTATCAATTCTCTCAGATACACCTTTGTCAATAAATGAGAGAGGGAATCAAACATGATGTGATGTCAGGCATCTAATCTCTATTTAAAAATATGGACCATGACAAGGCCACCAAGGATGAACTCAAAATGAAGGTGGATCAATTATCTGAATCACTCAACCAATTTGTAAATCCCATTGAAGCATCACAACAACCTTAGGTAGTGTAGTAAATCAGTCTGGATCAAGTTAAAATTGATTCCATATGAAATATTGTTCACATGGGAAGGGATAATAAATAATGGTCCAAGGATTTGATCACAAGAAGAAATAAGGGCCTTAAAACAATGCTAGAGCATTATGGTATCATCATGGAGAGAAAGGAAATTATAAAAGCACATATCAATAGCTATGAAGAAGATATTCAAACTCTAAACATGTATTACCTTAAGTTGATAGACATAAGGACAATTGATATGAATACCCTTATTGATGAGAATATATTTAAGAATTATACTACGCTTGAGGAATTACATAGGGTTACCCAATTATAGATAAGAATATTGATCGAGTCTTCTAAATGTGCTAAAAAGGCTCATGATAAAGCCATTGATATGCTATATGAAATTGATGGCATGATGAATTTAATGTCATTTTAACCAATGGATGATGTTATTAGTCTGTATAAGGCAAAAAAATATAGGGACGTTTTAAATCAATAGTTGAAAAGGAGTCTAGAAAGGATAATTTTTTTGTTTTGAGTTCAATTCATAGGTTTATAAAATATGAGAAGGTAATTGATCAAATGAAAACCAAGATGCAGGGTATAAGAAATTTTTGAAGAGAGTATTTCAATGTATAGGCATATTGTATAGTTTCTAATATTTACTCTTATCTTCCAGATGAAGAATGAATATAAGAAATATTCAAGGATTTTGAAGCCTACTCAGAGAAGCAACAAGTAGAAAATGATAAGAAAACTGAAGCTAGCCTAAAGACTACTTAATTTTCCCTCTCTTTCTTGGATATTTAAAAATCTTTCTATCATGTTTAGTTTCATTTTGATGACATTTTAATTATATTTTTCAATTACAAAGTACAACTATGTATTTTTTATAACTCTTAAAGAAAGAAAGAAGATGTATTTTTCACTGTATATCTTTTAAATATGGGAGTTGAAAAAATCAAGTTTCAAATTGCACTTTTTATTTTGATTAATGTGAAATAAAAAGTGCAATGTCATAAAATAAAAATGCATGCCCCCTTTTGTAAAAGTGATAAGGCTTATATTTTGAAAAGTCTCACTTAATATTACATGCTAGGGTTTGCATGTAAAAGAGATTTCAAAATTTATTTTCAATATTATCTATCTTATTGAGGACCAAGTTACACTTAGTGCTACCTCTTACATGGAGAGTTTCTTCTAGCTATCACCCAAGGAGCCTTGCATGAATATCTCTAGCCATACCCAGCTTATGCATGCTATTTATAGTTTTTTCACAAGTTTAGAAATACTAGTAAAGGATGGAATTACTCCTCTTGCATGAGGTTTCTAGATTGCATGATCTCTTTCAATTGGGTGTTTAAGATCTACTAAAATACATCTCATCTATGAGAGATTTTTTATAAGAATGAGTAGAATCCATGGCCCAATTTATCTTTTTTTATTATTACTAATATTATTTTACATTTTGAATGTATTTACTAAAATTTATAGCCTTTAGAGAGAAATAAATTTGAGTTTTTCCCTTTTTTATCTTTGAAATCACTTTGTCATGTGAATTATTTTATCTTTGTGTAACTCTCTATCTTTTATTTCATTTTCAAGGTAAATCATTTGTGGTAATTTTTACCCTCCTGATGCTATTGGTTGAAATAGAGATCTTTTCCCTTTGTTGAAAAATAGCTAAGATTTACCTCTATCTTGAAATTTGCATAAGTATATGTTTAAAATGGCTCAATATATTTTCTACCCCTTTTTGTTCTCAAAGTAAACATTTAGATCCACTACATGAATTTGGTGCAATTGCTATATTTTTAGTTTTTCTATAAATTTAATTTCTTTAACCCTTTTCCTTGTTATAAAACTCTAGTTTAAGAACCAAAAAGCACTAAAGAGTGAGGTTTTCAAAAAACTAATATTTTATCACTTTGCATCAGATTTTAGTGAAAGGAAGTTGGTCTCATTCATAGATTAGCCTCAAATTGCCAAGGTCCCATAGCTTTGGAGGTTTTTCCATTATTTCATTAGGCACTTGCACAACAAGATATTGTATCAAGATAGGTGAAATCCTATGTGATAATAGTTTTTGGCATAACTATTGGGACCCAAGAATTACATAGAGAATTGGTGCTAGTCTCATCAACTATTCTATGAGTTTTATATGGATATTAAAGCACCTAGGGACTCCACTAGCTTATGGACTCATGAGTACAAGGTGACATATGCCAAGAAAACAAATAAGATCATCTACTAAAGGTAAGAGGGCTAAATTTGAATAATTATCATTTCCATCAAAAAAGAGAATGAAATTTGTTACCCCTCAACCTAGGGTATATCCTATATTTTTATTCCCATCCCCTTTGGTTACTCTGATAAGCTCCATACCCCCTATAATGGCAAGAAATTAGAATTTTGTAGCTTTCAATATTGGTATTCCACTCATTTTGGCCTAGCATGATGGTATACCAGTCTCAACATTAAAAATCCTACCTTATTTTATGTGTGAGACTTCCACTACTACCTCAAAATATATACAAGACATTGCGAATCTTTCCTCAATTCATAATGTGTTAAACGATAATGTGGTAATTAGACTCTTAGTTTCCTCTTTCAAAGGGAAATATTTACAATTGTACATTGATATTATCCCCACTTCGATCCAAGTTTGGGATGAATTAGGTGTTACAATGTGTTCCCACTTCAAAGACTAATGTGATCACCTTTCCCTAGTTAAATAAATAACTACCATCTAATGAGCTCCTCATGAACAAATGATTGACTTTAATTACTACTTCCAAAAGACCTAGAACCAAATTCCAATCTTGGTTAAACCCAATGCAAATAATGATTTCTTATACTATTTAAAAGCCCTTAAAGGTGATGTAGCTATGATGATTCAGTCAATGGGTGGTACCACACTTCTTGGAGCTTATGATATTGGAATAATGGCTAAAACTAATTGATCCAAAATGGTAAAATTACACCATGGCTGTCAAATCCTTTATTCCTAGAAATAACCCCTATTCCCCCTCTTGGACTTGATCCCATTCCCATGATGAATAAGGTACCTAATTTTATTCATACACCTACAAATGAGTTACACGAGGTCAAATCATTACTCAAGAGTTATGGAAATGAGTTAATGGTGATGAAAAGGCAACAATCTCAGGGCTATAAACCTTTAGCCATCTAACCTTGCATATCAAGGAAATAGACAATCTTATGAAGGGGATAGGCCACCATATCAAGGTAGTAATCAACAACAAGGATATAATGTACAACTAAGGCCCCTAAAAACTCATCCATCACTGGCACCTAGATCCTCCAAAGCTATTGTCCCTATTCAAAATAATATGGCTCAAGAATTCAAATGGTGTTACCCACGCAACCAACTCCATAATCAGAACACTTACCCCATTGGTGTAATTAATCAAGCCTTGATGGCTTAGGAAATAAAAAACACATAGGGACAATAAGAGGGACCCACTTCCTAGCAAGTAGACACACAACCTATTCAAAGTGATGTAACTTTTTTAAATTGGTAGGAAGATGATTTGAATGGAATAGATCAATATGAGACACTCTTCAATAGCAGAGGTTCTGTAGCAACCAATACACAATCCAAAAATATATAAATAGAAGCTAATTAGCTTCCTAGGGAAGATCAAACTTTACCTTCAAGGATAATAACAAATCTATTAAAGGATAACATAACACAAATATTTCCCTTTATAACTACTAATCATTCCAAATTGAAGGTGCCCACTCCCAATTTTATAAAAGAGGATGTGGTCTCCACCAAATTTCTAGCAAAGATTCATAATATTCCCTTGAGCATTATTTATTAAATGAAGAAAACTAATTTGAATGTCACAATGTGGGAGGCCATATCTATACCAGCACAAAGGCACTTACTTTAGGAGGCTTTAAAGAACTTCTAAATATCTGAGAAAGTCCCAACCAAGGGACCTTCACTTATGGTAAATTTATTCTAGCCTCAGATTGACAAAAAAATAGTTAAAAATTGTAAGCCTCCCCTCTTCTATCTTTTGCTCATAATAGGGAAACATCTGGTGTATAATTTCACGGTAGATTTAGGGGATAGTAGCTCTATAATGCCTAAGAAAATAACTAATGCTCTAGGAATAAAATATACACCTATTAATAAAGGGGTAGTGTAACTACATGGTACTATTATTCAAATAGTGGGAATTCTAAAAGGATTAGACCTTACTATTCATGCCTACCCCAGTCTTTCTATTACTTAAGACATTTCAGACATAGACCTACCCCATACTTTGCTATTTATCTATCAATATATTTTCTTGCAAAAAGGGGAGGGTGTTTGTCTATAGATTGGTCTCATATGTTTCTAAGAATGAGATATGGAGCTAGAGTTACAATAAATTCTTATCCAATCATGAAAGACCATATCGAACCATATAACCCTATTCCTCCCATGGAAATGAATTATACCTTCCATGATCAAGAAGAGGAAGAAGTGGATCAAGAAAGTGAAATATCTATAGAATAAATAACATATACTCACTTGGATGAGTGGGGGTTAGCCTTGAAATTTTATCCATATGAGTATGTGGAAAAAATAGGATTAGGGATGTATTGCATTCATGAGCAAGGTGCAGTCATCCCAAACTTAGTTAAGCAGATTGAGTATCTACAAAGGATGTGGTAGTTATATTTTGATGGTTTGATAAGTATAAATGGCATAAGTGTAGGGTTTGTATTGATATCTCCACACAAATAAATTTACTTCTATTTATTTAGACTCCAATTCAGTTGCACCAATAATGTAGCTAAATATGAAGCTTTGATCTGTGGTCTCGTGTTATCCAAGGATAGAGTTATCATGTTATTACAAGTATTTGGGGATAGTAAACTTTTTTTTAACTAGGTTTGATTAAGAAGTGTGACAAAAAATAACTTTCTAAGGTCATATAAGCATAGGGTTTGGGACCTAATACAATATTTCACTGCCCTAAATATCCAAGTAGTACCAAGAGCATAGAATAAGGATGGTGATTGCATGGCTTCTATTGTATCTTAGTATAATCTACTAGTTGAGATAGAAAATGAAAACAACCAACATGTGAGGCTGGTTATAAGGCCTTTTGTCCTTGATAACATGATTAATTGGTAGGTCTTTAATAATGACAAGTAGATCATGAATTTTTTGAGAGAAGAGGCTGAGTTTTTAAAATAAAATCAACCAAGGTTGCAAGACCAATATAGAGATCAGATTATATAGATGAAGAAAAATAAGTTTCTTATGGGTCTTGTTATAGTAAAAAATATATTTAACTTAGATGACAAGCTAAAAAGCAAAAAAAGAACATTACCATCAATGAAGAAGATTGTGAGCCTTTCACTATCTTAGAAGGCAAGTCACTCAAGATAGGTAAGGTATGTAATGTTTTAGAGAATCATGACTTTGTTTAATTATGTCGAGAGTTTGATGATAATTTTTCGTGGAGTTATCATGATTTAAGAGGGTTTGACCCAAGTTTAACATAACATACTACTGATCTAGATCTGAGTACAAAGCATGTCAAGTAAAAATAAAGGCATATTAACCCAAAGATTTAACCTTTGATAAAAAATGAACTCTCTAAATTGATAGAGGCTAACATAATATTTTTGATCAAACACTCATCTTGGGTAGCAAATTTGGTTCTAATCAAAAATAAAAATAGTAAAATCTATCTATGCATAGATTTTAGACATCTGAAAAAAACATCATTGAAATATCATTACCCTCTTTTACCTATGGAATAAATCCTACAAATAGTGGTAAGATCTAAGAGATTTTCTCTTTTGGATGGTTATTCGGGCTATAACCAAATCCTAGTACAATAATTAGACCAATTTAAAACCACCTTCACTACCAAATGGGGAACATACACATACAAGAAGATGCCTTTTGGGCTCACAAATGTAGGAATAAATTTTTAGAGAGCCATAGATATGGAATTCAAAGGTTTAATCAATGATATAATTGTAGTATATCTATATGATATCATAGTTTATTCAAAGCATGCTAGTGCACATCTTGATCAACTGAAAAAGATTTTCAAAAGATGTAGATAATTTGGCATTTCTCTTAATCTGAAGAAATGCATGTTTGTGGTACATGAAGGCAAATTACTTGGACATATAGTTTCCAAAGAGTGTATTGTAATACACCTTGAATGAGTTAGAGTCATATATGTGCTGGCATTACCAAGTGATAAAAAGGTTTTTCAAAGTTTCCTCAAAAAGATTAACTTTGTGAGGAGATTCATACCAAATTTTGCTTCCCTAGCTAAACTCCTCACTATGATGTTAAAAAAGGGAATTATTTTAATTTGGATGTAGGAAGGAAAATAAAGTTTTGAATACATCAAACAATCTATCTTGAAATCCCCTACCTTGGTTAATACAAATTATGAAAAATATTTTATTATTTACACGTTTAAAGGAGAGGGAAGTATCTCAGTAATTCTGACTCAACATAATCAGGAAGACTTGGAATAGCCATTATATTTTTTTGACCAATATTTGAAGGGTTATGAGGAAAATTATAATTTCATGGAAAAATAAGTATATGCAGTTGTCAAATCACTTAATAAATTTAGGCATATGTTCTCCAATAACAAGGTACATCTGATGGTTAACCATCAAAGCATCAAATAATTCCTGCTTAGTAAATAGATAAATGAAAAATGAGCAGGATGTATTATGTTAATATCACAATCACAAATATGGTAAGGGAAAAAGGACTATGTGAGCAACTAGCTATTGACATCAAAGCTACTAAACCAATCCCTGATATAGCATATTCTTAAAACATACCTCAACCAAGTGATTTACCCCCTTTTAATAGATGGATCTAAGATATGACTCATTTATTGTAGACTAGAGAGTACCCCTATGACTTACAATAGTCAAATAAGATGTATTTTCGACTCCAATCAATCCCTTATATCCTTATTAATGGGATTTTATTCCAATTTTTTTTTAATGGAGTCTTGTTAAGATGTATTGAGCATGAGCAAGTCCCAAAATTGATCAAAATTTTTTGTGATGGACCATATAAAGGTAATTTTTTAGCAAGGAATATGGTCATCAATGTAATATGAGGAGGCTACTATTTGCTCAAGTTATTCAAAGATGCCCATTAGTAGGTAAATAATTCTAAAAAGTGTGCTTATTTTACTGGTAAGCAAAATTTATCTACACTTTCTCTCAAACCAATTCAAGTAGGTCATCTATTCACACAATGGGGATTAGATTTCATTGGCATGATCAACCTACCATCTAGTGTAGATCATAGTTGGGTCCTTATAACAATAAATTGTTTCACATGATCGATTGAAGTAGTTGCTCTGAAGGATGCCACCAAAACATCAAGGTTTGGAGTCCCTCACATAATCATATCAGATAATGTTAAGGCTTTTGTGGGGACTCAATTTAGTAAATGGGTAGTAAATCACAATGTGTAATTAAAAATGTCTTCAAATTATTATCCTCAAGTTAATGGCCTAGCTAATTCCACCAATAAAAATTTAATCTAAACTATTAAATTAACTATGGAGGATAAACAAAGAATGTGGCATACAAAGCTGAGGTCCACACTATGGGCCAATGGTAATTCACCTTTTATGTTGGTATATATAAGAGAGTTTTGAGTGCCACTATCAAGTAAATTACCCTCTCTAGAACTCAATCACTAGTTGGATCTCATAGATAATGATGAGATGATAATCAGACTAGTTGAGCTCATGGAGCTTGAGGAAGTTAGGCATCATTAGATGAAAGTCTTGGAGTCAAATCAAGAATAATTTAAGAGGAATTTTGACAAGAATAAGTCAATTTAAAGGAAATTTAATGAAGGAGATATGGTTTTGAAGTGGGACATAGATAGATTAAAACCAAGTAAGCACAACAAATTTGATGCAACATGGAGCGATCCATACATCATCACTAAGTGCAAAGGGCCAAATGCATTCTAGCTCACCAAGATTGATGGAAAGTAATTACTAATCCCATTCAATGGGATATACCTCAAACTTTCTTCTAAGGAAAGGACTTTCTCCCAAAAGTCCTAAAAATTAGTACATAGTAGAGTTAGTATGTCTTGTCAATAAGTGCTTTGACATGTGTCTTAGTTATTAGAGTTATTACTTTGTTTTATTTATTCTTGTTTGGTTGTCTATTTTGTCTCCATGTCTTGATAAGCTTATCTCTTTTATTTCTTAGGTTTTAATTCTATCAACATGAAGTTGACACCACACCCAATGTCTTGCAAGGCTACTAGTTTCAAATGATGAGCAAACAATCATCCCACAGAGGTCACCAAAAATGTTTAGATATTTTTCCCAAAAAATATCATTACATTCATAACCTAAGGGAGACCCCTTTTATTTTTTTATAAAATCCCTTAAAACCCCCAAGAGTTCATCTCCCCTTACCTCATGACATTTAGAATTCTAGGAGAAAATTGCACCATTATAAAATGTTTCACAGGTTTTGAGACCCATGAGGCACCAAAACCCAATGATATTGGAATCCTAAACTCCCCATGCACTTTACAAATTTTCAAATTGTGAAAATTTATGGTGGGTTTCAAATCTTTCCATGCACATATATGACAGAGCTCAAATCCCAATATGCAATTTACACATTGTAAAAATGTTCAACATGCATGGTGGGCTTTAACTCCCATTGATCACTAAACCTCCCAATAGAGAGTGGACCTACCCCAAGAAGGTCTAACATCCACTAGCACACCTTCACCATTTACATAGGAAGTAAAGACCAAAGTGCACATTGCACATTTTTGCAACATGTAACATGCATAACAGACTCCATTCCCCACCAACCCATTAAAATCACCCATGGAGGGTGGACCTACTTGCAACATGTCCAACCTCTATCCATCCAACTTCAAAGGCTTCCATGGGAATACAATCCCAAAATGCACATGACATGTTTTTTACAATGTGAAAAGTGCATTGTAAGCCCTACCTCCTACCAAGCCAATTTAAACTATAGAGAGTGGATCTGCTCCAAGCAAGTCCAACCTCCACCACATATCACCATGATCCATATTAATTATAAGGTTTTTCTATAAAATACAAAGGATTTTAAAAAAGTATTATCATTTTTTAATTTACTAAGTGCATTTTGAGCCCCCTTCCTTTTCAGCTTCACAGAAAACTCTCGAGCTTCGTGCATATGGACTAAGGATAACAAATGCAAATCCAAAGCCACAACATTTATGTAGATAAAATGGTACTTCTTGTGTCATTTTTTCTCAAATATTTATTTTTTGTAGAGGTATTTTGAGTTTTATTGTTTTCTCATTTAGGGTTTTCCTTTTGAAAATCTAGTTCACAGTGGGTATCATTTGGATTTTTCACTAGAAATTTAGGGTTTGTCTATTAGAAAAAAAATTGTTTTACTATTTACTAAAGATAACCCAAAGAATATAGGGTTTTTTACCAAGCTGTGTTTCTATCTTTCATCTTCCTTTCTCATTTTTACCATGAATTTAAGACCCATAAATACTTCCCATCAAAGAATATTCCCCCAAGATCCCTTTTCCTCTAATAAACTATGGACAGTGGACATGCCTCAAGCACCTCCCACTTCTGTCAAGAACACAACACCCTTGAAACACCACAGAAGGTGGACATTCCTCAAGCATGTCCCACCTTACCAAATAATTCCATTTCACATGCACTATAGACACTAGATGTGCTCCAAACACCTCTAAGTTATGTCAAAAGAAATGCATTCTCTAAACACCTTCATGTTCTACCAGATTCTATAGTTAGCCATTTAGAGGATTTTTCTATGATCCCCATGCCTCCCAAAGATATGAAATTCAAATCAAATGGACCTAAAGTATTTTCTTACCTACAATCCAACCTCATAGACATCATTTATATAGAGTTAGGTCATATTAGCCTAGAAGACTTTTGGGCCAGGATCAGAGCAAATTTCAAGAATGACTAAATATAGAGTATTTATGACTCTAGACTTCCACAAGCTACATCTTTCCCTTAAACTATTTATAGTCCCAAACTGATCTAAATAATACCTCAACATTATGACCCTAATAGGAGACAAGTATATAATTATAAAGGTGAGAAAATATTAGGCCTTGACCCTGATTACATCCATACGGTATTTACTATTACTAAGTCTAAGAGATATTTAGATATAACTCCACAAACATCTATAGAATTCTATGAGGAGAAGAAATAAAGATACCAAAAAATAATCAATAAGCAATGGCTAAATACCCCTAAGCACTCTTCCACTAGATTTCCTGAAATAACATATAGGTCTAATTTCATAGGAGTGGGGGATGTTGTAACATTACTACATAGAGTTACGAACAACCCTGATGCCCAGTCTTATGAATTTTTTTTGTTTCAATACATTTAGACTATACAAGGGAATATGTAGGATATACATTAGACATAACTAATCAATGATTATCTCCATCAATAATTATTGGAAGTTCAAACCTCCAATAAGTTTCACATGACACCATATGTTATTTACATCTTGGCTAAGGGGAGATTATTCCTAAGCCTAAATTTAGTACTTGATAAAATTTCAAGAGTGTACAAATACTACCCTGACCTCACCCTTCATGCTAGTAAGCAATAATTTAGGAGAGTTAATGATGCTTTAATTTATAACAATATCACTATGTTTGATTTAGAGCTTAAGAAGGAAAGGTTATCCAAAGAAGCAAAAGAGAAAATTACTAAGTGTGGATCATTATTTATATAATTTCTCACATATTCCTACATTAGGGTAGTAGGCTTTAGTGGTTATCCCTACACCCTTCCTCATTATATAAGTGATAGGTGAACATTGTTTGAATTGGTAAGGTAGCTAGTAGAGGCCCTTAAAATTAGTTTAGATATACATAAGGCAATAATCCACTTGCCTATTTATATTGGTTGTTATACATGCCAAACTCTTTTGAAGTCTAAATGTGCAAAAGTGAAAATCAGATGAGTAACATTAAAGACCCTGGAGTCTAGGCCATACTTTGACCCTTATGGTAAAATCACCCATGCATTAGACTTGGAATCATAAAAACACATGTCATACTATGAATATTATTGGGAGGATTTTGGTGATTAAGAAATGGTTAAGATGAGGGATTATTCAAGAATGTCCCTTTAGGAAATAAAAGCTTATGACCTGGTAGTAGTTTTTGATAGCTTGGAAGATGATACTTCTAGAGTAGATCCATTATAACTCACTAAAGTTATTATGAAGCCCCTAACACTAGTCAAATGGTTAGTTCTCAAATAATTTTTTCTATTTGATAGAACAACTGATGACATTAATAGGACTATTAATTGGCTAAGGAGTAAAGGGGTACAATTCATAAGAGAGACCATAAGAATCAAGGAAAATATCCTAAAATTAAAAACTAAGGGTATAATAGTAGATGGCCTTGGTGAGTCATCATCAGGACCTGAGTAGAATAATAAGAGAAAAACTTAGACTAAGGCTAGGAAAGGAGAGTCAAACTAAGAAGGGGAAGTTATAGATGAGCCCATAGATCTTTTATAAGAGGAGACACCATCATTAGTGCAAGGATCTACTATTTTAAATCCTATAATAATTGCCCCTATAGTAATTGTTCCTCCTCCTCACACCTCTATAGTTTAAGAGGTTTCAAGACTTCCACTAGATGCCTCTCCTCCTCAAGCACCTTAAATTACCTGTGTATCACAAGTTTCATCTCATCTCCCTCCACTCATTCCCACATCATTTACCACTCTGCTCACTTTAATTAGCTAAGTACAGATAACACTGACAAGACTAGGATGCACTTAGGGTTTCCTGAGAGTAAAAGTCCAAATTCTTATTCCACATTCCCTTCCTCCTACCTATCCTTCCCAATTTGACCCACTCCCACTTTTTATTCCATTCATAATTCCTTTTATTTCATCACCATTGATTCGTAACACCACCCAATATTACATTTCCTTAGAGACAGTCATCTTGAATACCATCTCACAGGCCACTCCAACCTCTGGAGTGAGTACCATTCACTCTTCCTCTATACCTACCATTTTTACCTCACCAACCTTGAGTGGACCTACAAATTTAATTGACACATTTAGTTCCTTAGACTATACCCTTCCCCTAGTTCTCAAATTCTCAATCCCTACTTCCTTTTCTCCTATCTCCCCCATTTCCACCACTTCACCCATGCTATTAGTTGAACTTGGAGCAACCCAAACAGTTGGTGCAACAATGGGTTTACAAGATATTGGTAAGGAGGAACCTTCAAAGACACTTCTTGAACTGCCTATAGTGTCATCTACTCAAGAGTATTCTTTGGTCACATTGTTAGTTAGTGTAGTCACATCAACTACAAATACTTTCATGACCATGCCAGATACATAAAAGGCTACCCCTAGTTGGTTAGCCTAATTAGTAGGGAAAAAGAGGAAAAAATGATTGACCCTAGCACCTTAGAATTTTTTATGTCAAAATTGAAGATAAAATCTACTCCCAAAAGCTCCTCAAGAACATTCACTGATAAGAAAATAAGTCGCTATTGATTTTTGATTTTTGAAAATTTTAATAACTAAAGACAACCTAACATTATGGAACAAAAAGTTTATAATAAAAACTAAACATATAAACTTATAAACAAACATAAACTAGACACTTGGATATGTAAATATACATACAAATTTATGTGCTTGATTAAAGGAGACTAAGTATTTTCACAACCTTTTTAAAAATGTGTCAACTTCAAATGTAACCCACATGGAGAACCAATGCAAGTGTAACTTGAGATTCAAACATAGGATGGATATTTTCATTAGAATAATTCCAAGTACTAGATCTATTTCCCATGGTTTAGCTACATAATAACAGTCAAGCAAATCTATCCATGGAATTTGATGAGCTTCCCTCAATGCTTAGATTTAAAAAATGGAAGAACAATCAATTCCTTTTTAGATAATTGTTGTTTGAATGAATAGTTGATTTGAGTGCTATGCATCCATCTATAATAAACATTTATATGTAATTATAATACACCTCAAACCTTGGTATACATACATAAAAATGTTTCATGGTAGTCTTGGATGGTGGGAGTCGATACTATGTTCATCTAGGATAAAACATGTATAGAGATTCACATACATTCTGATCTCTAAAACCTACAGTCTTGCTAATAGTTGATCAACAACAATGCAAAATATATGGAAAATAAGACTGATTCAAAGGTGATTTTTAATGGAGAAACTCTAAAATAAGTACTCCTTATCTTACAATAGAACTAAATCACAAGAATATGAAATGATCAGTATTTGGCATTTATTTAGATCTTATTATTTTTATTTCCAAGGCTCAAATCAGAATAATATCCATAAGAACTATTCTTCACAATGCCACAAATGATCAATCTTATAAAATTATAACCAAAATATTTTTATAGGTCTACAACCATACAAAGCATAAAAAAGCTATAGCTATAAATATTTCATTTACCAAAACCTCCATAATTTGGGACAAAAAAATTTTCTAGATTTTCTCATTATAGTATTTATGCAATCATTTCTATGGAAGACTCAAACCCACTCTGATACCAGATGATTGGGATGGTTCATATTAGTGTAGGATAAATAAAATAAGGAAGCTGAACATAGAAAATCTCATAAATATTTTATCACACCAAACTAATATTTTATTCCATATTAAAAACTCATACAGGACATTACATATTTATATGAACATTATTCCTATATTCATGGATATTATCTCTCCATAAATCTCTCACCCTATCCCACAATATAACAAATAAACTATGTTTTTAATATTATTACAACAATATTATGACTACCCAAATATAATTAACAAACTAAATCACCAATATTATATTTACCTCTTAGTAAATATCTAAACTCACAAAATGTAATAAACTAATCCCTAAGAAAGCAATAATTTTTTTAAGTTATTTTATAATGTTATCATGATTCCACATGAGCTTCAAGGGAAAACAAAATGGTGTAAGGATAAAAAGGTCTGTTTAGGATTAATTGAACCCATAAGAAACATATAGCCCTATGTGCAGAATTTTATGATGGAAGGTGCTTTGTATGGGGAGTGGGGACCATAAGGACTTTGAGGAGGTGTTATCAGTCCTAAATAAACATTCCATGAAGTTTTAATAGTGGAGAAAAGTCTCAACATAGTAAACTAGGGTCACTAGCATTGACTTCCTCAAGAACCCTAACATGAGTTCATGAAGGATATAACATGGTTGGGTAAGAAAGGTGACAAGAGAATCATGGAAAATATTCAAGGTGGATGTAACAAAATTGAATATGTCATTGGAAACTCTAAAAAAACATTACAAGTGCTCCTTCAGACCTTAACCCTTTTTAGCATCACAAAATGTAGTCTATTAGGCTGAGAGGTTGCCTTCTCTTTCTCAGTATAATATGAAGAGATTGCATGCGACCTTGGGATCCTATGGAGAGTTATACAATTTTTTATACTTTTAATTTATGAAATTGGTAAGCTAATTGATGCCCCAATATTTATGAATCATCCTTAAGAGTGGAAGGCACTCACAGGCTACCCAAATAGACCAATTATAACTTGATGAGAGAAAAGATGATTTTTATGCATCTAGATGAATTGAACAAGACTTTAAAAAACATGGATGATCTAAAAAATTACCTTGAGCACATCCCAATGCCATTATTTGGTACTTTCAAGGTATAGGTGTATAAAAAAAACCAAAGAAGGTTATTTCAAGTTGCTTAGGATGTCCATATAGGGTTTTAAGAGCTCAAAATTGACATGGAGGATCCTCAAGAGTTCATTAAATTTAATTGCATATTTTTTTGAGTTTTTGCATTGTAGGAAACTTTTGGAGGTAAAATTTAGGCTCTATGTAAGGAGGCCTAATTGAGACCTAGTTAGGAGAGATAAATAGATGGAAAAGATAATTACACTCTAAGTTTGTACCTAAAACTTGGTAAAGAGATGTAAATCCATACTGGGTCCTCAAATATATGCTCATTTTTTCAATAAAATCTGCACATTCTTCTACATAAGGAGGTTTAAACATTTTTAGTGTTATAAGGAATAGGGCTAAATGAGGCCTTTTACTTCAAAATGAATTCTTGAGGGTAGTTTGAGACTTCTAAATGAGTTTTTTATAGTTGGATATGATGTGAATATACCATCCATGGAGAGATAATGAAATGGATAAGATGGATTAAAGTTTTGACACTTATAAGCAGGATTGGCCTAGTGAGACAAAGAAACTTCAAGACACCTAGCAAGAGAATGAATTGTTGTGTGAAATTTAAGCTTCAGAAATCAGTTGAAATGTGTAAATATTAGATAAAATATGTAACTCAACATGAAATGATGGTAAAGAGTTCTACTTGTCCATTCATAGTCCAAGAGAAGGGGTAGTTTTGAAGACCTAAGCAAGGTGTCAAGAAAGGTTTGAGAATTCCACATCACTTGGAGAAAAAGAAACTACTAAGAGGAGTGAAAAATGTCTTTGAAGAAGTAATTGGGTAGTTTCATTACTTGTATTTTTTTTGTAACCGATGAGACACTTTTCATCTCTCTAGCTTCTACACCTTTCTCTTTCCTTTCTCACATTTATCTATATATTTAGCCTGGATAGGTTAAGATTATATTCTCCACCTAGGTATGGGTAATCCTTTCCCATTTTCATCCTTTGATAAATTATAATAGTCTATTTTTACCTTATTCATGTATTGATTTCAATATATTTGTGTGATTAGTTGATTTCACATCATATTTGGTTTATTACCTCCACTAGATTAGTTTTCTCTCTCTTTTATAAACAAGTTGTTAAAGTAGTTGTGAACCTAAGTAATTCATGAGGTTTGATAAACTTCCAAAAGGTGCAAATTTGATTGAGAACATGAAGCAACACAAAATCATGAAATGACCATTTTATTTGAATAATCCATGAAGAATTAGTGAAGAAGTGAATAAATCTTGAACAACTTTGAGAAGTCATGTAGAAGTGGATAAATATATGGAGAAGACATAAATAATTATAAAATCTCATTCAAGACCATAAAATTTTCTCAATATCTTTCAAAATAAAAATAAAAATGCATGCATCTATATTTTCAACAAGATTAAAATATCTCAATATGGCATCCCATTTAAAGAGTTGAAAATAAATTTCAATGGATCTTCAAAAGTACACTCTATTCTTGTTAAGCTTCAAGGTGGTTTTCAAGTTTTAGAAGGTAGTTTTCAAGATTATCATGAAAGAAAATCAATAGTTTTAAAAGGAACCAAGAAGCAATTTCGTGAAGACTCCTGACTCTTTTTCAAGATTCAATAGCTCAATCAAGACTACATTATCATCCCTGAAGATTGTAGATTATAATATAATGCATGTATTAACATTTTTAAAGAGATCCAAATCACCAATTATGGTATCGCACTTCAAGATCTCAATGTAAATATTAAATTGATTTAAGAATTTGCCTATCTTTTATTATTTTCAAAGAAGCCTTAAAAATTCCAACACGGCTTTTAATAACTCCAACATGGTTGTTAAAGAAATCTAAGACAATCTCAAAAAACTCCAAAACAACTCCAAGACAATTTTCTAGAATTCCAAGATAATCTTCAATAAATTTAAAGGTATTTTAAAGAAACTCAATAAATGTTTTTCCATAAAAATAAAATAATTAGTTTAAAGAAATAACTAGTTCAAAACTTCCCAAGAAGGTTTAAAAATAATTTCTAAGAAGTATTTTTCAAGAAACATGTGTTAAATCATATTTGTAAGAAGAAGTTCAATGTATTTATTTAATTATAAAGTAATTTTCAAAATTTCAAAAATAGTTTTCAAGAAGTGGTCTCAATAAGGACAAAGTAGTTTAGCCACTTCAAGGCGATTTAAGGAAAATCAAGAAAGATAAAGACAATTTTAAAGAAAATCAAGAAAGCTTCAAACCTTAATTAAAATGGAAATGTTCTCATAGTTTTTGATATTTTTTAATATTCATTTTTAAATAGCTCAAAAATACATGTAAAGGTAATTTATTTGAATCTGACCTAGTTTTTGAGTTATTTTCTGGAAAGTCTTTTTTTATTGATTACACAAAATTTGTATTTGTAAGAGGTGGACCTAAACATTTTGACCTAATACCTTATTCTCCCTTTTTTCCAACTCCTCCTTATTTAATAATATTTTTATTTTCATTTATTTCACGTTCTTTATATTTTTATTGCTTTTTTGAAATGTACACATCAATATGAATGGGAGTAAAATATGAATTTAAAGGTTTCACAATGGTTTACATGATAGATTAAAAATATAATCACATCATGGATAAAAACCTCATATACATCAATATGTAGTAGTTATGTGACAAAATTAGATTGGTGGGAAAAAATGTAGTGATGAGGTGAATTTATGACTATTGAATATCTCAAGCCATGAACTTTCCTATTGTAGTATGTTTACCAAAACTTGTTATTTTGTGTGTGGAATATTTTAATCATAAAAAGTGAGGAGAGTTAAATTCTAACAATAAGCCAATTCTCTTGGTCACTCCTAAATATATTGAAAACACTTTTGGAATTCTAGACTATGAATAACACATTGAGATCAACAACAAGTCCTCTATGAAATTATGTCATGAGGATCTATTTAAATGATCCAAATTCATTAATTGACATTATATGGTCGTCAAATAAGCCAATGTCAAAATATTTCTTAAATAATTTTTGAGTGACTTTTTCCAAGAAGTGGCCAACATCATTGTGAACTAGGAATTTGAATCAAGAGAGGTGATTAGTATTGTGTTAGTCTCAAAATGAAAAACAAATTGACAAAAACACACTAACTAGCATACATCTCTAGGCCTAGTTACTAGGGAGAGATTAGTTAACAAAACATGGATGAAACACACAAATAAAATGAAAAAGAAACCTTCTTTTACCTTCCTTGGATGATCCAAACTGCTTGTTGTAGTGGCTTACTTGATTTGTGCTCATGAAGTTTGCATCAGTGGAAGCTTGGCTACCTCCATCTCTCCTTGGCACCTTATGTCTTTGGCTTGGCTTGGATTAGATCAATATTTGAGAATAATAACACTAATTTTCATGAGGATTTGGAATCAATTCAACATTACAACTTTACATTATCTAAGCTTGGAATTCAATAGGCAAGTCTTCCTATTTATAGATTTTTTCAAATGGATAGAATCAACCTGAACCATCCATCTCAAGATGTAGATATGTGGCTAAGGATTAATTCAATTATGCAATTAAAATTGATAAATAGGCTCATAAATATTTTGGATAAAGGGGAATTTAATAGGCATGGAGGGTATTAATGAGGTATGGAAGGCATGAATCCTAATATTTGTGGCATTTATGACCTAGAGATGTCTTCTCAAGAAATGATGTCACTTTGATGATGTAGATATTAAATATTCATTTCCAAAAACAAATATTAAAAAATATCCATGTAAAATTAAATTAAGGTCTTTATTTTGTTTAATTAGCTCTTAATCATGATTAATCACTTTGATGCAAACCTTGGCTCTTTATCCACAATTTAATTAAATTGGTCAAAATATCATATTATTGGCTCAAAATTTGAATGGATTGGAATTAGAAGTCAATATTAGATGTGTTGGAACCATTATCCCATTTAGGATGTTGTTAAGACAAATTAACAAAGGCCAGTGTCTCATACAATAAATTTGATAGAAAAGAGCAATCCTGAGCACCTAGGTGTAAAATTGGTATTTTGACTCAAAATGATCCCATCAAAGTTAACAATCCCCTAAATTACATTGCCCCATTTAATGATACACTAGCCAAAATCATCACTTGAATATATAAATTTCAACTCATTTAATGTGTTTTAGTGCTTTTATGCCAAATTATGTATTTTGGTAGAAATTGGTCAAAAACCTACTTAGAGGTTATCGGTGGCTAGTTTTAGGTGTCTACAGTTTGCCCCTATTTGGGAAGATGTTGCAAATTATAAGCAAATTAATGTCTTCTAAAATAATGAGAAATGTCCTGTATGCCAAAAATAATATGATGATTAAATAACAAAAGTCCAAATGGTTTTGTGAAGCCTATGATGATGCCCCCTTGAGGGAGTGGCCATCACATTTGTTGATGGATGGTCCCTCAAAAATAAGTAATAATAAAGGTGGAATTAGCCCATTGTTGGAATTAATCCAAATGATAAAAATGCTATCATGAATTGATTTATAAAAGATTACTGATTTTCCCAAAGGTGGTTATAATCAGGAATAAAAGTCAAAATAATGATTTGCCCATAGGTGGTTAAAATTATTAAGATGACCTAGATTGGCGAACAATGATTGTGCCCCAGTTATGGCTGATTAGCAAGCATAACTCAAGAATATAACCTAGGATATAGATCAAACATGAGAGGGTGTAAAGTGATTAATGGGATGAATATAATAATAAGATTGACTAGTTTGAATGATTAAGTTTTACCTTCCAATGAAGAGATACTCATCCTGATTAGCAATGATAGAAATAGAATGGCCAATGAGTTAATTTGATCAAGGGTGGGATAGAAAGATTTACCAAGGTGCCAAGGAGAAACTTATGTGGCTCTATTGATTATAAACCTTCTTGAAGTTTATTTTTTCTATAACACATGATGGTAGGCTTCATGATAGAATACCATGAAGAATTGGCCAAAATATGCATAAGGACTAACTCGTGATCTAGTAAACATTCAAAAACAATACACCAATGATTAAAAAAATGATGATACTATTGACATATGAATATGGATGGAATAAATAATAATGTGTTCAAGGAATCACCCAATGAACACATATAGACTGAGTCGAGGCAATAATACCAAAAGTAAACAAATAATCAAACAAATAAATAAATTAATTGAAATAAACAAACAAACAAAAAGATTGAAAACAAAATCAAAGAAATCATCCTAAAAATGACCATGGCCTAATAGGGTGGATCAAGGATAAATAACTATGATTAGTTAAGACAATTGCTTTTGGTATTTTTTAAATATTTAAATATTTTTGTTATTTTGAGGTATCTTAACTTGTTAGAGAATAACAAGATACCTACTCATAAAATGGCAAGAGAGTTTGGCTCAGGTTGCTCAAAAAATGGTGAGAGAATATGGAAAGGGGGACTAAGGTGACCTCAACATGAATTGAGTATGACCTAAATAGTCCCAAAATGACCTCAAATAATAATAATTCCATCCACATAAAAGGTGGGGAAAAACCAACTAGGTCCCAACAAGTTCTCAAATCTGGTAAATGGCTAGTCAAATGAAAACAACAATGGCAAGGTGATGTAGTAATGCAAGGTAAATAAACATTTCCCTTAGTTTTCCCATAGATGGTTATAACTAGGATATAATATATTAGATAAAAGATACTAATTTTCCCATAGGTGATTATAATTAGTAGCAAGACTAGTGAAAGCTTAATTTGCCCATAGGTTGTTATAATCAAGCTCACATAAACAAACTCAATATAAGATGGAAAATGAAAGATATATTTATAGATCAACTATCACACTACTTTCATAGACTATCATTATAAACAGATATTTTATAAGAGTTGAGACTAGATTGGAATCCCCTCATAAAAAGTGCAGGAAGAACCAAAGGAACCAAGACCAAAATAGGATCTAGTAGGACAACTAAAAATAGGCTTTGGTCTAGATAGGAATGGAATGGTAAGATGGCATGGTCTTTTTATAGGATAATTATGGTTTGATAAATTAGATAAAATTGTAATAGTCTTACCCCTAAGTGATGGGGTAAATGGCAGGATCTATGATAATGGCAAGAGGATATGTAACAATGGCTAAAGGATATGGCAAACAAAAATTGAATGGTACATGTTTTTGGCTAATGATGATTGTTGGTTTTTGACGTGTTTTTAGCCGAGGTATAGTAAAATGGCATATGATTCTATTACTCTTATTGAAGTGAATATGCATGTCGTAATCAACAAATTATATAAACATAATAATCAATCATGTTAATTGCAATTCCACACCTCATCTAAATAGCTACTTTATCAAGAACTCAATGCAGATTTGGTTGTCAATAATGCTTTTATTATCTTTGTTGGTTGTTGATTATGATTTATTAAAGTTTTAAACAAAGTATCTTTATAGCTTTTGTAAAGGAAAGTGTGATCATGGATGATAAATAAGGACAAACAATGGATGGTAGGTTTGATTTTGAAATGGAATGGTAGATGATGATAGAATATATAATGGTGGGGAAGCAAATAAAGATCAAGACTTTCAGTCACACGTAATGTTGTTGATAATAAATTAGACATAACTTTGGATGTGATAGGGTCAAATAATTTTGAATATTCTCTCAATAGGACCATCAAATTTTTCTATTATTGGGCCTCAGAGTAGCTACCATCTACATAGATCATAGATTGGAAGCTATTTTGATTTGATCTTTGATTTTATCTTCATCAAGAAGTGAAGAAATTTTTTACTTAGCTATTGGAACCTTGAAGAGGTTTTCACCAATGAAGTTATCTTGATTTTCCCATAGCACCTCTGAAAAGGTTTCACTAAAGAACATTGGCTTTGAATTTTTATTGTCTTCTAGTGATTCCAAAAATGTTTCACTAAAAGATGTTGAGTTTGAAATTTGCATGTCCCTAGTGCTTATGAAAAGGCTTCATTAGGAAAGTATTCTTTTGATACATTAATGTGGTATTGGCCTCCTTGATCTTCTTTAATTTCTATGTTACCATGGATGCAATTCAATAAAGTGTGATTATGTCAGTCCCAATCGATACTTATGAGAGATGGTATGTCGATTATATATATATATATATATATATATATATATATATATATGGCTTTGAATTTTTATTTTCTTCTAGTGATTCCAAAAATGTTTCACTAAAAGATGTTGACTTTGAAATTTGCATGTCCCCTAGTGCTTATGAAAAGGTTTCATTAGGAAAGTGTTCTTTTGATACATTAATGTGGTATTGGCCTCCTTGATCTTATTTAATTTCTATGTTACCATGGATGAAATTCAATAAAGTGTGATTATTTCGGTCCCCATCGATACTTATGAGAGATGGAATGTTGATAATACACACACACGCACGCACGCACGCACGCACGCACGCACGCACGCACACACACACACACACACACACACACACACACACACACACACACAAGTGGTAATGGCCTATGGAATGGTAATGGAATAGGGAGAGGCTACACAATCCTCATAGAATATAATAGGATAACTTTTGTTGAAGCTGAAGTACTCATCATTAAAAATTGTAGAAGGATCCCAAATGTATTTAAATTGATCTACAGGGCATGTGTAGCCAAAGTTGTAACAACCACAAACATATTTTGTATCTGAATCTAATTCTAACTCAAGGGAATCTAAATCCAATGTTGAGACTAATTGTCTTATTAGGCATGCCATTATGTGAACTAGGAATTTGACTCAAAAGAGGTGATTATTATTATGTTAGTCCCAAAATGAAAAACAAATTGATAAAAACACACTAATTAGCATACATCTCTAGGTCTAGTTACTAGGGTGAGCTTAGTTAATAAAACATGAATGAAACACACAACTAAAATGCAAAATAAATGTTCTTTTACCTTCCTTAGATGATCCAAAATGATTGTTGTAGTGGCTTGCTTAGTTTGTGCTCATGAAGTCTACATCAATGGAAGCTTGGATTCCTCCATCTCTCCTTAGCACTTTATGTTTTTAGATTGGCTCAATATTTGGGCATAATAACACTAATTTTCATGAGGCTTTGGAATCAATTTAGCATTATAACTTTTCATTATCAAAGTTTGGAATTCAATAGGCAAGGCCTCCTATTTATAGATTTTTACAAATGGATAGAATCAACCTGAACCATCCATCTCAAGATGGAGATGTGTGGCTAAGGAATAATTTAATTATTCAATTAAAATTCATAAATAGGCTCATAAATATTTGGGATAGAGGGGAATTTAATAGGCACAGAGGTTATTAATGAATCATAGGAGGCATGAATCCTGATATTTATGGCATTTATGGCCTAAGGATGTCTTACCAAGAAATGATGTCACTTTGATGATGCAAATATTCAATATTCATTTCAAAAAAAATATATTCAAAAAAATCCATGGAAAATTAACTTAAGGTCTTGATTTAGTTTAATTATCTCTTAATCATGATTAAGCACTTTGATGCAAACCTTGGCTCTTTGTGTACAAATTAATCAAATTGGTCAAAATATCATATTATTGGTTCAAAATTTGACTGAATTAGAATTGGAATTCGATGTTAGATGCATTGGAACAATTATTCCATTTATGATGTTTTCAATTCAAAATAACAAATAAATATGCCTTGTATAATAAATTTTATAGAAAAGAGCAATCCAAAGCACCTAGGTGAAAAATTGGTATTTTGACTCAAAATGATTTGATCGAAATTAGTTGGCCCATAAATTTCATTTCTCTATTTAATGATACTATACTCAAAATTGGCACTTGAATATGTCAATTTCAACTCATTTAATATGTTTTATAATTTTAGGCCAAATTGTGTATTTTTGTGGAAATTGGTCAAAAGCCTAGTTGGAGGTTATCAGTGGCTAGTTTTAGGTGTCTACAATCATCACTCTCCTCAATTGAGTGTTTGAAATACCATTGAAATGCTACTTACAATCATGGATGTAAAATTTCATATGTGTTATCCTTCATGAAAAATAATTCATTGATTGGTTGATAATAATAAGCGATGTTATTCATAAAGAAATTTTGAATGTGAAAACGACATGTCATTTCTACATGGCATTGTATCTTGTATAAAATGTAGATAGAATAAAAATATTTACATGAATAAATACCAATGTTTTTATGGCTTTAGGACCAAACAAAATATATCACTTATATCCTCAGATCGAGATCAAAGCTAGTGAAAAACATTTTAGGCTAGTCAATGACAAGTTCTTCTTTTGTGTGATCATGATGCTAAAAAATGATCCTAATAAGAGATTCCCAGTGTAATTATTGGATACAATGACCAAATGGGGTAGTTTTTTAATCCAATTAAATACCTTCTCATACATTAGAGTTGACAAATTTAATGACATTTCATATAAATTTATAAAGTACTTAAGTGATAAATAGGATCTAATGGAGTTATGTTGGCAATTGGCATCAATAAACCATTTCTTGGGAGAAAAGCATAAGATTGATTTTCATTTACTAATTTAAATATATAAATATAAATGTCCTTCAAATCATAAAGTTGAATTAATGGACACTAAAATGGTCATGGTGACCCTTCACCCATTTTTTAGAAGATGGAATTTGACATTGGTGGTTTCATTAAATGCATTATAGGAGAAAAGTACAAGCATCAACCATAAATTTAAGACTAATAGTATATTATAAATATGATATCAATGTGAATCTCATAGATTATTCTATAATGACTCCAAGGTAAATAATTACTTTTAATTTGAAAATTGTACCTATAGGAGTCACAAATGACAAGCAAAACTTGATTGATCCTTATTACAACGAGGTTTACTCAAAACCTATTACTATCATTGATTGGTATATAAGGGAATAAAATTTTAGTAAAAGATATAACTCAAAATATAAAATAATTTAGTCTCTCTTGGATACAAAAAAGGATACGTGAATGCTCTATAGTAGAAAATAATCAACGTCAAAGTAATGGATCATTCAAGACCACTCCAAAAGATAAAATACATAATCTTGAAAAGTCATCAAAATATTATATGAAATTAATTTAAGTAGTAGTCAATACAATAGAGGCAATTGATAATAAAGATATTTTTATCAAGTAAATCACTCCAAAACCTACTCAACATTATAATAATATTTAGATAAACATGGACAAAAAATGCGAAAGAGTAACAATCCAATTTTTATCCACATATTCTTGCTAGATTTGAGTCTCACATAGTTATTACCAATACTAATATTCAATACATGGCCTTTGAGAACAATAAATCCCTAATTACCATCTCCTCAAATTTTCATAGAATATCACAAGTAGAACCTATTCAACTTGTATCAATTGTAGTTTAACCACCTCCTCTAGCTCAAACCCAAATTAAATCTGATTCAATAATTTAGAGTTATACTCCTATTACTAACACATCAAAATTATTATATGAAGTCATAAATAAAATAACAAGAGTTTTCAAATAAATCAATATTGAATTTGAATCAATCACATCCTTGTCAACTCCTCATCCTCCTACAAAGAATCCCAACGTGATTTCTAAAGTCACCATGAATGAATAAGGAGCAAGATTTATAGAGATTACAACACCTATTAATGAAAAACATAAATAAGACATGTCAATTTAAGACTATCAACTTTATATAGTGATGTTAGGAAGACATATAAAGAAAGGAGATAAATCAATTGTATAAGAATCATTGAATGTGACCATTTAATGCATGGATAAATATAGATCTCAAGTAACATGATACAAGGAGGAAAATAAATAATTGATGACATATGTTTAACCTCTTATAAATCTTGTAGGATATGATTTGGTTCTATTACCTTCATCGATCACATTGAAATATACATGCATGATTTTAGTGTTGAGAGAAATCAAGAACATGGGAAAATGATGAAGACATGGTCAAAAAATATGTTGGTTCACCAATTGAATATATTAGATGAAATCATGAGGAAATTTTAAAATATTAAAATAGGATTGAATGCAATGATAGGATTTGAGTTGGAATTAACTTAGGATATGCCATTAATTAAAATAATCTTCTTTGATTTTCATGACATGACCCAATTGGGTTTCTCTTCACTTGTCACTAATGGAATTATTAAGAGTTAATATCATGGTCTTCATGTCAACTGGTCTAATTATTTCAACTTTAGAAGCAAGATTCTCAATAATGAAAAAGTGAAAATTGATAGCATCAAATATAGAGGCAATAAAATTATATCCAACATCCAAGATTTCATTCAATAAATCCCTTATGATTTATTTCATGATGAGAACCAAGTAAATTCCTCAATATGACTCAAATAACAAATATTAAATTTGGTTGATAAGGAATATTATACATCTTCAAGTTTAAATGTTTCCTCTATTACAATGTTAAACAAACTTCAAATCCTATTTGAGTAAATAGAAAATAAGGTGATTGAATACCATCCCATTCCTAATCTCATTTCTAAAATGCAAATAGTCTATGAAGTTTACTTTGTAACCAAAAAATTATTAGAAGTAGAAGATATCAAGAAGGAACTTGAATTTTTTAGGAAACTCCTAGTGATCCATGGGGATCCCCATATTAAATAAATTTATATGGTCTGTAATATTTTTGAAAATTCCAATACATCAAAGAAATCATAAAGAGATTTCCAATGCAATTTTAATGGATTTATCTTGACACAGTATGAAAAATTTATGTCTTATTGAAGGTAAAATCAAATAGGTAAAAAATATACATTATACAAATAGTGTAGAATTAGTCATTGACTAGACCTATATGAATTTGATATTTGGACCAATCAAGCCTAGACATGTAGGCTAATCAAATAGTTACACATGGTGGAAATAGAATAAATGAATTTAGTTTTGATATCCAATCTTTGACATCATACCTACTAATGTGGGGCCCACACTATTACCACCTATCTTCTATTTTATAACCACAATGTATGTAGAATTAAACTTTCTCATGTTTGTAAATATTATAACTTAATCCAAATGGAGGGAACTCAATTGACGATGTGAGCCATCGCATAAAAGGTTAATTTCCATAACAATTGCCAAGACAACTTAGCCTAACCTATAATGATAGATGGTCCTCATGATAGATTCAAAGGGAAGGACTTTGTTAACTAAATAATGGTTGTTTTATATCCCAAGCAATGTGGGGCTAAATCCACAAAATGCTCCAAATAATTTCACCTAAAATACCTACATGGTATCTCCTTTAACACCAAGACAAAAGGATGGCCTTAACACCATGTAACAAGGTAAAGACTTCCTTGTATAAATAATATATGTATTTATTATCCCATCAATGTGGGATTAAAACACTAAAATGTGCTTTAAAAGTTATCCAAAATATAAAATGAGAGTGGGGAGCTGAACCCCTCACACCAAAACTCTTGTTTTTAGCCTTTACCAAAAGGTTATGCCCCATGTTTGGGAGATGAAACAAAAGAATTAGTAGTTATTACTGATTTTTAGGCTAAAGAAGATAAAAAATGTAGCAAGGAGGATTTAAACTCCAAAATCTTCTGCAAAAATATAAGAACCCAACCAATGGGACATGAAACCCAAAAAATATATATAAAATGCAATTTTATATTTAAAACATGACTTTTTGCCCCTAAAAGGGAGAATAAAGTAAGTTATATGTATTTTTTTTTCAAAGTAGCAAGCTAAAGGCCAAGAGCTATTGCACAGACCTCCTAGACATAGTACAAATAAATTCTATCCCATTATTGGGAGAAAAGGCCCATTATTGGGAGAGACAACCTCTAATTGGGATAAAATTGATGTGAGGAGGTGTATTTAACCTCATTTTAATCGATTAATTCATACTTTGAGCATACCTAGAGATGTAGTCCAAGTTGGACAAACTTTGTTATCATTTTGATGAGTATTTTTCTTTATTATTTCAATTTATTTCTTTAATTTCAGTTTTTATGTATTAAATTTTAGTCAAATAAGCCAATTTTTATGTATTTATGGGAAAATTTAAAAAATGATAATTAGTATCTAAAATTGGTGAATTAATGAATATTTTTCATAAATTACCCATTTTTGGAGCACTTAGCCTCAAAGAATGAATAAGAAAAGATGTGATTTATCCCAATAATCCCTATTCATTCCCATATAAATGGGATAGGTGAATTGGATATCAATTGTCTAGATAAAATTAAATACGGCATTAATCATCAACAAAGGCTAGAGTCCACTTTTGTTCAACCAGTAAATGGATCATGCCAAAAAATCATAAATTTGAAAGGGTTCTACTTTGTCTAACCATGAATTATTTAATAAAGTTATTTCACAAAGTCACTTTATTTTTATAAAGTGACATATTTTATTAATGAAGTGATAATGTAATAAATGAACATTTTGTTTATGTAATAAATCACTTTCTAGGTCCTATTTTCCTTTAAAACCTTAAAAAAATTTATAACTAACTTAACAATTTATAAAAAGGAGTTATTAGGTTATTTTGAAGGACTTTTCGACAAGGTAAAGAAATTTTGGAAAGATAGGAAGATGAGAAATTGCATGTACAACCTCTTGTAGAGTTAATACAAAAAGGATTTACAAGACTTTGTGCCTAAAATTTACTCGAGTTAAATGATATGAATGCATATGTTATTATATGTTAATCATTCTTATTTAAATTTTATAAAATATTAAACTACTATTAAATAGTCATGCATGCAAAATTGTAGTATATAAGTCAATTTGTATATGCATTAAAGGTTTTGTATTTGAGAATCCTTAGTGATATTGAAAAAAATTGATAGTTATTTTCATAAGGAAATACATAGTTGTTGCATGTTTTTAAGTCATTCAATTTATTTGGTGTATGTATCTTATTCATATGTCTAAGATATGTCTTTCGTATTTCATTTGAATGATAAAGGTTTCTATTGAGATTTTTTGTCCCAAAAAAATCTTGTTACATTCATAACCTAAGGGAGACCTCTTTGATTTTTTAGAAAATCCCTTAAAACCCCCAAGAATCCATCTCCCCTTTCCTCATGACATCTGAAACTCTAGGAAAAAATTGCACCATTTAAAAGTGATTCACAAGTTTCAAGACTTGTGAGGAACCAAAACCCAAAGATAGCAGAATCCAAAACTCCCCACGCACTTTAAATATTTTCAAAATGTTCAAAATGTATGTTGGGTTTTGAATCCCACCATGCACATATCTGGTAGAGCCTAGAGCTCGATATGCACTTTGCACATTGTAAAAACATGTAACATTCATGGTAGAATCTAAGTCTCATTCATCACTAAACCTCCTTGAATGGAGTGGACCTAACATAAGTAGGTCCAACCTCCATCGACACACCTTCACCCTTTTCGTGGGAAATGGAGACCAAAGTGCACATTACACATTTTCACAACATGCACAACATACTCTATTCCCCACCAACCCATTAAAATCACCCATGGAGGGTGGAAATACTTGCAACACATCCAAACTCTGCCCACACAACTTCAAATCCTTCCATGGGAAGTAGAGCTCAAAATGCACATTGCATGTTTTTTACAATGTGTAAAGTGCATAACGATCCCCACCTCCCACCAAGCCAATTTAAACTATGGAGAGTGGGCTTGCTCCAAGCAGGTCCAACCTCCACCACCTACCACCATGAGCCATATTAATTATAGGGTTTTGATATAAAAGACAAAGGATTTTGCAAAACCATTATCATTATTTAATTTCCTAATTGCATTTTGAGCTCCTATCATTTTCACCTTTGCAACAAACTCTTGAGCGTCACATGTATGAATTAGGGATAACAGCTGCAAATCTAAAGCCACATCACTTACATAAATAAAATATTAATTTTTGTGTCATTTTTTGTTCCAATCTTTATTTTTTGTAAAGGTCTCTTGAGTTTTGTGGTTTTCTCATTCAAAGTTTTCCTTTTGAAAATCTAGTTCACAGTGGGTATCATTCAGATTTTTCACTAAGAAATTTAAGGTTTGTTTATTATAAGAAAATTATATTAATATTTCCTAATGGCAACCCAAAGAATATAATGTTTTTTACCAAGTTTTGTTTTTATATTTCACCTTCCCCTCTCATTTTTTTGTGAACTAAAGATCCATAAATACTTCCCATCAAAGAATATTCCCCCAAGATCCATTTTCCTCTAATACACTGTGGACAGTGGAGATGCCTCAAGCACCTCCCACTTCTATCAAGAAACCAACACCCTTTAGGCACCATGTAAGGTGTAATTACCTCAAGAACATCCCACATCCAACATATAATTCCATCTCACATGCACTACATGCATTAGACATGCTCCAAACACCTCCAAGTTCTATCAAAAGAAATATGTGCTCCAAACACCTTCAAGTTATGCTATCTTCTATAGTTGGCCATTTAGAGGATTTTTTTGTGATCCGCATACATCACAAAGAGATGAATTTCAAATCAAAGGACCCTAAAGTAGTTTCTTTCCTAGAATCCAACCTCATAGACATCAGTGATATAGACTTAGGTCATATTGACCTAGGAGACTTTTGGGCTACGATCAAAGAAGATTTTAAGAATGACTACATATAGAGTATTTATGACTCTATACTTCCAAAATCTATATCTCTCACTTTGAATATTTAGAGTCCCAAACTTATCTTAATAATCACTCAACATTATGACCCTAATAGGACATAAGTATATAATTATAAAGGAGAGAAAATCTTAGACCTTAACCCTGATTACATCAATACAATATTTTCCATTCCCAATTTTGAGAGATATTTAGATATAACTCCACAAAAATATATATAATTATATGAGGATAATAAATATGGATGTTAGAAAATAATCAATAAGTAGTGGCTAAAGACCCTAAGTAGTCTTCAACTAGATTGCCTAAAATAATGTATACATATGATTTCATAGAAGAAGAGGGGGATGTTATAACATTAATACATAGAGTCACTCATAGACCTGATGCTTATTCTTATGAATAATGTATATATTAATACATTTGGACTATACAATAGATTAAGTAATATATACATTGGGCATAGCTAATTAGTTATTCTCTCCATCAATAATTATTGGGAGTTCAAACCTCCAATAAGTTTCAAATGACATCATATGTTGTTTACATCTTGGCTAAGGGAAGATTATTCCTAGGCCTAAATGTCATACCTAAGGAAATATAAAGAGTGTACAACTACTATCCTGACCTCACCCTTTAGGCTAGTAAAAAAAATTTAGGAGAGTTAATGATGTTTTAATCTAAAACATTATCACTATGTTTGATTCAAATATTAAGAAGGAAAGGTTCTCCAAAGAATCAAAAGAGGAAATTACTAAGTGGGGATCATGTTTTATACAATTCCCCACATATTTCTACATTGGGGTAGTAGGCTTTAGTGGCTATCCCTAAATGCTTCCTCATTATGTAAGTGATAGTTGGGCATTATTTGAATTAGTAAGGTAGCTAGTAGAGGCCCATAAGCTTATTTTAGATAGACATAAGGTAGGAATCCACTTCCATATTTATATTGGTTTTTATACATGCCAAATGCTTTTGAAGGCTAATGTAAAAAAGCATAAATGAGTAATGTAACATTAAATACCCTGGAGTCTAGGCCATAATTTGACCCTTATGGTAAATCACCCATGCATTAGACTTGGTATCATACAAACATGTGCCATAATATGAAGATTATTGAGAGGATTATGATGATGAAGAAATGTTCAAGATGAGGGACCATTCAAGAATGTCCCTTCAATGGATAAAATATTATGACTTGGCACTAGTTCTTGATATCTTAGAAGATGATACTTCTAGAGTAGATCCATTATACCTCACTAAAGTTATTATGAAGCTCCTGCCACCAGTCAAATTGTCAATTCTTGAATCATTTTTTATATTTTATAGAACAACCCACATCATTAATAATACCATTAGTTGGCTAAGGAGTAAAGGGGTATAAATCACAAGAGAGACCATTGGAGTCAAGGAAAAGCTCTTGAAATTGAAAACTAAGGGTATAATAGTCGAAGGCCTTGGCGAGTCATTAATGGGACCTAAGTAGAAGAATAATAGAAAAGCATAGACTAATGCTAGGAAAGTTGAGTTAAGAAGAGAAGGGCAGATGTAAATGAACCCATATATCTTTAATAGAGGAGACACCATCAGTAGTGTAAGGATCTACTATTTTATATCCTATAATAGTGGCCCATATAGCAATTATTCTTCCTCTTCCTACCTCTATAGTTTAACAACTTTCAACAACTCCACCAGCTACCTTTCCTCCATAAGCACCTTAGATTCCCTTTGTATTAAAAGTTTCATCTCCTCTCCCTCTACTCATTATTGCATCATCTACCACTCTGATCACTTCAATTAGCCAAGTTCAGACAACATTGATAAGTCTTAGAAGCACTCAAGTTTTCCCCATAGTAGAATTCCAAATTCCTATTCCACATTCCCTTTCTCCCACCTCTCCTTCCCTATTTGACCCACTCCCACTTATGTTCCATTCACAATTCCTTCTATTTCATCACCATTAATTCTCAACACCACCCAATAGTAATTTAACTCAAAGTCAGTCATCTTGACTTCCATATCATAGGCCACTCCAACCTTTGGAGTGAGTACCATTCCCTCTTCCTCTCAACCCACCATTTTCATCTCACCAACCTTGAGTAGCCCTATGCATTTAATTGACACATTTAGTTCCTTATCTTCTACCCTTCCATCAGCTCCCAAATTCTCAATCCCTACTTCAATTGCTCATATCTCCCCTATTTCCACCACTTCACCCATGCCATTAGTTGAACTTGGAGCAACCCAAACACTGAGTGTAGTAATGGGTTTGTATGGTAAGGAGGAACCTACATAGACACTTCCTAAATATCCTATAGTGTCATCTACGTAGGATTATTTTTTGGTCATAGTATCAGCTAGTGTAGTCACATCATCTATAAATTATTTGGCGACCATTCTAGATATATAGAAGGTTACCCCTAGTTGGTTAACCCAATCAATAAGAAAAAGAAGAAAATAATGATTGACCCTAGAACCTTGAAATTCGATATGTTAGAAGCCAAAAATAATAAAAATTATAGTCCCAAGACCCTCTCAAGAACATTCATTAATAATAAGGGGGAGAAATATGTGGAAATTGTGGTTCCCCCACTAGACAAACGAAAAGGAGATCTTGTGGTGGTAGATTATCAATTCTCTCAGATACACCTTTGTCAATAAATGAGAGAGGGAATCAAACATGATGTGATGTCAGGCATCTAATCTCTATTTAAAAATATGGACCATGACAAGGCCACCAAGGATGAACTCAAAATGAAGGTGGATCAATTATCTGAATCACTCAACCAATTTGTAAATCCCATTGAAGCATCACAACAACCTTAGGTAGTGTAGTAAATCAGTCTGGATCAAGTTAAAATTGATTCCATATAAAATATTGTTCACATGGGAAGGGATAATAAATAATGGTCCAAGGATTTGATCACAAGAAGAAATAAGGGCCTTAAAACAATGCTAGAGCATTATGGTATCATCATGGAGAGAAAGGAAATTATAAAAGCACATATCAATAGCTATGAAGAAGATATTCAAACTCTAAACATGTATTACCTTAAGTTGATAGACATAAGGACAATTGATATGAATACCCTTATTGATGAGAATATATTTAAGAATTATACTACGCTTGAGGAATTACATAGGGTTACCCAATTATAGATAAGAATATTGATCGAGTCTTCTAAATGTGCTAAAAAGGCTCATGATAAAGCCATTGATATGCTATATGAAATTGATGGCATGATGAATTTAATGTCATTTTAACCAATGGATGATGTTATTAGTCTCTATAAGGCAACAAATATATAGGGACGTTTTAAATCAATAGTTGAAAAGGAGTCTAGAAAGGATAAATTTTTTGTTTTGAGTTCAATTCATAGGTTTATAAAATATGAGAAGTTAATTAATCAAATGAAAACCAAGATGCAGGGTATAAGAACTTTTTGAAGAGAGTATTTCAATGTATAGGTATATTGTATAGTTTCTAATATTTACTCTTATCTTCTAGATGAAGAATGAATATAAGAAATATTCAAGGATTTTGAAGCCTACTCAGAGAAGCAACAAGTAGAAAATGATAAGAAAACTGAAGCTAGCCTAAAGACTACTTAATTTTCCCTCTCTTTCTTGGATATTTAAAAATCTTTCTATCATGTTTAGTTTCATTTTGATGACATTTTAATTATATTTTTCAATTACAAAGTACAACTATGTATTTTTTATAACTCTTAAAGAAAGAAAGAAGATGTATTTTTCACCTTATATCTTTTAAATATGGGAGTTGAAAAAATCAAGTTTCAAATTGCACTTTTTATTTTGATTAATGTGAAATAAAAAGTGCAATGTCATAAAATAAAAATTCATGCCCCCTTTTGTAAAACTGATAAGGCTTATATTTTGAAAAGTCTCACTTAATATTACATGCTAGGGTTTGCATGTAAAAGAGATTTCAAAATTTATTTTCAATATTATCTATCTTATTGAGGACCAAGTTACACTTAGTGCTACCTCTTACATGGAGAGTTTCTTCTAGATATCACCCAAGGAGCCTTGCATGAATATCTCTAGCCATACCCAGCTTATGCATGCTATTTATAGTTTTTTCACTAGTTTAGAAATACTAGTAAAGGATGGAATTACTCCTCTTGCATGAGGTTTCTAGATTGCATGATCTCTTTCAATTGGGTGTTTAAGATCTACTAAAATACATCTCATCTATGAGAGATTTTTTATAAGAATGAGTAGACCCCATGGCCCAATTTATATTTTTTTATTATTACTAATATTATTTTACATTTTGAATGTATTTACTAAAATTTATAGCCTTTAGAGAGAAATAAATTTGAGTTTTTCCCTTTTTTATCTTTGAAATCACTTTGTCATGTGAATTATTTTATCTTTGTGTAACTCTCTATCTTTTATTTCATTTTCAAGGTAAATCATTTGTGGTAATTTTTACCCTCCTGATGCTATTGGTTGAAATAGAGATCTTTTCCCTTTGTTGAAAAATAGCTAAGATTTACCTCTATCTTGAAATTTGCATAAGTATATGTTTAAAATGGCTCAATATATTTTCTACCCCTTTTTTTTCTCAAAGTAAGCATTTAGATCCACTACATGAATTTGGTGCAATTGCTATATTTTTAGTTTTTCTATAAATTTAATTTCTTTAACCCTTTTCCTTGTTATAAAACTCTAGTTTAAGAACCAAAAAGCACTAAAGAGTGAGGTTTTCAAAAAACTAATATTTTATCACTTTGCATCAGATTTTAGTGAAAGGAAGTTGGTCTCATTCATAGATTAGCCTCAAATTGCCAAGGTCCCATAGCTTTGGAGGTTTTTCCATTATTTCATTAGGCACTTGCACAACAAGATATTGTATCAAGATAGGTGAAATCCTATGTGATAATAGTTTTTGGAATAACTATTGGGACCCAAGAATTACATAGAGAATTGGTGCTAGTCTCATCAACTATTCTATGAGTTTTATATGGATATTAAAGCACCTAGGGACTCCACTAGCTTATGGACTCATGAGTACAAGGTGACATATGCCAAGAAAACAAATAAGATCATCTACTAAAGGTAAGAGGGCTAAATTTTAATAATTATCATTTCCATAAAAAAGAGAATGAAATTTGTTACTCCTCAACCTAGGGTATATCCTATATTTTTATTCCCATCCCCTTTGGTTACTCTGATAAGCTCCATACCCCCTATAATGGCAAGAAATTAGAATTTTGTAGCTTTCAATATTGGTATTCCACTCATTTTGGCCTAGCATGATGGTATACCAGTATCAACATTAAAAATCCTACCTTATTTTATGTGTGAGACTTCCACTACTACCTCAAAATATATACAAGACATTGCTAATCTTTCTTCAATTCATAATGTGTTAAAAGATAATGTGGTAATTAGACTCTTAGTTTCCTCTTTCAAAGGGAAATATTTACAATTGTACATTGATATTATCCCCACTTCGATCCAATTTTGGGATGAATTAGGTGTTACAATGTGTTCCCACTTTAAAGACTAATGTGATCACCTTTCCCTAGTTAAATAAATAACTACCATCTACTGATTGACTTTAATTACTGCTTCCAAAAGACCTAGAACCAAATTCTAATCTTGGTTAAACCCAACGCAAATAATGATTTCTTATACTATTTAAAAGCCCTTAATGGTGATGTAGCTATGATGATTCAGTCAATGGGTGGCACCACACTTCTTAGAGCTTATGATATTGGAATAATGGCTAAAACTAATTGATCCAAAATGGTAAAATTACACCATGGTTGTCAAATCCTTTATTCCTAGAAATAACCCCTATTCCCCCTCATGGACTTGATCCCATTCCCATGATGAATAAGGTACCTAATTTTATTCATACACCTATAAATGAGTTACACGAGGTCAAATCATTACTCAAGAGTTATGGAAATGAGTTAATGGTGATGAAAAGGCAACAATCTCAGGGCTATAAACCTTTAGCCATCTAACCTTGCATATCAAGGAAATAGACAATCTTATGAAGGGGATAGGCCACCATATCAAGGTAGTAATCAAAAACAAGGATATAATGTACAACTAAGGCCCCTAAAAACTCATCCATCACTGGCACCTAGAGCCTCCAAAGCTATTGTCCCTATTCAGAATAATATGGCTCAAGAATTCAAATGGTGTTACCCACGCAACCAACTCCATAATTAGAACACTTACCCCAATGGTGTAATTAATCAAGCCTTGATGGCTTAGGGAATAAAAAACACATAGGGACAATAAGAGGGACCCACTTCCTAGCAAGTAGACACACAACCTATTCAAAGTGATGTAGCTTTTTTAAATTGGTAGGAAGATGATTTGAATGGAATAGATCAATATGAGACACTCTTCAATAGCAGAGGTTCTGTAGCAACCAATACACAATCCAAAAATATATAAATATAAGCTAATTAGCTTCCTAGGGAAGATCAAACTTTACCTTCATGGATAATAGAAAATCTATTAAAGGATAACATAACACAAAGATTTCCATTTATAACTACTAATCATTCCAAACTGAAGGTGCCCACTCCCAATTTTATAAAAGAGGATGTGGTCTCCACCAAATTTCTAGCAAAGATTCATAATATTCCCTTTAGAATTATTGATTAAATGAAGAAAACTAATTTGAATGTCACAATGTGGGAGGCCATATCTATACCAGCACAAAGGCACTTACTTTAGGAGGCTTTAAAGAACTTCTAAATATCTGAGAAAGTCCCAACCAAGGGACCTTCACTTATGGTAAATTTATTCTAGCCTCAGATTGACAAAAAAATAGGCAAAAATTGTAAGCCTCCCCTCTTCTATCTTTTGCTCATAATAGGGAAACATCTGGTGTATAATTTCACGGTAGATTTAGGGGATAGTAGCTCTATAATGCCTAAGAAAATAACTAATGCTCTAGGAATAAAATATACACCTATTAATAAAGGGGTAGTGTAACTACATGGTACTATTATTCAAATAGTGGGAATTCTAAAAGGATTAGACCTTACTATTCATGCCTACCCCAGTCTTTCTATTACTTAAGACATTTCAGACATAGACCTACCCCATACTTTGCTATTTATCTATCAATATATTTTCGTGCAAAAATGGGAGGGTGTTTGTCTATAGATTGGTCTCATATGTTTCTAAGAATGAGATATGGAGCTAGAGTTACAATAAATTCTTATCCAATCATGAAAGACCATATCGAACCATATAACCCTATTCCTCCCATGGAAATGAATTATACCTTCCAAGATCAAGAAGAGGAAGAAGTGGATCAAGAAAGTGAAATATCTATAGAATAAATAACATATACTCACTTGGATGAGTGGGGGGTAGCCTTGAAATTTGATCCATATGAGTATGTGCAAAAAATAAGATTAGGGATGTATTGCATTCATGAGCAAGGTGCAGTCATCCCAAACTTAGTTAAGTAGATTGAGGATCTACAAAGGATGTGGTAGTTATATTTTGATGGTTTGATAAGTATAAATGGCATAAGTGTAGGGTTTGTATTGATATCTCCACACAAATAAATTTACTTCTATTTAATTAGACCCCAATTCAGTTGCACCAATAATGTAGCTAAATATGAAGCTTTGATTTGTGGTCTCGTGTTATCCAAGGATGGAGTTATCATGTTATTACAAGTATTTGGGGATAGTAAACTTTTTTTTAACTAGGTTTGATTAAGAAGTGTGACAAAAAATAACTTTCTAAGGTCATATAAGCATAGGGTTTGGGACCTAATACAATATTTCACTGCCCTAAATATCCAAGTAGTACCAAGAGCATAGAATAAGGATGGTGATTGCATGGCTTCTATTGTATCTTAGTATAATCTACTAGTTGAGATAGAAAATGAAAACAACCAACATGTGAGGCTGGTTATAAGGCCTTTTGTCCTTGATAACATGATTAATTGGTAGGTCTTTAATAATGACAAGTAGATCATGAATTTTTTGAGAGAAAAGGCTGAGTTTTTAAAATAAAATCAACCAAGGTTGCAAGACCAATATAGAGATCAGATTATATAGATGAAGAAAAATAAGTTTCTTATGGGTCTTGTTATAGTAAAAAATATATTTAACTCAGATGACAAGCTAAAAAGCAAAAAAAGAACATTACCGTCAATGAAGAAGATTGTGAGCCTTTCACTATCTTAGAAGGGAAGTCACTCAAGATAGGTAAGGTATGTAATGTTTTAGAGAATCATTACTTTGTTTAATTATGTCGAGAGTTTGATGATAATTTTTCTTGGAGTTATCATGATTTAAGAGGGTTTGACCCAAGTTTAACATAACATACTACTGATTTAGATCTGAGTACAAAGCATGTCAAGTGAAAATAAAGGCATATTAACCCAAAGATTTAACTTTTGATAAAAAATGAACTCTCTAAATTGATAGAGGCTAACATAATATTTTTGATCAAACACTCATCTTGGGTAGCAAATTTGGTTCTAATCAGAAATAAAAATAGTAAAATCTATCTATGCATAGATTTTAGACATCTGAAAAAAACATCATTGAAATATCATTACCCTCTTTTACCTATGGAATAAATCCTACAAATAGTGGTAAGATCTAAGAGATTTTCTCTTTTGGATGGTTATTTGGGCTATAACCAAATCCTAGTACAATAATTAGACCAATTTAAAACCACCTTCACTACCAAATGGGGAACATACACATACAAGAAGATGCCTTTTGGGCTCACAAATGTAGGAATAAATTTTTAGAGAGCCATAGATATGGAATTCAAAGGTTTAATCAATGATATAATTGTAGTATATCTATATGATATCATAGTTTATTCAAAGCATGCTAGTGCACATCTTGATCAACTAAAAAAGATTTTCAAAAGATGTAGATAATTTGGCATTTCTCTTAATCTGAAGAAATGCATGTTTGTGGTACATGAAGGCAAATTACTTGGACATATAGTTTCCAAAGAGTGTATTGCAATACACCTTGAATGAGTTAGATTCATATATGTGCTGGCATTACCAAGTGATAAAAAGGTTTTTCAAAGTTTCCTCAAAAAGATTAACTTTGTGAGGAGATTCATACCAAATTTTGCTTCCCTAGCTAAACTCCTCACTGTGATGTTAAAAAAGGGAATTATTTTAATTTGGATGTAGGAAGGAAAATAAAGTTTTGAATACATCAAACAATCTATCTTGAAATCCCCTACCTTGGTTAATACAAATTATGAAAAATATTTTATTATTTACACATTTAAAGGAGAGGGAAGTATCTCAGTAATTCTGACTCAACATAATCAGGAAGACTTGGAATAGCCATTATATTTTTTTAACCAATATTTGAAGGGTTATGAGGAAAATTATAATTTCATGGAAAAATAAGTATATGCAGTTGTCAAATCACTTAATAAATTTAGGCATATGTTCTCCAATAACAAGGTACATCTGATGGTTAACCATCAAAGCATCAAATAATTCCTGCTTAGTAAATAGATAAATAAAAAATGAGCAGGATGTATTATGTTAATATCACAATCACAAATATGGTAAGGGAAAAAGGACTATGTGAGCAACTAGCTATTGACATCAAACCTACTAAACCAATCCCTGATATAGCATATTCTTAAAACATACCTCAACCAAGTGATTTACCCCCTTTTAATAGATGGATCTAAGATATGACTCATTTATTGTAGACTAGAGAGTACCCCTATGACTTATAATAGTCAAATAAGATGTATTTTCGACTCCAATCAATCCCTTATATCCTTATTAATGGGATTTTATTCCAATTTTTTTTTAATGGAGTCTTGTTAAGATGTATTGAGCATGAGCAAGTCCCAAAATTGATCAAAAAATTTTGTGATGGACCATATAAAGGTCATTTTTTAGCAAGGAATATGGTCATCAATGTAATATGAGGAGGCTACTATTTGCTCAAGTTATTCAAAGATGCCCATTAGTAGGTAAATAATTCTAAAAAGTGTGCTTATTTTACTGGTAAGCAAAATTTATCTACACTTTCTCTCAAACCAATTCAAGTAGGTCATCTATTCACACAATGGGGATTAGATTTCATTGGCATGATCAACCTACCATCTAGTGTAGATCATAGTTGGGTCCTTATAACAATAAATTGTTTCACATGATCGATTGAAGTAGTTGCTCTGAAGGATGCCACCAAAACATCAAGGTTTGGAGTCCCTCACATAATCATATCAGATAATGTTAAGGCTTTTGTGGGGACTCAATTTAGTAAATGGGTAGTAAATCACAATGTGTAATTAAAAATGTCTTCAAATTATTATCCTCAAGTTAATGGCCTAGCTAATTCCACCAATAAAAATTTAATCTAAACTATTAAATTAACTATGGAGGATAAACAAAGAATGTGGCATACAAAGCTGAGGTCCACACTATGGGCCAATGGTAATTCACCTTTTATGTTGGTATATATAAGAGAGTTTTGAGTGCCACTATCAAGTAAATTACCCTCTCTAGAACTCAATCACTAGTTGGATCTCATAGATAATGATGAGATGATAATCAGACTAGTTGAGCTCATGGAGCTTGAGGAAGTTAGGCATCATTAGATGAAAGTCTTGGAGTCAAATCAAGAATAATTTAAGAGGAATTTTGACAAGAATAAGTCAATTTAAAGGAAATTTAATGAAGGAGATATGGTTTTGAAGTGGGACATAGATAGATTAAAACCAAGTAAGCACAACAAATTTGATGCAACATGGAGCGATCCATACATCATCACTAAGTGCAAAGGGCCAAATGCATTCTAGCTCACCAAGATTGATGGAAAGTAATTACTAATCCCATCCAATGGGATATACCTCAAACTTTCTTCTAAGGAAAGGACTTTCTCCCAAAAGTCCTAAAAATTAGTACATAGTAGAGTTAGTATGTCTTGTCAATAAGTGCTTTGACATGTGTCTTAGTTATTAGAGTTATTACTTTGTTTTATTTATTATTGTTTGGTTGTCTATTTTGTCTCCATGTCTTGATAAGATTAGCTCTTTTATTTCTTAGGTTTTAATTCTATCAACATGAAGTTGACACCAGACCCAATGTCTTGCAAGGCTACTGGTTTCAAATGATGAGCAAACAATCATCCCACAGAGGTCACCAAAAATGTTTAGATTTTTTTCCCAAAAAATATCATTACATTCATAACCTAAGGGAGACCCCTTTTATAAGGTTTTTCTATAAAATACAAAGGATTTTGAAAAAGTATTATCATTTTTTAATTTACTAAGTGCATTTTGAGTCCCCTTCCTTTTCAGCTTCATAGAAAACTCTCGAGCTTCGTGCATATGGACTAAGGATAACAAATGCAAATCCAAAGCCACAACATTTATGTAGATAAAATGGTACTTCTTATGTCATTTTTTCTCAAATATTTATTTTTTGTAGAGGTCTTTTGAGTTTTATTGTTTTCTCATTTAGGGTTTTCCTTTTGAAAATCTAGTTCACAGTGGGTGTCATTTGGATTTTTCACTAGAAATTTAGGGTTTGTCTATTATAAAAAAAATTGTTTTACTATCTACTAAAGATAAGCCAAAGAATATAGGGTTTTTTACCAAGCTGTGTTTCTATCTTTCATCTTCCTTTCTCATTTTTACCATGAATTTAAGACCCATAAATACTTCCCATCAAAGAATATTCCCCCAAGATCCCTTTTCCTCTAATAAACTATGGACAGTGGACATGCCTCAAGCACCTCCCACTTCTGTCAAGAACACAACACCCTTGAAACACCACAGAAGGTGGACATTCCTCAAGCATGTCCCACCTTACCAAATAATTCCATTTCACATGCACTATAGACACTAGATGTGCTCCAAACACCTCTAAGTTATGTCAAAAGAAATGCATTCTCTAAACACCTTCATGTTCTACCAGATTCTATAGTTAGCCATTTAGAGGATTTTTCTATGATCCCCATGCCTCCCAAAGATATGAAATTCAAATCAAATGGCCTTAGAATATTTTCTTACCTACAATCCAACCTCATAGACATCATTTATATAGAGTTAGGTCATATTAGCCTAGGAGACTTTTGGGCCAGGATCAGAGCAAATTTCAAGAATGACTGAATATAGAGTATTTATGACTCTAGACTTCCACAAGCTACATATTTCCCTTAAACTATTTATAGTACCAAACTGATCTAAATAATACCTCAACATTATGACCCTAATAGAAGACAAGTATATAATTATAAAGGTGAGAAAATATTAGGCCTTGACCCTGATTACATCCATACGGTATTTACTATTACTAAGTCTAAGAGATATTTAGATATAACTCCACAAACATCTATAGAATTCTATGAGGAGAAGAAATAAAGATACCAAAAAATAATCAATAAGCAATGGCTAAATACCCCTAAGCACTCTTCCACTAGATTTCCTGAAATAACATATAGGTCTAATTTCATAGGAGTGGGGGATGTTGTAACATTACTACATAGAGTTACGAACAACCCTGATGCCCAGTCTTATGAATTTTTTTTGTTTCAATACATTTAGACTATACAAGGGAATATGTAGTATATACATTAGGCATAACTAATCAATGATTATCTCCATCAATAATTATTGGAAGTTCAAACCTCCAATAAGTTTCACATGACACCATATGTTATTTACATCTTGGCTAAGGGGAGATTATTCCTAAGCCTAAATTTAGTACTTGATAAAATTTCAAGAGTGTACAAATACTACCCTGACCTCACCCTTCAGGCTAGAAAGCAATAATTTAGGAGAGTTAATGATGCTTTAATCTATAACAATATCACTATGTTTGATTTAGAGATTAAGAAGGAAAGGTTATCCAAAGAAGCAAAAGAGAAAATTACTAAGTGTGGATCATTATTTATATAATTTATCACATATTCCTACATTAGGGTAGTAGGCTTCAGTGGTTATCCCTACACCCTTCCTCATTATATAAGTGATAGGTGAACATTGTTTGAATTGGTAAGGTAGCTAGTAGAGGCCCTTAAAATTAGTTTAGATATACATAAGGCAAGAATCCACTTGCCTATTTATATTGGTTGTTATACATGCCAAACTCTTTTGAAGTCTAAATGTGCAAAAGTGAAAATGAGATGAGTAACATTAAAGACCCTGGAGTCTAGGCCATACTTTGACCCTTATGGTAAAATCACCCATGCATTAGACTTGGAATCATAAAAACACATGTCATACTATGAATATTATTGGGAGGATTTTGGTGATTAAGAAATGGTTAAGATGAGGGATTATTCAAGAATGTCCCTTTAGGAAATAAAAGCTTATGACCTGGTAGTATTTTTTGATAGCTTGGAAGATGATACTTCTAGAGTAGATCCATTATAACTCACTAAAGTTATTATGAAGCCCCTAACACTAGTCAAATGGTTAGTTCTCAAATAATTTTTTCTATTTGATAGAACAACTGATGACATTAATAGGACCATTAATTGGCTAAGGAGTAAAGGGGTACAAATCATAAGAGAGACCATAAGAATCAAGGAAAATATCCTAAAATTAGAAACTAAGGGTATAATAGTAGATGGCCTTGGTGAGTCATCATCAGGACCTGAGTAGAATAATAAGAGAAAAACTTAGACTAAGGCTAGGAAAGGAGAGTCAAACTAAGAAGGGGAAGTTATAGATGAGCCCAGAGATCTTTTAGAAGAGGAGACACCATCAGTAGTGCAAGGATCTACTATTTTAAATCCTATAATAATTACCCCTATAGTAATTGTTCCTCCTCCTCCTCACACCTCTATAGTTTAAGAGGTTTCAACACTTCCACTAGATGCCTCTCCTCCTCAAGCACCTTAAATTACCTGTGTCATTCCCACATCATTTACCACTCTGCTCACTTTAATTAGCCAAGTACAGATAACACTGACAAGACTAGGATGCACTTAGGGTTTCCTGAGAGTAAAAGTCCAAATTCTTATTCCACATTCCCTTCCTCCTACCTCTCCTTCCCAATTTGACCCACTACCAATTTTTATTCCATTCATAATTCCTTTTATTTCATCACCATTGATTCGTAACACCACCCAATAGTACATTTCCTTAGAGTTAGTCATCTTGAATACCATCTCACAGGCCACTCCAACCTCTGGAGTGAGTACCATTCACTCTTCCTCTATACCTAGCATTTTTACCTCACCAACCTTGAGTGTCCCTACAAATTTAATTGACACATTTAGTTCCTTAGACTATAACCTTCCCCTAGTTCTCAAATTATCAATCCCTACTTCCTTTTCTCCTATCTCCCCCATTTCCACCACTTCACCCATGCTATTAGTTGAACTTGGAGCAACCCAAACAGTTGGTACAACAATGGGTTTACAAGATATTGGTAAGGAGGAACCTTCAAAGACACTTCTTGAATTTCCTATAGTGTCATCTACTCAAGAGTATTCTTTGGTCACATTGTTAGTTAGTGTAGTCACATCAACTACAAATACTTTCATGACCATGCCAGATACATAAAAGGCTACCCCTAGTTGGTTAGCCTAATTAGTAGGGAAAAAGAGGAAAAAATGATTGACCCTAGCACCTTAGAATTTTTTATGTCAAAATTGAAGATAAAATCTACTCCCAAAAGCTCCTCAAGAACATTCACTGATAAGAAAATAAGTCGCTATTGATTTTTGATTTTTGAAAATTTTAATAACTAAAGACAACCTAACATTATGGAACAAAAAGTTTATAATAAAAACTAAACATATAAACTTATAAACAAACATAAACTAGACACTTAGATATGTAAATATACATACAAATTTATGTGCTTGATTAAAGGAGACTAAGTATTTTCACAACCTTTTTAAAAATGTGTCAACTTCAAATGTAACCCACATGGAGAACCAATGCAAGTGTAACTTGAGATTCAAACATAGGATGGATATTTTCATTAGAATAATTCCAAGTACTAGATCTATATCCCATGGTTTAGCTACATAATAACAGTCAAGCAAATCTATCCATGGAATTTGATGAGCTTCCCTCAATGCTTAGATTTAAAAAATGGAAGAACAATCAATTCCTTTTTAGATAATTGTTGTTTGAATGAATAGTTGATTTGAGTGCTATGAATCCATCTATAATAAACATTTATATGTAATTATAATACACCTCAAACCTTGGTATACATACATAAAAATGTTTCATGGTAGTCTTGGATGGTGGGAGTCGATACTATGTTCATCTAGGATAAAACATGTATAGAGATTCACATACATTCTGATCTCTAAAACCTACAGTCTTGCTAATAGTTGATCAACAACAATGCAAAATATATGGAAAATAAGACTGATTCAAAGGTGATTTTTAATGGAGAAACTCTAAAATAAGTACTCCTTATCTTACAATAGAACTAAATCACAAGAATATGAAATGATCAGTATTTGGCATTTATTTAGATCTTATTATTTTTATTTCCAAGGCTCAAATCAGAATAATATCCATAAGAACTATTCTTCACAATGCCACAAATGATCAATCTTATAAAATTATAACCAAAATATTTTTATAGGTCTACAACCATACAAAGCATAAAAAAACTATAGCTATAAATATTTCATTTACCAAAACCTCCATAATTTGGGACAAAAAAAATTTCTAGATTTTCTCATTATAGTATTTATGCAATCATTTCTATGGAAGACTCAAACCCACTCCGATACCAGATGATTGGGATGGTTCATATTAGTGTATGATAAATAAAATAAGGAAGCTGAACATAGAAAATCTCATAAATATTTTATCACACCAAACTAATATTTTATTCCATATTAAAAACTCATACAGGACATTACATATTTATATGAACATTATTCCTATATTCATGGATATTATCTCTCCATAAATCTCTCACCCTATCCCACAATATAACAAATAAACTATGTTTTTAATATTATTACAACAATATTATGACTACCCAAATATAATTAACAAACTAAATCAGCAATATTATATTTACCTCTTAGTAAATATCTAAACTCACAAAATGTAATAAACTAATCCCTAAGAAAGCAATAATTTTTTTAAGTTATTTTATAATGTTATCATGATTCCACATGAGCTTCAAGGGAAAACAAAATGGTGTAAGGATAAAAAGGTCTGTTTAGGATTAATTGAACCCATAAAAAACATATAGCCCTATGTGCAGAATTTTATGATGGAAGGTGCTTTGTATGGGGAGTGGGGACCATAAGGACTTTGAGGAGGTGTTATCAGTCCTAAATAAACATTCCATGAAGTTTTAATAGTGGAGAAAAGTCTCAACATAGTAAACTAGGGTCACTAGCATTGACTTCCTCAAGAACCCTAACATGAGTTCATGAAGGATATAACATGGTTGGATAAGAAAGGTGACAAGAGAATCATGGGAAATATTCAAGGTGGATGTAACAAAATTTAATATGTCATTGGAAACTCTAAAAAAACATTACAAGTGCTCCTTCAGACCTTAACCCTTTTTAGCATCACAAAATGTAGTCTATTAGGCTGAGAGGTTGCCTTCTCTTTCTCAGTATAATATGAAGAGATTGCATGCGACCTTGGGATCCTATGGAGAGTTATACAATTTTTTATACTTTTAATTTATGAAATTGGTAAGCTAATTGATGCCCCAATATTTATGAATCATCCTTAAGAGTGGAAGGCACTCACAGGCTACCCAAATAGACCAATTTTAACTTGATGAGAGAAAAGATGATTTTTATGCATCTAGATGAATTGAACAAGACTTTAAAAAACATGGATGATCTACAAAATTACCTTGAGCACATCCCCATGCCATTATTTGGTACTTTCAAGGTATAGGTGTATAAAAAAACCAAAGAAGGCTATTTCAAGTTGCTTAGGATGTCCATATAGGGTTTTAAGAGCTCAAAATTGACATGGAGGATCCTCAAGAGTTCATTAAATTTAATTGCATATTTTTTTGAGTTTTTGCATTGTAGGAAACTTTTGGAGGTAAAATTTAGGCTCTATGTAAGGAGGCCTAATTGAGACCTAGTTAGGAGAGATAAATAGATGGAAAAGATAATTACACTCTAAGTTTGTACCTAAAACTTGGTAAAGAGATGTAAATCCATACTGGGTCCTCAAATATATGCTCATTTTTTCAATAAAATCTGCACATTCTTCTACATAAGGAGGTTTAAACATTTTTAGTGTTATAAGGAATAGGGCTAAATGAGGCCTTTTACTTCAAAATGAATTCTTGAGGGTAGTTTGAGACTTCTAAATGAGTTTTTTATAGTCGGATATGATGTGAATATACCATCCATGGAGAGATAATGAAATGGATAAGATGGATTAAAGTTTTGACACTTATAAGTAGGATTGGCCTAGTGAGACAAAGAAACTTCAAGACACCTAGCAAGAGAATGAATTGTTGTGTCAAATTTAAGCTTTAGAGATCAGTTGAAATGTGTAAATATTAGATAAAATATGTAACTCAACATGAAATGATGGTAAAGTGTTCCACTTGTCCATTCATAGTCCAAGAGAAGGGGTAGTTTTGAGGACCTAAGCAAGGTGTCAAGAAAGGTTTGAGACTTCCACATCACTTGGAGAAAAAGAAAATACTAAGAGGAGTGAAAAATGTCTTTGAAGAAGTAATTGGGTAGTTTCATTTCCTGTATTCTTTTTTGTAACCGATGAGACACTTTTCATCTCTCTAGCTTCTACACCTTTCTCTTTCCTTTCTCACATTTATCTATATATTTAGCCTGGATAGGTTAAGATTATATCCTCCACCTAGGTATGGGTAATCCTTTCCCATTTTCATCCTTTGATAAATTATAATAGTCTATTTTTACCTTATTCATGTATTGATTTCAATATATTTGTGTGATTAGTTGATTTCACATCATATTTGGTGTATTACCTCCACTAGATTAGTTTTCTCTCTCTTTTATAAACAAGTTGTTATAGTAGTTGTGAACCTAAGTGATTCATTAGGTTTGATAAACTTCCAAAAGGTGCAAATTTGATTGAGAACATGAAGCAACACAAAATCATGAAATGACCATTTTATTTGAATAATCCATGAAGAATTAGTGAAGAAGTGAATAAATCTTGAACAACTTTGAGAAGTCATGTAGAAGTGGATAAATATATGGAGAAGACATAAATAATTATAAAATCTCATTCAAGACCATAAAATTTTCTCAATATCTTTCAAAATAAAAATAAAAATGCATGCATTTATATTTTCAACAAGATTAAAATATCTCAATATGGCATCCCATTTAAAGAGTTGAAAATAAATTTCAATGGGTCTTCAAAAGTACACTCTATTCTTGTTAAGCTTCAAGGTGGTTTTCAAGTTTTAGAAGGTAGTTTTAAATATTATCATGAAAGAAAATAAATAGTTTTAAAAGGAACCAAGAAGCAATTTCGTGAAGAATCCTGACTCTTTTTCAAGATTCAATAGCTCAATCAAGACTACATTATCATCCCTGAAGATTGTAGATTATAATATAATGCATGTATTAACATTTTTAAAGAGATCCAAATCACCAAGTATGGTATCGCACTTCAAGATCTCAATGTAAATATTAAATTGATTTAAGAATTTGCCTATCTTTTATTCTTTTCAAAGAAGCCTTAAAAATTCCAACACGGATTTTAATAACTCCAACATGGTTGTTAAAGAAATCTAAGACAATCTCAAAAAACTCCAAAACAACTCCAAGACAATTTTCTAGAATTCCAAGATAATCTTCAATAAATTTAAAGGTATTTTAAAGAAACTCAATAAATGTTTTTCCATAAAAATAAAATAATTAGTTTAAAGAAATAACTAGTTCAAAACTTCCCAAGAAGGTTTAAAAATAATTTCTAAGAATTATTTTTCAAGAAACATGTGTTAACTCATATTTGTAAGAATAAGTTCAATATATTTATTTAATTATAAAGTAATTTTCAAAATTTCAAAAATAGTTTTCAAGAAGTGGTCTCAATAAGGACAAAGTAGTTTAGCCACTTCAAGGTGATTTAAGGAAAATCAAGAAAGATAAAGACAATTTTAAAGAAAATCAAGAAAGCTTCAAACCTTAATTAAAATGGAAATGTTCTCATAGTTTTTGATATTTTTTAATATTCATTTTTAAATAGCTCAAAAATACATGTAAAGGTAATTTATTTGAATCTGACCTAGTTTTTGAGTTATTTTCTGGAAATTCTTTTTTTATTGATTACACAAAATTTGTATTTGTAAGAGGTGGACCTAAACATTTTGACCTAATACCTTATTCTCCCTCTTTTCCAACTCCTCCTTATTTAAGAATATTTTTATTTCCATTTATTTCACGTTCTTTATATTTTTATTGCTTTTTTGAAATGTACACATCAATATGAATGGGACTAAAATATGAATGGGAGTAAAATATGAATTTAAAGGTTTCACAATGGTTTACATGATAGATTAAAAATATAATCACATCATGGATAAAAACGTCATATACATCAATATGTAGTAGTTATGTGACAAAATTAGATTGGTGGGAAAAAATGTAGTGATGAGGTGAATTTATTGTAGTATGTTTACCAAAACTTGTTATTGTGTGTGTGGAATATTTTAATCATAAAAAGTGAGGAGAGTTCAATTCTAACAATAAGCCAATTCTCTTGGTCACTCCTAAATATATTGAAAACACTTTTGGAATTCTAGACTATGAATAACACATTGAGATCAATAACAAGTCCTCTATGAAATTATGTCATGAGGATCTATTTAAATGATCCAAATTCATTAATTGACATTATATGGTCGTCAAATAAGCCAATGTCAAAATATTTCTTAAATAATTTTTGAGTGACTTTTTACAAGAAGTGGCCAACATCATTGTGAACTAGGAATTTGAATCAAGAGAGGTGATTAGTATTGTGTTAGTCTCAAAATGAAAAACAAATTGACAAAAACACACTAACTAGCATACATATCTAGGCCTAGTTACTAGGGAGAGATTAGTTAACAAAACATGGATGAAACACACAAATAAAATGAAAAAGAAACCTTCTTTTACCTTCTTTGGATGATCCAAACTGCTTGTTGTAGTGGCTTACTTGATTTGTGCTCATGAAGTTTGCATCAATGGAAGCTTGGCTACCTCCATCTCTCCTTGGCACCTTATGTCTTTGGCTTGGCTTGGATTAGATCAATATTTGATAATAATAACACTAATTTTCATGAGGATTTGGAATCAATTCAACATTACAACTTTACATTATCTAAGCTTGGAATTCAATAGGCAAGTCTTCCTATTTATAGATTTTTTCAAATGGATAGAATCAACCTGAACCGTCCATCTCAAGATGTAGATATGTGGCTAAGGATTAATTCAATTATGCAATTAAAATTGATAAATAGGCTCATAAATATTTTGGATAAAGGGGAATTTAATAGGCATGGAGGGTCTTAATGAGGTATGGAAGGCATGAATCCTAATATTTGTGGCATTTATGACCTAGAGATGTCTTCTCAAGAAATGATGTCACTTTGATGATGTAGATATTTCATTTCCAAAAACAAATATTAAAAAATATCCATGTAAAATTAAATTAAGGTCTTTATTTTGTTTAATTAGCTCTTAGTCATGATTAATCACTTTGATGCAAACCTTGGCTCTTTATCCACAATTTAATTAAATTGGTCAAAATATCATATTATTGGCTCAAAATTTGAATGGATTGGAATTAGAAGTCAATATTAGATGTGTTGGAACCATTATCCCATTTAGGATGTTTTTAACACAAATTAACAAAGGCCAATGTCTCATACAATAAATTTGATAGAAAAGAGCAATCCTGAGCACCTAGGTGTAAAATTGGTATTTTGACTCAAAATGATCCCATCAAAGTTAACAAGCCCCTAAATTACATTGCCCCATTTAATGATACACTAGCCAAAATCATCACTTGAATATATAAATTTCAACTCATTTAATGTGTTTTAGTGATTTTATGCCAAATTATGTATTTTGGTAGAAATTGGTCAAAAACCTACTTAGAGGTTATCGGTGGCTAGTTTTAGGTGTCTACAGTTTGCCCCTATTTTGGAAGATGTTGCAAATTATAAGCAAATTAATGTCTTCTCAAATAATGAGAAATGTCCTGTATGCCAAAAATAATATGATGATTAAATAACAAAAGTCCAAATGGTTTTGGGAAGCCTATGATGATGCCCCCTTCAGGGAGTGGCCATCACATTTGTTGATGGATGGTCCCTCAAAAATAAGTAATAATAAAGGTGGAATTAGCCCATTGTTGGAATTAATCCAAATGATAAAAATGCTAGCATGAATTGATTTATAAAAGATTACTAATTTTCCCAAAGGTGGTTATAATCAGGAATAAAAGTCAAAATAATGATTTGCCCATAGGTGGTTAAAATTATTAAGATGACCTAGATTGGCGAACAATGATTGTGCCCCAGTTATGGCTGATTAGCAAGCATAACTCAAGAATATAACCTAGGATATAGATTAAACATGAGAGGGTGTAAAGTGATTAATGGGATGAATATAATAATAAGATTGACTAGTTTGAATGATTAAGTTTTACCTTCCAATGAAGAGATACTCATCCTGATTAGCAATGATAGAAATAGAATGGCCAATGAGTTAATTTGATCAAGGGTGGGATAGAAAGATTTACCAAGGTGCCAAGGAGAAACTTATGTGGCTCTATTGATTATAAACCTTCTTGAAGTTTATTTTTTCTATAACACATGATGGTAGGCTTCATGATAGAATACCATGAAGAATTGGCCAAAATATGCATAAGGACTAACTCTTGATCTAGTAAACATTCAAAAACAATACACCAATGATTAAAAAAATGATGATACTATTGACATATGAATATGCATGGAATAAATAATAATGTGTTCAAGGAATCACCCAATGAACACATATAGACTGAGTCGAGGCAATAATACCAAAAGTAAACAAATAATCAAACAAATAAATAAATTAATTGAAATAAACAAACAAACAAAAAGATTGAAAACAAAATCAAAGAAATCATCCTAAAAATGACCATGGCCTAATAGGGTGGATCAAGGATAAATAACTATGATTAGTTAAGACAATTTCTTTTGGTATTTTTTAAATATTTGAATATTTTTGTTATTTTGAGGTATCTTAACTTGTTAGAGAATAACAAGATACCTGCTCATAAAATGGCAAGAAAGTTTGGCTCAGGTTGCTCAAAAAATGGTGAGAGCATATGGAAAGGGGGACTAAGGTGACCTCAACATGAATTGAGTATGACCTACATAGTCCCAAAATGGCCTCAAATAATAATAATTCCATCCACATAAAAGGTGGGGAAAAACCAACTAGGTCCCAACAAGTTCTCAAATCTGGTAAATGGCCAGTCAAATGAAAACAACAATGGCAAGGTGATGTAGTAATGCAAGGTAAATAAACATTTCCCTTAGTTTTCCCATAGATGGTTATAACTAGGATATAATATATTAGATCAAAGATACTAATTTTCCCATAGGTGATTATAATTAGTAGCAAGACTAGTGAAAGCTTAATGTGCCCATAGGTTGTTATAATCAAGCTCACATAAACAAACTCAATATAAGATGGAAAATGAAAGATATATTTATAGATCAACTATCACACTAATTTCATAGACTATCATTATAAACACATATTTTATAAGAGTTGAAACTGGATTGGAATCCCCTCATAAAAAGTGCAGGAAGAACCAAAGGAACCAAGACCAAAATAGGATCTAGTAGGACAACTAATAATAGGCTTTGGTCTAGATAGGAATGGAATGGTAGGATGGCATGGTCTTTCTATAGGATAATTATGGTTTGATAAATTAGATAAAATTGTAATAGGCTTACCCCTAAGTGATGGGGTAAATGGCAGGATCTATGATAATGGCAAGAGGATATGTAACAATGGCTAAAGGATATGGCAAACAAAAATTGAATGGTACATGTTTTTGGCTAATGATGATTGTTGGTTTTTGACGTGTTTTTAGCCGAGATATAGTAAAATGGAATATGATTCTATTACTCCTATTGAAGTGAATATGCATGTCCTAATCAAAAAATTATATAAACATAATAATCAATCATGTTAATTGCAATTCCACACCTCATCTAAATAACTACTTTATCAAGAACTCAATGCAGATTTGGTTGTCAATAATGCTTTTATTATCTTTGTTGGTTGTTGATTATGATTTATTAAAGTTTTAAACAAGGTATCTTTATAGCTTTTGTAAAGGAAAGTGTGATCATGGATGATAAATAAGGACAAACAATGGATGGTAGGTTTGATTTTGAAATGGAATGGTAGATGATGATAGAATATATAATGGTGGGGAAGCAAATAAAGATCAAGACTTTCAGTCACACGTAATGTTGTTGATGATAAATTAGACATAACTTTGGATGTGATAGGGTCAAATACTTTTGAATATTCTCTCAATAAGACCACCAAATTTTTCTATTATTGGGCCTCAGAGTAGCTACCATCTAAATAGGTCATAGATTGGAAGCTATTTTGATTTGATCTTTGATTTTATCTTCATCAAGAAGTGAAGAAATTTTTTACTTAGCTATTGGCACCTTGAAGAGGTTTTCACCAATGAAGTTATCTTGATTTTCCCATAGCACTTCTGAAAAGGTTTCACTAAAGAACATTGGTTTTGAATTTTTATTGTCTTCTAGTGATTCCAAAAATGTTTCACTAAAAGATGTTGAGTTTTAAATTTGCATGTCCCTAGTGCTTATGAAAAGGCTTCATTAGGAAAGTATTCTTTTGATACATTAATGTGGTATTGGCCTCCTTGATCTTCTTTAATTTCTATGTTACCATGGATGCAATTCAATAAAGTGTGATTATGTCGGTCCCAATCGATACTTATGAGAGATGGTATGTCGATTATATATATATATGGCTTTGAATTTTTATTGTCTTCTAGTGATTCCAAAAATGTTTCACTAAAAGATGTTGAGTTTGAAATTTGCATGTCCCCTAGTGCTTATGAAAAGGTTTCATTAGGAAAGTGTTCTTTTGATACATTAATGTGGTATTGGCCTCCTTGATCTTCTTTAATTTCTATGTTACCATGGATGCAATTCAATAAAGTGTGATTATGTCGGTCCCAATTGATACTTATGAGAGATGGAATGTTGATAATACACACACACACACACACACACACACACACACACACACACACACACACACACACACACACACACACACACACACACACACACACACACACACACACACACACACACAAGTGGTAATGGCCTATGGAATGGTAATGGAATAGGGAGAGGCTACACAATCCTCATAGAATATAATAGGATAACTTTTGTTGAAGCTGAAGTACTCATCATTAAAAATTGTAGAAGGATCCCAAATGTATTTAAATTGATCTACAGGGCATGTGTAGCCAAAGTTGTAACAACCACAAACATATTTTGTATCTGAATCTAATTCTAACTCAAGGGAATCTAAATCCAATGTTGAGACTAATTGTCTTATTAGGCATGCCATTATGTGAACTAGGAATTTGACTCAAAAGAGGTGATTATTATTATGTTAGTCCCAAAATGAAAAACAAATTGATAAAAACACACTAATTAGCATACATCTCTAGGTCTAGTTACTAGGGTGAGCTTAGTTAATAAAACATGAATGAAACACACAACTAAAATGCAAAATAAATGTTCTTTTACCTTCCTTAGATGATCCAAAATGATTGTTGTAGTGGCTTGCTTAGTTTGTGCTCATGAAGTCTACATCAATGGAAGCTTGGATTCCTCCATCTCTCCTTAGCACTTTATGTTTTTAGATTGGCTCAATATTTGGGCATAATAACACTAATTTTCATGAGGCTTTGGAATCAATTTAGCATTATAACTTTTCATTATCAAAGTTTGGAATTCAATAGGCAAGGCCTCCTATTTATAGATTTTTACAAATGGATAGAATCAACCTGAACCATCCATCTCAAGATGGAGATGTGTGGCTAAGGAATAATTTAATTATTCAATTAAAATTCATAAATAGGCTCATAAATATTTGGGATAGAGGGGAATTTAATAGGCACAGAGGTTATTAATGAATCATAGGAGGCATGAATCCTGATATTTATGGCATTTATGGCCTAAGGATGTCTTACCAAGAAATGATGTCACTTTGATGATGCAAATATTCAATATTCATTTCAAAAAAAATATATTCAAAAAAATCCATGGAAAATTAACTTAAGGTCTTGATTTAGTTTAATTATCTCTTAAGCATGATTAAGCACTTTGATGCAAACCTTGGCTCTTTGTGTACAAATTAATCAAATTGGTCAAAATATCATATTATTGGTTCAAAATTTGACTGAATTAGAATTGGAAGTCGATGTTAGATGCATTGGAACAATTATTCCATTTATGATGTTTTCAATTCGAAATAACAAATAAATATGCCTTGTATAATAAATTTTATAGAAAAGAGCAATCCAAAGCACCTAGGTGCAAAATTGGTATTTTGACTCAAAATGATTTGATCGAAATTAGTTGGCCCATAAATTTCATTTCTCTATTTAATGATACTATACTCAAAATTGGCACTTGAATATGTCAATTTCAACTCATTTAATATGTTTTATAATTTTAGGCCAAATTGTGTATTTTTGTGGAAATTGGTCAAAAGCCTAGTTGGAGGTTATCAGTGGCTAGTTTTAGGTGTCTACAATCATCACTCTCCTCAATTGAGTGTTTGAAATACCATTGAAATGCTACTTACAATCATGGATGTAAAATTTCATATGTGTTATCCTTCATGAAAAATAATTCATTGATTGGTTGATAATAATAAGCGATGTTATTCATAAAGAAATTTTGAATGTGAAAACGACATGTCATTTCTACATGGCATTGTATCTTGTATAAAATGTAGATAGAATAAAAATATTTACATGAATAAATACCAATGTTTTTATGGCTTTAGGACCAAACAAAATATATCACTTATATCCTCAGATCGAGATCAAAGCTAGTGAAAAACATTTTAGGCTAGTCAATGACAAGTTCTTCTTTTGTGTGATCATGATGCTAAAAAATGATCCTAATAAGAGATTCCCAGTGTAATTATTGGATACAATGACCAAATGGGGTAGTTTTTTAATCCAATTAAATACCTTCTCATACATTAGAGTTGACAAATTTAATGACATTTCATATAAATTTATAAAGTACTTAAGTGATAAATAGGATCTAATGGAGTTATGTTGGCAATTGGCATCAATAAACCATTTCTTGGGAGAAAAGCATAAGATTGATTTTCATTTACTAATTTAAATATATAAATATAAATGTCCTTCAAATCATAAAGTTGAATTAATGGACACTAAAATGGTCATGGTGACCCTTCACCCATTTTTTAGAAGATGGAATTTGACATTGGTGGTTTCATTAAATGCATTATAGGAGAAAAGTACAAGCATCAACCATAAATTTAAGACTAATAGTATATTATAAATATGATATCAATGTGAATCTCATAGATTATTCTATAATGACTCCAAGGTAAATAATTACTTTTAATTTGAAAATTGTACCTATAGGAGTCACAAATGACAAGCAAAACTTGATTGATCCTTATTACAACGAGGTTTACTCAAAACCTATTACTATCATTGATTGGTATATAAGGGAATAAAATTTTAGTAAAAGATATAACTCAAAATATAAAATAATTTAGTCTCTCTTGGATACAAAAAAGGATACGTGAATGCTCTATAGTAGAAAATAATCAACGTCAAAGTAATGGATCATTCAAGACCACTCCAAAAGATAAAATACATAATCTTGAAAAGTCATCAAAATATTATATGAAATTAATTTAAGTAGTAGTCAATACAATAGAGGCAATTGATAATATAAATATTTTTATCAAGTAAATCACTCCAAAACCTACTCAACATTATAATAATATTTAGATAAACATGGACAAAAAATGAGAAAGAGTAACAATCCAATTTTTATCCACATATTCTTGCTAGCTTTGAGTCTCACATAGTTATTACCAATACTAATATTCAATACATGGCCTTTGAGAAAAATAAATCCCTAATTACCATCTCCTCAAATTTTCATAGAATATCACAAGTAGAACCTATTCAACTTGTATCGATTGTAGTTTAACCACCTCCTCTAGCTCAAACCCAAATTAAATTTCATTCAATAATTTAGAGTGATACTCCTATTACTAACACATCAAAATTATTATATGAAGTCATAAAGAAAATAACAAGAGTTTTCAAATAAATCAATATTGAATTTGAATCAATCACATCCTTGTCAACTCCTCATCCTCCTACAAAGAATCCCAACGTGATTTCTAAAGTCACCATAAATGAATAAGGAGCAAGATTTATAGAGATTACAACACCTATTAATGAAAAACATAAAGAAGACATGTCAATTTAAGACTATCAAATTTATATAGTGATGTTAGGAAGACATATAAAGAAAGGAGATAAATCAATTGTATAAGAATCATTGAATGTGACCATTTAATGCATGGATAAATATAGATCTCAAGTAACATGATACAAGGAGGAAAATAGATAATTTATGACATATGTTTAACCTCTTATAAATCTTGTAGGATATGATTTGGTTCTATTACCTTCATCGATCACATTGAAATATACATGCATGATTTTAGTGTTGAGAGAAATCAAGAACATGGGAAAATGATGAAGACATGGTCAAAAAATATGTTGGTTCACCAATTGAATATATTAGATGAAATCATGAGGAAATTTTAAAATATTAAAATAGGATTGAATGCAATGATAGGATTTGAGTTGGAATTAACTTAGGATATGCCATTAATTAAAATAATATTCTTTGATTTTCATGACATGACCCAATTGGGTTTCTCTTCACTTGTCACTAATGGAATTATTAAGAGTCAATATCATGGTCTTCATGTCAACTGGTCTAATTATTTCAACTTTAGAAGATAGATTCTCAATAATGAAAAAGTGAAAATTGATAACATCAAATAGAGAGGCAATAAAATTATATCCAACATCCAAGATTTCATTCAATAAATCCCTTATGATTTATTTCATGATGAGAACCAAGTAAATTCCTCAATATGACTCAAATAACAAATATTAAATTTGGTTGATAAGGAATATTATACATCTTCAAGTTTAAATGTTTCCTCTATTACAATGTTAAACAAACTTCAAATCCTATTTGAGTAAATAGAAAATAAGGTGATTGAATACCATCCCATTCCTAATCTCATTTCTAAAATGCAAATAGTCTATGAAGTTTACTTTGTAACCAAAAAATTATTAGAAGTAGAAGATATCAAGAAGGAACTTGAATGTTTTAGGAAACTCCTAGTGATCCATGGGGATCCCCATATTAAATAAATTTATATGGTCTGTAATATTTTTGAAAATTCCAATACATCAAAGAAATCATAAAGAGATTTCCAATGCAATTTTAATGGAGTCATCTTGACACAGTATGAAAAATTTATGTCTTATTGAAGGTAAAATCAAATAGGTAAAAAGTATACATTATACAAATAGTGTTGAATTAGTCATTGACTAGACCTATATGAATTTGATATTTGGACCAATCAAGCCTAGACATGTAGGGTAATCAAATAGTTACACATGGTGGAAATAGAATAAATGAATTTAGTTCTGATATCCAATCTTTGACATCATACCTACTAATGTGGGGCCCACACTATTACCACCTATCTTCTATTTTATAACCACAATGTATGTAGAATTAAACTTTCTCATGTTTGTAAATATTAGAACTTAATCCAAATGGAGGGAACTCAATTAACGATGTGAGCCATCGCATAAAAGGTTAATTTCCATAACAATTGCCAAGACAACTTAGCCTAACCTATAATGATAGATGGTCCTCATGATAGATTCAAAGGGAAGGACTTTGTTAACTAAATAATGGTTGTTTTATATCCCAAGCAATGTGGGGCTAAATCCACAAAATGCTCCAAATAATTTCACCTAAAATACCTACATGGTATCTCCTTTAACACCAAGACAAAAGGATGGCCTTAAAACCATGTAACAAATTAAAGACTTCCTTGTATAAATAATATATGTATTTATTATCCCATTAATGTGGGATTAAAACACTAAAATGTGCTTTAAAAGTTATCCAAAATATAAAATGAGAGTGGGGAGCTGAACCCCTCACACCAAAACTCTTGTTTTTAGCCTTTACCAACAAGTTATGCCCCATGTTTGGGAGATGAAACAAAAGAATTAGTAGTTATTACTGATTTTCAGGCTAAAGAAGATAAAAAAATGTAGCAAGGAGGATTTAAACTCCAAAATCTTCTGCAAAAATATAAGAACCCAACCAATGGGACATGAAACCCAAAAAATATATATAAAATGCAATTTTATATTTAAAACATGACTTTTTGCCCCTAAAAGGGAGAATAAAGTAAGTTATATGTATTTTTTTTTCAAAGTAGCAAGCTAAAGGCCAAGAGCTATTGCACAGACCTCCTAGACATAGTACAAATAAATTCTATCCCCTTATTGGGAGAAAAGGCCCATTATTGGGAGAGACAACCTCTAATTGGGATAAAATTGATGTGAGGAGGTGTATTTAACCTCATTTTAATCGATTAATTCGTACTTTGAGCATACCTAGTGATGTAGTCCAAGTTGGACAAACTTTGTTATCATTTTGATGAGTATTTTTCTTTATTATTTCAATTTATTTCTTTAATTTCAGTTTTTATGTATTAAATTTTAGTCAAATAAATCAATTTTTATGTATTTATGGGAAAATTAAAAAAACGATAATTAGTATCTAAAATTGGTGAATTAATGAATAGTTTTCATAAATTACCCTTTTTTGGAGCACGTAGCCTCAAAGAATCAATAAGAAAAGATGTGATTTATCCCAATAATCCCTATTCATTCCCATATAAATGGGATAGGTGAATTGGATATCAATTGTCTAGATCAAATTAAATAGAGCATTAATCATCAACAAAGGCTAGAGTCCACTTTTGTTCAACCAGTAAATGGATCATGCCAAAAAATCATAAATTTGAAAGGGTTCTACTTTGTCTAACCATGAATTATTTAATAAAGTTATTTCACAAAGTCACTTTATTTTTATAAAGTGACATATTTTATTAATGAAGTGATAATGTAATAAATGAACATTTTGTTTATGTAATAAATCACTTTCTAGGTCCTATTTTCCTTTAAAACCCTAAAAAAATTTATAACTAACTTAACAATTTATAAAAAGGAGTTATTAGGTTATTTTGAAGGACTTTTCGACAAGGTAAAGAAATTTTGGAAAGATAGGAAGATGAGAAATTGCATGTACAACCTCTTGTAGAGTTAATACAAAAAAGGATTTATAAGACTTTGTGCCTAAAATTTACTCGAGTTAAATGATATGCATGCATATGTTATTATATGTTAATCATTCTTATTTAAATTTTATAAAATATTAAACTACTATTAAATAGTCATGCATGCAAAATTGTAGTATATAAGTCAATTTGTATATGCATTAAAGGTTTTGTATTTGAGAATCCTTAGTGATATTGAAAAAAATTGATAGTTATTTTCATAAGGAAATACATAGTTGTTGCATGTTTTTAAGTCATTCAATTTATTTGGTGTATGTATCTTATTCATATGTCTAAGATATGTCTTTCGTATTTCATTTGAATGATAAAGGTTTCTATTGAGATTTTTTGTCCCAAATTTTTTTTGTTACATTCATAACCTAAGGGAGACCTCTTTGATTTTGTAGAAAATCCCTTAAAACCCCCAAGAATCCATCTTACCTTTCCTCATGACATCTGAAACTCTAGGAAAAAATTGCACCATTTAAAAATGATTCACAAGTTTCAAGACTTGTGAGGAACCAAAACCCAAAGATAGCAGAATCCAAAACACCCCATGAACTTTAAACATTTTGAAAATGTTCAAAATGTATGGTGGGTTTTGAATCCCACCATGCACATATCTGGTAGAGCCTAGAGCTCGATATGCACTTTACACATTGTAAAAACATGTAACATTCATGGTAAAATCTAAGTCTCATTCATCACTAAACCTCCTTGAATAGAGTGGACCTAACATAATTAGGTCCAACCTTCATCGACACACCTTCACCCTTTTCGTGGGAAATGGAGACCAAAGTGCACATTACACATTTTCACAACATGCACAACATACTCTATTCCCCACCAACCCATTAAAATCACCCATGGAGGGTGGAAATACTTGCAACACATCCAAAATCTACCCACACAACTTCAAATCCTTCCATGGGAAGCAGAGCTAAAAATGCACATTCCATCTTTTTTACAATGTGTAAAGTGCATATCGATCCCCACCTCCCACCAAGCCAATTTAAACTATGGAGAGTGGGCCTGCTCCAAGTAGGTCCAACCTCCACCACCTACCACCATGAGCCAAATTAATTATAGGGTTTTGATATAAAAGACAAAGGATTTTGAAAAACCATTATCATTATTTAATTTCCTAATTGCATTTTGAGCTCCTATCATTTTCACCTTTGCAACAAACTCTTGAGCGTCACATGTATGAATTAGGGATAACAGCTGCAAATCTAAAGCCACATCACTTACATAAATAAAATATTAATTTTTGTGTCATTTTTTGTTCCAATATTTATTTTTTGTAAAGGTCTCTTGAGTTTTGCGGTTTTCTCATTCAAAGTTTTCCTTTTGAAAATCTAGTTCACAGTGGGTATCATTCAGATTTTTCACTAAGAAATTTAAGGTTTGTTTATTATAAGAAAATTATATTAATATTTCCTAATGGCAACCCAAAGAATATAATGTTTTTTACCAAGTTGTGTTTCTATATTTCACCTTCCCCTTTCATTTTTTTGTGAACTAAGATCCATAAATACTTCCCATCAAAGAATATTCCCCCAAGATCCATTTTCCTCTAATACACTGTGGACAGTGGAGATGCCTCAAGCACCTCCCACTTCTATCAAGAAACCAACACCCTTTAGGCACCATTTAAGGTGGACTTACCTCAAGAACATCCCACCTCCAACATATAATTCCATCTCACATGCACTGCATGCATTAGACATGCTCCAAACACCTCCAAGTTCTATCAAAAGAAATATGTGCTCCAAACACCTTCAAGTTCTGCTATCTTCTATAGTTGGCCATTTAGAGGATTTTTTTTTGATCCCCATACATCCCAAAGAGATGAATTTCAAATCAAAGGACCCTAAAGTAGTTTCTTTCCTAGAATCCAACCTCATAGACATTAGTGATACAGACTTAGGTCATATTGACCTAGGAGACTTTTGGGCTACGATCAAAGAAGATTTCAAGAATGACTACATATAGAGTATTTATGACTCTATACTTCCAAAATCTATATCTCTCACTTTGAATATTTAGAGTCCCAAACTTATCTTAATAATCACTCAACATTATGACCCTAATAGGACATAAGTATATAATTATAAAGGAGAGAAAATCTTAGACCTTAACCCTGATTACATCAATACAATATTTTCCATTGCCAATTTTGAGAGATATTTAGATATAACTCCACAAAAATATATATAATTCTATGAGGATAATAAATATGGATGTTAGAAAATAATCAATAAGTAGTGGCTAAAGACCCTAAGTAGTCTTCAACTAGATTGCCTAAAATAATGTATACATATGATTTCATAGAAGAAGAGGGGGATGTTATAACATTAATACATAGAGTCACTCATAGACCTGATGCTTATTCTTCTGAATAATGTATATATTAATACATTTTGACTATACAATAGATTAAGTAATATATACATTGGGCATAGCTAATCAGTTATTCTCTCCATCAATAATTATTGGGAGTTCAAACCTCCAATAAGTTTCAAATGACATCATATGTCGTTTACATCTTGGCTAAGGGAAGATTATTCCTAGGCCTAAATGTCATACCTAAGGAAATAGAAAGAGTGTACAACTACTATCCTGACCTCACCCTTTAGGCTAGTAAAAAAAATTCAGGAGAGTTAATGATGTTTTAATCTAAAACATTATCACTATGTTTGATTCAAAGCTTAAGAAGGAAAGGTTCTCCAAAGAATCAAAAGAGGAAATTACTAAGTAGGGATCATGTTTTATACAATTCCCCACATATTTCTACATTGGGGTAGTAGGCTTTAGTGGCTATCCCTAAATGCTTCCTCATTATGTAAGTGGTAGGTGGGCATTATTTGAATTAGTAAGGTAGCTAGTAGAGGCCCATAAGCTTATTTTAGATAGACATAAGGTAGGAATCCACTTCAATATTTATATTGGTTTTTATACATGCCAAATTCTTTTGAAGGCTAATGTAAAAAAGCATAAATGAGTAATGTAACATTAAATACCCTGGAGTCTAGGCCATAATTTGACCTTTATGGTAAATCACCCATGCATTATACTTGGTATCATACAAACATGTGCCATAATATGAAGATTATTGAGAGGATTATGATGATGAAGAAATGTTAGAGATGAGGGACTATTCAAGAATGTCCCTTCAATGGATAAAATATTATGACTTGGCACTAGTTCTTGATATCTTAGAAGATGATACTTCTAGAGTAGATCCATTATACCTCACTAAAGTTATTATGAAGCTCCTGCCACCAGTCAAATGGTCAATTCTTGAATCATTTTTTATATTTTATAGAACAACCCACATCATTAATAATACCATTAGTTGGCTAAGGAGTAAAGGGGTATAAATCACAAGAGAGACCATTGGAGTCAAGGAAAAGCTCTTGAAATTGAAAACTAAGGGTATAATAGTTGAAGGCCTTGGCGAGTCATTAATGGGACCTAAGTAGAAGAATAAGAGAAAAGCATAGACTAATGCTAGGAAAGTTGAGTTAAGAAGAGAAGGGAAGATGTAAATGAACCCATATATCTTTAATAGAGGAGACACCATCAGTAGTGTAAGGATCTAATATTTTATATCCTATAATAGTGGCCCATATAACAATTATTCTTCCTCTTCCTACCTCTATAGTTTAATAACTTTCAACAACTCCACCAGCTACCTTTCCACCATAAGCACCTTAGATTCCCTTTGTATTAAAAGTTTCATTTCCTCTCCCTCTAATCATTATTGCATCATCTACCACTCTGATCACTTCAATTAGCCAAGTTCAGACAACATTGATAAGTCTTAGAAGCACTCAAGTTTTCCCCATAGTAGAATTCCACATTCCCTTTCTCCCACCTCTCCTTCCCCATTTGACCCACTCCCACTTCTGTTCCATTCACAATTCCTTCTATTTCATCACCATTAATTCTCAACACCACCCAGTAGTACTTTACCTCAAAGTCAGTCATCTTGACTTGCATATCATAGGCCACTCCAACCTTTGGAGTGAGTACCATTCCCTCTTCCTCTCAACCCACCATTTTCATCTCACCAACCTTGAGTAGCCCTATGCATTTAATTGACACATTTAGTTCCTTATCTTCTACCCTTCCATTAGCTCCCAAATTCTCAATCCCTACTTTAATTGCTCATATCTCCCCTATTTCCACCACTTCACCCATGCCATTAGTTGAACTTGGAGCAACCCAAACGCTTAGTGTAGTAATGGGTTTGAATGGTAAGGAGGAACCTGTATAGATAATTCCTAAATATCCTATAGTGTCATCTACGTAGGAATATTTTTTGGTCATAGTATCAGCTAGTGTAGTCACATCATCTATAAATTATTTGGTGACCATTCTAGATATATAGAAGGCTACCCCTAGTTGGTTAACCCAATCAATAAGAAAAAGAAGAAAATAATGATTAACCCTGGAACCTTGGACTTCGATATGTTAGAAGCCAAAAATAATAAAAATTATAGTCCCAAGACCCTCTCAAGAACATTCATTAATAATAAGGGGGAGAAATATGTGGAAATTGTGGTTCCCCCACTAGACAAACCAAAAGGAGATCTTGTGGTGGTAGATTATCAAGTCTCTCAGATACACCTTTGTCAATAAATGAGAGAGGGAATAAAACATGATGTGATTTCAGGCATCTAATCTCTCTTTAAAAATATGGACCATGACAAGGCCACCAAGGATGAACTCAAAATGAAGGTGGATCAATTATCTGAATCACTCAACCAATTTGTAAATCCCATTGAAGCATCACAACAACCTTAGGTAGTGTAGCAAATCAGTCTGTATCAAGTTAAAATTGATTCCATATGAAATATTGTTCACATGGGAAGGGATAATAAATAATGGTCCAAGGATTTGATCACAAGAAGAAATAAGGGCCTTAAAACAATGCTAGAGCATTATGGTATCATCATGGAGAAAAAGGAAATTATAAAAGCACATATCAATAGCTATGAAGAAGATATTCAAACTCTAAACATGTATTACCTTAAGTTGATAGACATAAGGACAATTGATATGAATACCCTTATTGATGAGAATATATTTAAGAATTATACTAAGCTTGAGGAATTACATAGGGTTGCCCAATTATAGATAAGAATATTGATCGAGTCTTCTAAATGTGCTAAAAAGGCTCATGATAAAGCCATTGATATGTTATATGAAATTGATGGCATGATGAATTTAATGTCATTTTAACCAATGGATGATGTTATTAGTCTCTATAAGGCAAAAAATATATAGGGACGTTTTAAATCAATAGTTGAAAAGGAGTCTAGAAAGGATAATTTTTTTGTCTTGAGTTCAATTCATAGGTTTATAAAATATAAGAATTTAATTGATCAAATGAAAACCAAGATGCAGGGTATAAGAACTTTTTGAAGAGAGTTTTTCAATGTATAGGTATATTGTATAGTTTCTAATATGTACTCTTATCTTCCAGATGAAGAATGAATATAAGAAATATTCAAGGATTTTGAAGCCTACTCAGAGAAGCAACAAGTAGAAAATGATAAGAAAACTGAAGCTAGCCTAAAGACTACTTAATTTTCCCTCTCTTTCTTGGATATTTTAAAATCTTTCTATCATGTTTAGTTTCATTTTGATGACATTTTAATTATATTTTTCAATTACAAAGTACAACTATGTATTTTTTATAACTCTTAAAGATAGAAAGAAGATGTATTTTTCACCTTATATCTTTTAAATATGGGAGTTGAAAAAATCAAGTTTCAAATTTCACTTTTTATTTTGATTAATGTGAAATAAAAAGTGCAATGTCATAAAATAAAAATGCATGCCCCCTTTTGTAAAAGTGATAAGGCTTATATTTTGAAAAGTCTCACTTAGTATTACATGCTAGGGTTTGCATGTAAAAGAGATTTCAAAATTTATTTTCAATATTATCTATATTATTGAGGACCAAGTTACACTTAGTGCTACCTCTTACATGGAGAGTTTCTTCTAGCTATCACCCAAGGAGCCTTGCATGAATATCTCTAGCGATACCTAGCTTATGCATGCTATTTATAATTTTTTCACAAGTTTAGAAATACTAGTAAAGGATGGACTCACTCCTCTTGCATGAGGTTTCTAGATTGCATGATCTCTTTCAATTGGGTGTTTAAGATCTACTAAAATACATCTCATCTATGAGAGATTTTGTATAAGAATGAGTAGACCCCGTGGCCCAATTTATCTTTTTTTATTATTACTAATATTATTTTACATTTTGAATGTATTTACTAAAATTTATAGCCTTTAGAGAGAAATAAATTTGAGTTTTGCCCTTTTTTATCTTTGAAATCACTTTGTCATGTGAATTATTTTATCTGTGTAACTCTCTATCTTTTATTTCATTTTCAAGGTAAATCATCTGTGGTAATTTTTACCCTCCTGATGCTATTGGTTGAAATAGAGATCTTTTCCCTTTGTTGAAAAATAGCTAAGATTTACCTCTATCTTGAAATTTGCATAAGTATATGTTTAAAATGGCTCAATATATTTTCTACCCCTTTTTGTTATCAAAGTAAACATTTAGATCCACTACATGAATTTGGTGCAATTACTATATTTTTAGTTTTTCTATAAATTTAATTTCTTTAACCCTTTTCCTTGTTATAAAACTCTAGTTTAAGAACCAAAAAGCACTAAAGAGTGAGATTTTCAAAAAACTAATATTTTATCACTTTGCATCAGATTTTAGTGAAAGGAAGTTGGTCGCATTCATAGGTTAGCCTCAAATTGCCAAGGTCCCATAGCTTTGGAGGTTTTTCCATTATTTCATTAGTCACTTGCACAACAAGATATAGTATCAAGATAGGTGAAATCCTATGTGATAATATTTTTTGGCATATCTATTGGGACCCAAGAATTACATAGAGAATTGGTGCTAGTCTCATCAACTATTCTATGAGTTTTATATGGATATTAAAGCACCTAGGGACTCCACTAGCTTATGGACTCATGAGTACAAGGTGACATATGCCAAGCAAACAAATAAGATCATCTACTAAAGGTAAGAGGGCTAAATTTTAATAATTATCATTTCCATTAAAAAAGAGAATGAAATTTGTTACCCCTCAACCTAGGGTATATCCTATATTTTTATTCCCATCCCCTTTGGTTACTCTGATCAGCTCCATACCCCCTATAATGGCAAGAAATTAGAATTTTGTAGCTTTCAATATTGGTATTCCACTCATTTTGGCCTAGCATAATGGTATACCAGTCTCAACATTAAAAATTCTACCTTATTTTATGTGTGAGACTTCCACTACTACCTCAAAATATATACAAGACATTGCTAATATTTCCTCAATTCATAATGTGTTAAAAGATAATGTGGTAATTAGACTCTTAGTTTCCTCTTTCAAAGGGAAATATTTAAAATGGTACATAGATATTATCCCCACCTCGATCCAAGTTTGGGATGAATTAGGTGTTATAATGTGTTCCCACTTCAAAGACTAATGTGATCACCTTTCCCTAGTTAAATAAATAACTACCATCTAATGAGCTCCTCATGAACAAATGACTGACTTTAATTACTGCTTCCAAAAGACCTAGAACCAAATTCCAATCTTGGTTAAACCCAATGCAAATAATGATTTCTTATACTATTTAAAATCCCTTAATGGTGATGTAGCTATGATGATTCAGTCAATGGGTGGCACCACACTTCTTGGAGCTTATGATATTGGAATAATGGCTAAAACTAATTGATCCAAAATGGTAAAATTACACCATGGTTGTCAAATCCTTTATTCCTACAAATAACCCCTATTCCCCCTCTTGGACTTGATCCCATTCCCATGATGAATAAGGTACCTAATTTTATTCATACACCTACAAATGAGTTACATGAGGTCAAATCGTTACTCAAGAGTTATGGAAATGAGTTAATGGTGATGAAAAGGCAACAATCTCAGGGCTATAAACCTTTAGCCATCTAACCTTGCATATCAAGGAAATAGACAATCTTATGAAGGGGATAGGCCATGATATCAAGGTATTAATCAACAACAAGGATATAATGTACAACTAAGGCCCCTAAAAACTCATCCATCACTGGCACCTAGAGCCTCCAAAGCTATTGTCCCTATTCAAAATAATATGGCTCAAGAATTCAAATGGTGTTACCCATGCAACCAACTCCATAATCAGAATAGTTACCCCAATGGTGTAATTAGTCAAGCCTTGATGGTTTAGGTAATAAAAAACACATAGGGACAATAAGAGGGACCCACTTCCTAACAAGTAGACACACAACCTATTCAAAGTGATGTAACTTTTTTAAATTGGTAGGAAGATGATTTGAATGGAACATATCAATATGAGACACTCTTCAATAGCAGAGGTTCTGTAGCAACCAATACACAATCCAAAAATATATAAATAGAATCTAATTAGCTTCCTAGGGAAGATCAAACTTTACCTTCAAGGATAATAACAAATCTATTAAAGGATAACATAACACAAAGATTTCCCTTTATAACTACTAATCATTCCAAATTGAAGGTGCCCACTCCCAATTTTATAAAAGAGGATGTGGTCTCCACCAAATTTCTAGCAAAGATTCATAATATTCCCTTTAGCATTATTGATTAAATGAAGAAAACTAATTTGAATGTCACAATGTGGGAGGCCCTATCTATACCAACACAAAGGCACTTACTTTAGGAGGCTTTAAAGAACTTCTAAATATCTGAGAAAGTCCCAACCAAGGGACCTTCACTTATGGTAAATTTATTCTAGCCTCAGATTGACAAAAAAATAGGCAAAAATTGTAAGCCTCCCCTCTTCTATCTTTTTCTCATAATAGGGAAACATCTGGTGTATAATTTCACGGTAGATTTAGGGGATAGTAGCTCTATAATGCCTAAGAAAATAAATAATGCTCTAGGAATAAAATATACACCTATTAATAAAGGGGTAGTGTAACTACATGGTACTATTATTCAAATAGTGGGAATTCTAAAAGGATTAGACCTTACTATTCATGCCTACCCCAGTCTTTCTATTACTTAAGACATTTCAGACATAGACCTACCCCATACTTTGCTATTTATCTATCAATATATTTTCTTGCAAAAATGGGAGGGTGTTTGTCTATAGATTGGTATCATATGTTTCTAAGAATGAGATATGGAGCTAGAGTTACAATAAATTCTTATCCAATCATGAAAGACCATATCGAACCATATAACCCTATTCCTCCCATGGAAATGAATTATACCTTCCAAGATCAAGAAGAGGAAGAAGTGGATCAAGAAAGTGAAATATCTATAGAATAAATAACATATACTCACTTGGATGAGTGGGGGGTAGCCTTGAAATTTGATCCATATGAGTATGTGCAAAAAATAGGATTAGGGATGTATTGCATTCATGAGCAAGGTGCAGTCATCCCAAACTTAGTTAAGCAGATTGAGGATCTACAAAGGATGTGGTAGTTATATTTTGATGGTTTGATAAGTATAAATGGCATAAGTGTAGGGTTTGTATTGATATCTCCACACAAATAAATTTACTTCTATTTATTTAGACTCTAATTCAGTTGCACCAATAATGTAGCTAAATATGAAGCTTTGATCTGTGGTCTCGTGTTATCCAAGGATAGAGGAATCGTGTTCTTACAAGTATTTGGGGATAGTAAACTTTTTTTTAACTAGGTTTGATTAAAAAGTGTGACAAAAAATAACTTGCTAAGGTCATATAAGCATAGGGTTTGGGACCTAATACAATATTTCACTGCCCTAAATATCCAAGTAGTACCAAGAGCATAGAATAAGGATGGTGATTGCATGGCTTCTATTGTATCTTTGTATAATCTACTAGTTGAGATAGAAAATGAAAACAACCAACATGTGAGGCTGGTTATAAGGCCTTTTGTCCTTGATAACATGATTAATTGGTAGGTCTTTGATAATGACAAGTAGATCATGAATTTTTTGAGAGAAGAGGCTGAGTTTTTAAAATAAAATCAACCAAGGTTGCAAGACCAATATAGAGATCAGATTATATAGATGAAGAAAAATAAGTTTCCTATGGGTCTTGTTATAGTAAAAAATATATTTAACTCAGATGACAAGCTAAAAAGCAAAAAAAGAACATTACCATCAATGAAGAAGATTGTGAGCCTATCACTATCTTAGAAGGCAAGTCACTCAAGATAGGTAAGGTATGTAATGTTTTAGAGAATCATGACTTTGTTTAATTATGTCAAGAGTTTGATGATAATTTTTCTTGGAGTTATCATGATTTAAGAGGGTTTGACCCAAGTTTAGCATAACATACTACTGATCTAGATCCGAGTACAAAGCATGTCAAGTAAAAATAAAGGCATATTAACCCAAAGATTTAACCTTTGATAAAAAATGAACTCTCTAAATTGATAGAGGCTAACATAATATTTTTGATCAAACACTCATCTTGGGTAGCAAATTTGGTTCTAATCAGAAATAAAAATAGTAAAATCTATCTATGCATAGATTTTAGACATCTAAAAAAACATCATTGAAATACCATTACCCTCTTTTACCTATGGAATAAATCCTACAAATAGTGGTAAGATCTAAGAGATTTTCTCTTTTGGATGGTTATTCGGGCTATAACCAAATCCTAGTACAATAATTAGACTAATTTAAAACCACCTTCACTACCAAATGGGGAACATACACATACAAGAAGATGCCTTTTGGGCTCACAAATGTAGGAATAAATCTTTAGAAAGCCATATATATGGAATTCAAAGGTTTAATCAATGATATAATTGTAGTATATCTATATGATATCATAGTTTATTCAAAGCATGCTAGTGTACATCTTGATCAACTGAAAAAGATTTTCAAAAGATGTAGATAATTTGGCATTTCTCTTAATCTGAAGAAATGCATGTTTGTGGTACATGAAGGCAAATTACTTGGACATATAGTTTCCAAAGAGTGTATTGCAATACACCTTGAATGAGTTAGAGTCATATATGTGCTGGCATTACCAAGTGATAAAAAGTTTTTTCAAAGTTTCCTCAAAAAGATTAACTTTGTGAGGAGATTCATACGAAATTTTGCTTCCCTAGCTAAACTCCTCACTGTGATGTTAAAAAAGGGAATTATTTTAATTTGGATGCAGGAAGGAAAATAAAGTTTTGAATATATCAAACAATCTATCTTGAAATCCCCTACCTTGGTTAATACAAATTATGAAAAATATTTTATTATTTACACATTTAAAGGAGAGGGAAGTATCTCAGTAATTCTGACTCAACATAATTAGGAAGACTTGGAATAGCCAATATATATTTTTAACCAATATTTGAAGGGTTATGAGGAAAATTATAATTTCATGGAAAAATAAGTATATGCAGTTGTCAAATCACTTAATAAATTTAGGCATATGTTCTCCAATAACAAGGTACATTTGATGGTCAACCATCAAAGCATCAAAGTATTCTTGCTTAGTAAATAGATAAATAAAAAATGAGCAGGATGTATTATGTTAATATCACAATCAAAAATATGGTAAGGGCAAAAGGACTATGTGAGCAACTAGCTATTGACATCAAAGCTACTAAACCAATCCCTGATATAGCATATTCTTAAAACATACCTCAACCAAGTGATTTACCCCCTTTTAATAGATGGATCTAAGATATGACTCATTTATCGTAGACTAGAGAGTACCCCTATAACTTAAAATAGTCAAATAAGATGTATTTTCGGCTCCAATCAATCCCTTATATCCTTATTAATGGGATTTTATTCCAATTTTTTTTTGAATGGAGTCTTGTTAAGATGTATTGAGCATGAGCAAGTCCCAAAACTTTATCAAATTTTTTTGTGATGGAACATATAAAGGTCATTTTTTAGCAAGGAATATGGTCATCAATGTAATATGAGGAGGCTACTATTTTCTCAAGCTATTCAAAGATGCCCATTAGTAGGTAAATAATTCTGAAAAGTGTGCTTATTTTACTGGTAAGCAAAATTTATCTACACTTCCTCTCAAACCAATTCAAGTAGGTCATCTATTCACACAATGGGGATTAGATTTCATTGGCATGATCAACCTACCATCTAGTGTAGATCATAGTTGGGTCCTTATAACAATAAATTGTTTCACATGATCGATTGAAGTAGTTGCTCTGAAGGATGCCACCAAAACATCAAGGTTTGGAGTCCCTCACATAATCATATCAGATAATGTTAAGGCCTTTGTGGGGACTCAATTTATTAAATGGGTAGTAAAGCACAATGTGTAATTAAAAATGTCTTCAAATTATTATCCTCAAGTTAATGGCCTAGCTAATTCCACCAATAAAAATTTAATCTAAACTATTAAATTAACTATGGAGGATAAACAAAGAATGTGGCATACAAAGCTGAGGTACACACTATGGGCCAATGGTAATTCACCATTTATATTGGTATATATAAGAGAGTTTTGAGTGCCACTATCAAGTAAATTACCCTCTCTAGAACTCAATCACTAGTTGGATCTCATAGATAATGATGAGATGATAATGAGAGTAGTTGAGCTCATGGAGCTTGAGGAAGTTAGGCATCATTAGATGAAAGTCTTGGAGTCAAATCAAGAATAATTTAAGAGGAATTTTGACAAGAATAAGTCAATTTAAAGGAAATTTAATGAAGGAGATATGGTTTTGAAGTGGGACATAGATAGAGTAAAACCAAGTAAGCACAACAAATTTGATGCAACATGGAGTGATCCATACATCATCAATAAGTGCAAAGGGCCAAATGCATTCTAGATCACCAAGATTGATGGAAAGTAATTACTAATCCCATTCAATGGGATATATCTCAAAATTTCTTCTAAGGAAAGGACTTCCTCCCAAAAGTCCTAAAAATTAGTACATAGTAGAGTTAGTATGTGTTGTCAATAAGTGCTTTGACATGTGTCTTAGTTTTTAGAGTTATTACTTTGTTTTATTTATTATTGTTTGGTTGTCTATTTTGTCTCCATGTCTTGATAAGCTTATCTCTTTTCTTTCTTAGGTTTTCATTCCATCAACATGAAGTTGACACCACACCCAATGTCTTGCAAGGCTACTGGTTTCAAATGATGAGCAAACAATCATCCCACAGAGGTCACCAAAAATGTTTAGATTTTTTTCCAAAAAAATATCATTACATTCATAACCTAAGGGAGAACCCTTTTATTTTTTTAGAAAATCCCTTAAAACCCCCAAGATTTCATCTCCCCTTACCTCATGACATTTAGAAGTCTAGGAGAAAATTGCACCATTATAAAATGTTTCATAGGTTCTGAGACCCATGAGGCACCAAAACCCAATGATAATGGAATCCCAAACTCCCCATGCACTTTACACATTTTCAAATTGTGAAAATTTATGGTGGGTTTCAAATCTTTCCATGCACATATATGACAGAGCTCAAATCCCAATATGCAATTTACACATTGTAAAAATGTTCAACATGCATGGTGGGATTTAACTCCCATTGATCACTAAACCTCCCAATAGAGAGTGGACCTACCCCAAGAAGGTCTAACATCCACCAGCACACCTTCACCATTTACATAGGAAGTAAAGACCAAAGTGCACATTACACATTTTTGTAACATGTAACACGCATAACAAACTCCATTCCCCACCAACCCGTTAAAATCACCCATGGAGGGTGGACCTCATTGCAACATGTCCAACCTCTACCCATCCAAATTCAAAGGCTTTCATGGGAATACCATCCAAAAATGCACATTACATGTTTTTTACAATGTGAAAAGTGCATTGTAAGCCCTACCTCCTACCAAGCCAATTTAAACTATAGAGAGTGGACCTGCTCCAAGCAAGTCCAACCTCCACCACATATCACCATGATACATATTAATTATAAGGTTTTTCTATAAAATACAAAGGATTTTGAAAAAGTATTATCATTTTTTAATTTACTAAGTGCATTTTGAGCCCCCTTCCTTTTCAGCTTCACAAAAAACTCTCGAGCTTCGTGCATATGGACTAAGGATAACAAATGCAAATCCAAAGCCACAAAATTTATGTAGATAAAATGGTACTTCTTGTGTCATTTTTTCTCAAATATTTATTTTTTGTAGAGGTCTTTTGAGTTTTATTGTTTTCTCATTTAGGGTTTTCCTTTTGAAAATCTAGTTCATAGTGGGTGTCATTTGGATTTTTCACTAGAAATTTAGGGTTTGTCTATTATAAAAAAATTGTTTTAATATTTACTAAAGATAACCCAAAGAATATAGGGTTTTTTACCAAGTTGTGTTTCTATCTTTCACCTTCCTTTCTCATTTTTACCATGAATTTAAGACCCATAAATACTTCCCATCAAAGAATATTCCCCCAAGATCCCTTTTCCTCTAATAAACTATGGACAGTGGACATGCCTCAAGCACCTCCCACTTTTGTCAAGAACACAACACCCTTGAAACACCATAGAAGGTGGACATTCCTCAAGCATGTCCCACCTTACCAAATAATTCCATTTCACATGCACTATAGACACTAGATGTGCTCCAAACACCTCTAAGTTATGTCAAAAGAAATGCATTCTCTAAACACCTTCATGTTCTACCAGACTCTATAGTTAGCCATTTAGAGGATTTTTCTATGATCCCCATGCCTCCCAAAGATATGAAATTCAAATCAAATGGCCCTAAAGTATTTTCTTACCTACAATCCAACCTCATAGACATCATTTATATAGAGTTAGGTCATATTAGCCTAGGAGACTTTTGGGCCAGGATCAGAGCAAATTTCAAGAATGACTAAATATAGAGTATTTACGACTCTAGACTTCCACAAGCTACATCTTTCCCTTAAAATATTTATAGTCCCAAACTGATCTAAATAATACCTCAACATTATGACCCTAATAGGAGACCAGTATATAATTATAAAGGTGAGAAAATATTAGGCCTTGACCATGATTACATCCATATGGTATTTACTATTACTAAGTCTAAGAGATATTTAGATATAACTCCACAAAAATCTATAGAATTCTATGAGGAGAAGAAATAAAGATACCAAAAAATAATCAATAAGCAATGGCTAAATACCCCTAAGCACTCTTCCACTAGATTTCCTGAAATAACATATAGGTCTAATTTCATAGGAGTGGGGGATGTTGTAACATTACTACATAGAGTTATGAACAACCCTGATGCCCAGTCTTATGGTTTTTTTTGTTTCAATACATTTAGACTATATAAGGGAATATGCAGTATATACATTAGGCATAACTAATCAATGATTCTCTCCATCAATAATTATTGGAAATTCAAACCTCCAATAAGTTTCACATGACACCATATGTTATTTACATCTTGGATAAGGGGAGATTATTCCTAAGCCTAAATTTAGTACTTGATAAAATTTCAAGAGTGTACAAATACTACCCTGACCTCACCCTTCAGGCTAGTAAGCAATAATTTAGGAGAGTTAATGATACTTTAATCTATAACAATATCACTATGTTTGATTTAGAGCTTAATAAGGAAAGGTTATCCAAAGAAGCAAAAGAGGAAATTACTAAGTGTGGATAATTATTTATATAATTTCTCACATATTCCTACATTAGGGTAGTAGGCTTTAGTGGTTATCCCTACACCCTTCCTCATTATATAAGTGATAGGTGGGCATTGTTTGAATTGGTAAGGTAGGTAGTAGAGGCCCTTAAAATTATTTTAGATATACATAAGGCAAGAATCCACTTGCCTATTTATATTGGTTGTTATACATGCCAAACTCTTTTGAAGTCTAAATGTGCAAAAGTGAAAATGAGATGAGTAACATTAAAGACCCTGGAGTCTAGGCCATACTTAGACCCTTATGGTAAAATAACCCATGCATTAGACTTGGAATCATAAAAACACATGTCATACTATGAATATTATTGGGAGGATTTTGGTGATTAAGAAATGGTCAAGATGAGGGATTATTCAAGAATGTCCCTTTAGGAAATAAAAGCTTATGACCTGGTAGTAGTTTTTGATAGCTTGGAAGATGATAATTCTAGAGTAGATCCATTATAACTCACTAAAGTTATTATGAAGCCCCTAACACTAGTCAAATGGTTAGTTCTCAAATAATTTTTTCTATTTGATAGAACAACTAATGACATTAATAGGACCATTAATTAGCTAAGGAGTAAAGGGGTACAAATCATAAGAGAGACCATAGGAATCAAGGAAAATATCCTAAAATTAAAAACTAAGGGTATAAGAGTAGATGGCATTGGTGAGTCATCATCAGGACTTGAGTAGAATAATAAGAGAAAAAATTAGACTAAGGCTATGAAAGGAGAGTCAAACTGAGAAGGGGAAGTTATAGATGAGCCCATAGATCTTTTAGTAGAGGAGACACCATCAGTAGTGTAAGGATCTACTATTTTAAATCCTATAATAATTTCCCCTATAGTAATTGATCCTCCTCCTCCTCACACCTCTATAGTTTAAGAGGTTTCAACACTTCCACTAGATGCATCTCCTCCTCAAGCACCTTAAATTACCTGTGTATCACACGTTTCATCTCATCTCCCTCCACTCATTCCCATATCATTTACCACTCTGCTCACTTAAATTTTCCAAGTACAGATAACACTGACAAGACTAGGATGCACTTAGGGTTTCTTGATAGTAAAAGTCCAAATTCTTATTCCACATTCCCTTCCTCCTACCTCTCCTTCCCAATTTGACCCACTCCCACTTTTTATTCCATTCATAATTCCTTTTATTTCATCACCATTGATTCGTAACACCACCCAATAGTACATTTCCTTAGAGTCAGTCATCTTGAATACCATCTCACAGGCCATTCCAACCTCTGGAGTGAGTACCATTCACTCTTCCTCTCAACCTAGCATTTTCACCTCACCAACCTTGAGTGGCCCTACAAATTTAATTGACACATTTAGTTCCTTAGACTATACCCTTCTCCTAGTTCTCAAATTCTCAATCCCTACTTCCTTTTCTCCTATCTCCCCCATTTCCACCACTTCACCCATGCTATTAGTTGAACTTGGAGCAACCCAAACACTTGGTGCAATAATGGGTTTGCAAGATATTGGTAAGGAGGAACCTTCAAAGACACTTCTTGAATTGCCTATAGTGTCGTCTACTCAAGAGTATTCTTTGGTCACATTGTTAGTTAGTGTAGTCACATCAGCTACAAATACTTTCATGACCATGCCAGATACATAAAATGCTACCCCTAGTTGGTTAGCCTAATTAGTAGGGAAAAAGAGGAAAAAATTATTGACCCTAGCACCTTAGAATTTGTTATGTCAAAATTGAAGATAAAATCTACTCCCAAAAGCTCCTCAAGAACATTCACTGATAACAAGGGGGGAGATATGTGGAAATTATGGTTCCCCCACTAGAAAAACCGAAAGGAGATCTTGTGGTGGTAGATTATAAGATCTGTTAGATACACCTTGGTTGACAAATGAGAGAGGGACTCAAACATGATGTGTAGTAAGACATCGAATCCCTATTTTAGAAGATGGATCATGAAAAAGCCACTAGGGATGAACTAAAAAATAAGATGGATCAATTATCTAAATCACTCAAATAATTTTTAAATCCCAGTGAAGCATCATAATAACCTCAGGAAGTGTAGCTAATAAATTCAAATCAAGATATAATTAATTCTATATGAGAGATTTTTTAGATGATAAGGTCTAGTAAATAATGGTCTAAGGAGCTGATCATAAGTGGAAATAGGGATCTTATAATAATGCTATAACATTATGGTATCATCATGGAGAGGAAGGAAATTTTGAAACCATAGATCAGTAGTTATGAAGAAGAGATTCAAACCCTAAACATGTATTATCCTAAGTTAACATCCATAAAGATAATTGATATGAATACCCTCATCACTAAGAATATACCAAAGAATATTATTGAGCATGATTAATTACATAGGGATGCCAAATTTTGGTTAAGAATATAGATTGAGTCTACTAAATGAGCCAAAAAGGCTCATGATAAAGTCATTGGTGTGATCTATGAAATTGATGGCTTAATGAATTTAATGTCATGTTAACCATTGGATGATGATGGTAGTCTCTACTAGGTAAAAAAATATAAGGACATTTTAAATCAATAGTTGAAAAGGAGTCTAGAAAGGATATATATTTTTTTGAGTTCAATTCATAGGTTCATAAAATATGAGAAGGCAATTGATTGAATGAGAACTGAGATGCAGGGTATAATAAATTTTCAAAGAGAGTTATTCAATGTACAAGTAGATTTCAAAATTTCTAATATTTACTCTTATGAGATATATTAAGACAAAATATAGGAAATATTTGAGGCTTTTGATGCCTACTTAGAGAAACAGTGAGTGGAAAATGATAAGAAAATTGAAGGTATCTTAAAGACTGCTTAATTTTCCCTCTCTTTCTTGGATATTTTAAAATCTTGCTATCATGTGTAGTTTCATTTTGATGACATTTTAATTATATTTTTCAATTACAAAGTACAATTATTCATTTTTTATAACTCTTTTGAAGAAAGAGCGAACATGTATTTTTCACCTCATATCTTTTAAATATGGGAGTTGCAAAAAGTAAGTTACAAATTGCACTTTCTATTTTGATTAATGTGAAATAGAAAGTGCAAAGTCATAAAAGCAAAATGCATGCCCCATTCTGCAAAAGTGATAAGGCTTAGATTTTGAAAAGTGTCACTTAGTCTTACATACTAGGGTTTGCATGTAAAAGATATTTAAAAGTTTATTTTTAGTATTTGCTTTAGGATATCTTCATGCAAGGCTCCTTGAATGATAGGTGGAAGAAAATATATTTTCTACCCCGTTATTTTCTCAAAGAAAGTATTTATATCTGCTGCATGAATTTGGTACAATCACCATATTTTTATTTTTTCTACAAATTTCATTTATTCAACCCTTTTTCTTGCTATAGAACTCTAGTTTAAGAACCAAAAAGCACTAAAGAGTGAGATTTTCACAAAATTGATATTTTATCAATTTGCATCATATTTTAGTGAAAGGAAGCTGGCCTTCTCTAGATATTAACCTCAAATTGCCAAGGTCCCATGACTTTGGAGTTTTTCCCATTGTTTCATTAGGCACTTGCACAATAAGTTATAATATCAAGATAGGTGCAATCCTATGTGATAACGGTTTCCTTCTCTAAAATTTTCACTCTCAAGGAATTTTTGGATGTTTTCTATATTTAATCAACTAATATTATCTTATTCCCTTTATAATACTTATTTCCTTTATTTTTTCCTTATCACTTTTCATTCCTCTTCCTTCTCACCTTATACTTTCAAAATCCCCCCAAAAATAACATTTTTATTTTAAATAATTTAATCTTCTTGTTACATATTTTATTTCAATAAAAGTAGCTCTACCTACTACTAGGAGAGGGATAGTCCCATGACTATTGATTAAAACTCCCTAATTTTTCTTCTTGACAAATTATTCAGTCAATATATTGAAAGAATGAGCATGAAGATGGAAACAATGATGTTAATATCCACCAAATTTAATAAGGACATTGATTAAAATGCAAATTTTTGACCTTCTCTTTTGATTTTAAGTAAAAATGTAATAAATTTCATTAAAAAAATTTGTTAAGCAAAAAAAATCAATAATTAGTGATTGATAGAAATATATATGCTAAATATCAATATATATATGGATTAAAACATTATTAAAAACTAATGGTTCCCAAATTATTTAAAGGGATTAAAATAAATAATGATATAAATTTAATAATTTATTAAAGAACTCCAAAATAATACCCTAGCAACTTCAACTAATAATTTCATAGATATTACTAAAGTATAAATTTATAATAATATGATCCATTAATTCACACCTCAATGTCCTTCTTCTCAATGTGTCTCTCAATTTCCATAGGATTTTTTACACTAGCTTGCATGGATGGTTTTTCATAATAAAATAATATTATAATTATTTATTTCATACAAAATATTGTAATTCATTTTTAAGTTAACTTGTGAAGGATAACATTAAAGTGTAAGGACCATAAAAATTTAATGATAAGGATATGATCCAATTTATTAAATCTATTGAATGGGATTAAAAAATCCTAACATTGATTTTAAATGTTATCATGTCTCACCAAGCAGATACATACTCTTCCATCCATTATGAGAAATAGTTTTCACACAAAACTTATTAATACATACTCATGATCACTCAACTAAATTTATTCACATTACTTTATTTTTTATTTTATGGGGACACTATAAATAAGGTATGCTTCAATCTCATCATCACATTTTTTTTTCTTCCATGGGTGCATTACTATCTTCATACTTGACGACATCAATATCTTCCTCCATGCCTGTATTACTATCTTCATACTTGACTACATTTTTTCTTGGAATTTAACCTCTTCAATCAATAAAACTTATAGAGATTATAAACATCAGTTAATCATTGTATAAATATGTAACTTTAATTTTAACTAATAAAAAAAACATTCACATATTTCCATACTCATAGGTGGATCTTCAACAAAATAGATTTTATATAGGTTCATGTTTTCATTTCTATCATTTTTTCTAGCACGTTCTATTGAACCTTCAGTAGGTTCATGTCTTTATGGCTATCAAAAAATTTAGCATCCTTTTATAAATTACTCCAAGAATATATGGAAAGTTTAATTTCAAGTTGTATATTCTTACACAATGAACAAAGACTTGATGATGATTCTGGTTCAAATATTCATAAAGAAAACACAAAAATCATGAAGCTTAACATAAAAATAATAATATATTTCTCACACTATAAAATATTTTCTCTATCATATTCATTTTAGACATTACATATTTATAGGAATGTCTTTCCTATAAACAAGGTGAACTGTATCATCAAAAATATCTTCTCATATCCTTATGAATATTCATAAACCTATAATCACTCATAGTTAAATAACATCTAACCTATATATGTAATATTGACCTAACATAAAACAATATATCTAAAAAATAACCTATTTTAACAACTGACCAAATATAACTCCTAGTGAATTATTACTCATGTAATAATGCACATTACAGCATTCACAAATTAATGTGAGGACTAGGTTTTTACTAATGTTACCCCCCTTAGGCCTTACATGGTAATTTATGTTTCACAGGGCTTAATGAAAGTGGAGAAGGAACACATGAAATTATTATCAACTATTCACTATCAAGAACACATCAATTAAATCAATGTGGGAACATTGAATAGGTACATCTACCACAAACTATTCACTAAGGGAATCACATCAACCTATATAGTGTGGGAACTTAAAAATAGGAACCATTTGTTCAACTTCCACTCCTGCATATCTTAAACACATTTTTTATGTAATACACTATGTGGGAAAATAAGAAATAAACCTATTATTTGTCACACATATAAACAAGTGATGAATGTGTGTGTGTGTGTGTGTGTGTGTGTGTGTGTGTGTGTGTGTGTGTGTGTGTGTGTGTGTGTGTGTGTGTGTGTGTGTGTGTGTGTGTGTGTGTGTGTGTGTGTGTGTGTGTGTGTGTTTATATATATATATATATATATATATATATATATATATATATATATATGTATATGTATATATGTATATGTATATGTATATGTATATGTATATGTATATATGTGTGTGTGTGTGTGTACATACATACATACATACATACATACATACATATATATATACACATATATACACATACATACATATACATATACATATATACATATATATGTATATGTATATGTACATGTATATGTATGTGTGTGTGTGTGTGTGTGTGTGTGTGTGTGTGTGTGTGTGTGTGTGTGTGTGTGTGTGTGTGTGTGTGTGTGTGTGTGTGTGTGTGTGTGTGTGTGTGTGTGTGTGTGTGTGTGTGTGTGTGTGTGTGTGTGTGTGTGTGTGTGTGTAGACACGCCACTATAGAAGAAACATACCTTCATTAGTGGCTAATGAGAGGTGTAGAAATCCTCCATCCTCTAGTCACCTCCAACCTCAAATAATAAAGTTGATCACTTAGCAAAAGTGTTAATGAATCTCATTCTTTGCATGTCTTTTTTATGACAAGACTCACCCCCATAATTTAGACATCGCATACAAACAAAATTACATCCATGAGGAAATTATTTTTATTATTTTTAAAATTTTTAACATAAGACGCAAAAATTATTTGACTTTAAACTATAATGTTTCACTCTTTTTATATAAAATTGACATGACTAATATGACTTTTTTTTTGAAAATTTAAAAAAATAAATGATTAAAAACCCAACTAATTTCAATGACTCAACATTTGACTCATGACTCTATAAATTATAAACATAACTTTGAAAATAAGTAACACTATTGAGTGACATATGTTTGATATTAAAAAGACTCTTATGCTAAAATAATACAACTTGAAAAAATATACTCAAGAGACTTAAATATTGACTTTTGACAAATACCAGGTAATTAAATTTTTTAACAACAAACCTAAATATTATTTAAAACTTGACTTGACTTTTGAATTCACACCTAAACCTAAAGACATAAATTAAACTACCAAATGAAACAATAAGGGTTTTATGTCGTCCTGAGTGAGGCATCAAGTTGGATGCTCCTAGATCTTCTTTACAGAATTGTTCTCTCGAATTTCAAGATTGAAGATAGAAGGTAGAGTAGAAATGGAAACACATCAAATCTACAAAGTTGTTATTGATGAATAAGAGGTCAGCATGAGTCGTGAGAGGTAGGGAATCCTATTGTTTGGAGGATTCATCAAAGTATTCAAGATAAATTTGCCAATGAGTTAAACCAAGTGTGAATGAAAGATAGATTTGAACTATGAAATAATAGTGGATATGATTGGTTTAATCCAAAAATATTTGGATAAATATTCAATCATTTTCTAATCAATATGGCCATGATATAATGCCAAAATAGTGTGAACATCTTATGTTGTGATCAATCCCTTATTCTAAACTAGCCTAAATTAGACTACACTAAAATACCATAACATGTAGTTCTATGTGATATCATAGATTTGGAATTCTAAAGAGTGAAACAAGAACTCTTTCCTTATTTAAATTCTTCCTTATTTCCAATCATTTTCCACAAAAAAATCACTCCTCTTTTACTTTAATGCCTTTGTCTCATACAAAAGAACTTAGTTTTGATGTTGCATGCAACATGGGAAAATGGATCAAATGTTTAGTGATAATGCAATATCCTACACCCAAATAGAGTACAAATTTCTTTAGAAGAATACAAAAAAAATTTCATGGACTCTCATTATTATATCCTGATCTGATATTAGATAATGATTTTAATCTAAGACAAAACAAGAAGCTGAAGACCAAACACCAGAATATCACACAATATCAATATTCTATTACACTCACTAATCTCTTCAACTTATTATAAATGAGATATTACAAATCTATATGGGAAATATATTTCCTATACTCGAGATAGTGAGATCTATACAATATCTCAAACACTAACCAACTGACTATATATAAAATATATTGTTACAACAATATATTCATGTAAATAACAATATAACAAATAGTCTATTTAGTATTAACTAATTATTAAATTACAATATGGTACATATCATCTACTAAATAATAATTTACTTTATAGTAAATACCAATGTAAATGCTAATGCATAACATTAGGATCAGTATAAATTTAACCAAATTTCCAACATTAGTTAGGATGTAGATTATATCACTCACCTTTGCAATATGTTTTCTTTGAATGGAAAAATTCTTGGCATATTTCATTCTACACTTGCGAAATAGGTTTATATCATAATTATTCATAAACTTATCATGATCAAGTTGGGCCTTTTATCCTAGAAGTATTTTTGGAAAATGGTCTCACATATGTTAATTTTGAGGTAAATGGAACATCATGTTTAATATTTGATGAATATTGAATACCCTAGATGTAGTTTGTGCCCCTTAGTTGTAAATGTATTTAGGCAAACCCAAATATTGCTCTTCACTTATTCCTTTTGGTTAATCTAGTATCTATGACCATCATCTCTAATATAATGTTTACAATTTTTTTTAACAATAATAAAATGAAGAAATAAATTTTAAAGTTCATGATTCACTTGAAATTATATTTTTTAAATGCATACTCCTCCTCGATTTCCATGCTTACCCAATAATTCATATAAAATCCTTAGGAAATAAAACCACTTATATGGTCATTTAAACCAAATATATTAGTACAAAACAAGACACATTTATAATTGATATGGATATTATCATGGAAACAATCTATTTCAAATTTTAATTAATTTCACACTAACATAACTAGGAAACTTTAGAAGCCATAGTAAACACTGAACCTTAAAATTATCATTCTATTTAAAAATAAAGAATAGCCAAAGCTAATAGAATCAAGAACTAACATCAAATTGACAAGCAAGAAATTATAAATCATTTCATATTCATAATATGACTTTTAAAAAACTAAAATACTTACACCATACTTGAAACTTTAAATAATTTCATACTCATAATATAACTTTCAAAACACTAAACTCCAACAATGACTATAAAAACAAAATAAAAATATAGAAATGTAATAACCATAACAGTTTAGAAAATACAAGGCAGTTCCATATTAAAAAACAAAGGGTATGATTATATATATATTCTAGTGTCTTGGATATATCTATTTTCCCAAGGGTTATCCATTTGGACCAACTAATTCTATTATTCTACATCTGACAATTCCCTTACAAATACGCTTTACAAGTTATTAATATTTTATATGAAATATTAAATAAAAATCCTAATCCTTATTTAAATTATACCTACATGTATTATTGAACGTGAAAAAAATGAAAGTGTTAGATATTTAACCCTAGATATTAGTATTATGAGATGGGATTTATTATAATCATACTCAGTTTTCATCTAGTTAAAAACAACCTCATTATGGGAATTAATATAGAAATTTTGGAACTTCCAACTTCAAAGCATCATAAATTCCTTATATGAGTTTATGGTATAATTTAATGTGATTGGATATACTCCTATGTACAAAAATAAACCACATCTCTTTTATCTTCATCCCCTCAACATTATATAACACAAAGACAACACATGCAATTTCATCATTTTTTAATAATGTTTTACATGGCATAACTTGGAGAATCTAAATGAAACTAATTTTGGGAGACAATAAGATTTTATATATGCTAGGATTTATTCATATGTTAGTTTTTCATACCAAAATTATCTCATCTGGAAGCTTATATGTTTTTATAGTTGAAAAGGCCACAAATTTATTACACATCTATCTTTCCATTGCCCTTTGGGTAGATAATCCTTATATTTAATGCCCTCATCCTAATGCCTTTAACCATTTATTTTTTGTATTTTTAAGGATTTATGGGAATAAATGACACATAATTGAGTGAAAAAATTATCTTATATGTCTTCCATGAGGTAATGATCCTACTCTTGAAAGCTTCCATGGTGTTGTTTCAGAAAGTCTAAAGCGTGATAAATCTTGAAACTACTATGAAAAGTTTAATCTTGTTTCCTAAATTTTTGGTTAGGTCCCCACTAAAAGTACATAAAAATATTGTGTACACAACACTTGTTTATTTTTCCTTGGTGTTAATCTTGATTGATTCCAAAACCTAACCAATAGTTTTTTCTTGTTTAATTTTAATAAATTAGAGTGCTATCATTCCATTATTTCCCATGGACCCTAGTTTATCCATAACATATTAATATTATTTTTATCATTGAACCAAAGACTTCATCATCTTAAATCAAGATAAATTGAAAAATCCTAGTCTAGATATATTTTCTTGGCCACCCCTTACCTTTGTGTAATTTTTTCCATTTGTTGATTAAACCCATAGGGTGCTTCATAAGGTTTAAGAAAGAATAATTTTATGCATACCAACACCAAAAATGTATTTACATGGAATTGGATGTTGTAAAATATCTCAAGGAGACCATTACAATATAAATTAATGATAAATGCTTATCACAAAGTCTACTTTGTATCAACATGCCCAATACATACTTTTGGTGTTAGGCCATAGAGCACAAAATATGTGAGTGCCCATTGATGGACAAATCTCAACCAACCCCATAGTTCAAAACCTTTATTGAAGTGACTAATAATGATCAAATGTGTTTGGACAAATGAATCATTATTAACAAGAAGGGAAATCAATAATCGAATAATATAGACAAGGTTTAAGGTATTGTGTACAAACCCACATGTGGTTCTATAGTAGCCACAAAGAAACCATCTCTTGCCACCCAAAAAATGGTGATGAACCTTATTATCTACACACCATCTATGGTTAATTTTTTAATCTTGATCTTAGAGCCAAATAATGGTCTCCTAACAATTATAACCGACACATGATGCAAAATAACTAGAAACAATAGACCAAATTATCATGTTGGATCATAAATATTTTTACCATAGAGAGTAATTTTTATTCTTACACTTGATAATGGTGTTTACATGAAATAAAAGTGTTAGGCCTTTAAATTAAGTGATTTCATGAAAGGAAATCACTAATCATACATGGAAAAAAGTTTTTCTATTTTGGTTAATGAATATGAGGAAACCACTGTGCATCTAAATGTTAATTAATGTTAATACACTCATAGAATGTGTGAGGGCTTACTGACATGACCCAAAATTTATTGTAAGGTATATATGTTAGTTTTATGTTAACATGAAAATTATTTAATTTCAAGAAGTTAAGATATATGGATTCTATCTCTCTTTCACCATCAGACAATATGATTGGGAGTTGTTTATCAGATTTATGTGCATGATAATGGATATGGGAATGTGGTACCATTAATTTTAGCATATATTTCACTCAATATCACTTCTTGGGGATCAAAATCCACTCATCCTTTGGTGTGGACCTTATTCAACTTTAATGGTTACTTTCTTACATTTTCCAATATTTATGTCTCCAATGATGTGATTAAAAGGATTTTTTTTTTGGATTTGTATCTCTAACTCATTACCAAATGCTAAACAGATCATTTTTGGTGACTTTAACATGATTGAATATCCATAATACAAGGGAGGGATTCTCCCCATGTGGTTGTGTGTTGGTGAAAGAGAGGCATGGTTTTATATGAGAAACAAGATCTGTGTTTTTTTATCTTAATTAACACTTCTACCTTCCTTCCATCTCACCATGGTTCACATGGTTTAATTTATGCCAAGGCTTTGATATAGTGGAAAAATATTTGGTCCATGCTTTTATTATTGAATAAAACATTTTTTCTCTTTATAATATTTTTTATTTCCTTATGGTAGTCATTACAAATGTGTTTCTCTCATACCACCTTGAGATTAATTCGGCTATTCCTCAATCCAAGATTAAAAAATATTAATTCTATCTCAATGCCACCCATCGTGATCATCCTAGGACCTAAAAGCTCATTTTTGGAGCATGGAAGCTTGTTCCTTATCCCTCTGAAACATCTAGTTGGATTAAGTGGTGGGATAATTACATCATTAAGAATGTGAATTTTCATTGTATTTATGTTAAAAATATACTAAATTTTGGCATAGACCCCACACAACCTCACACTATGAATTTAATTAAATTTCATAAGATTTAGAGCTATCTCCCTTCTATGAAGATATTAAAAATATGATTCATTGTGGGGGTATAAGATTAAAGTTGAATAAAAATTCCAAACTTGGGGAGTGTAGGTTTGTGATTGCATACACTGGTTAAAAATCAAGGATAAATCTTAGACATATTTATTAATATCTTTTGTTATAGGAAAACACCTCATTGTTTTAGATCTAATTGATAAGTTGGATCTTGACTCCATGTATTATTGATATTTTTCAATCCTTTGTGGATCATTATCATGGTGTGTTTTCATCCCAACTATCCACATGTGATAAAGATTTTTCTCTTATAAATACCTCCAAGTGGCTTCCCATAAGTTATCTAAAGATCATTGGGTGTCTTGTGATAGGATTCTATTGATTGAGTATCTTTATGAGGCATTTATGTATATGGTCATCAATAAATCCCCAAGCATTGATGGGTTTTAATATAACTCTTTGGGATACTATGGGTCTAGATATTCAAAAATTATATCTTGAAGCTGTTAAATACCATTCCCTTGGCATGACCATTAACCAAGATAATATTATATTCATTCTCAAGCTAGGGATTTTTTAACTCATTACTAGTTAGTTTCCTATTACTCTACTTATGTTTCTTATAAGATTATTTCTAAACTTATTTCTCTGTGGGTTAGATATCTTCTTCCACTCATTTTTTACTTAAGCAAATGAGCTTCATTTGCAAAAAAGAAATTTTAGAAAATATCATTGTTGTTCGGGAAGGCATGGAATGGGATAGGCATTCTTACCAAAAGGCTCTATTTGATAAGATTGATTTTAATAAATCTTATGATTGAACTGAGTGGCCTTTTATTTTGGCTATATTTTAATATTTAGGGTTTGGACCTAGTTTTTTAAGATAGATAAAATTATTTTTTAAGATTTAGGCTCATACATTACCATTATTAGGGTATAATCTAACATGTTTGGTATCTTTTCCTCTATTAATCAAGGCTTCCCACTTAATCCTAAACTTAATGTGTTATTTACTAAAGGCTTTAACTATCTATTAGATAATTAAACTTCAAAAGGTTTATTCAAATGCATTTATCTTACCAAGACCCACTCACAAATGCTTAATGGGCACTTTGTTGATAATTCCTTGCTTACTTTGGATAAAGACGAGAAACCCATATCCAATGAAATGGAATGTATTGAAGTGTTTTTTTTAGCTTCTGGTTCTACCATTCAATGGAAAAAACCCAATATTATCGATAGTCCCTTTGCCTCTTTCCTACTTGGTTATTACAATAAAATCAAGATTGGATTAAAATAAGAGAGAAGTTCAAATTTATAGGTATCCATTTTCCTTTAAATCCTCTCACTCTAATATGTGGTAATGTGTGTTGAAAAGGGTGGGAAAAAAATCCTTACTAAATATCCAAACCAATCTCATTAGTAAAAAAATTACAAATTTATTATAAGGTTATTGTATCCATTAATGTTTAGTACTCGTATTATTGGGATAAATATAAATCTACCTATGATAAATTGGAAAAGAAATTGATGGATTTACTATGGGTGAACTCTGAAGGTAATCAACAATTCCATCAGGTAGCTTGGGATGTTTGCTACAAACCAAGGTCCTTACAAGGACTTCGTATTTTAGATATTTTATTCCAAGGAAATTATTTATGTGTTAAATGGATCATCTATGATTTATATGGTAATACAAATTTTAAATTACTTCTTAGGAATTGTATCTCTCAAGGTAACACCATGGGTAAAGGATCCTTGAAGGGTTTAAGCCTTAAAATGTTTTTGCTCACTTAGGTCCCTATCACCATTATGGGTAACTTTGTGGCTAAAAATATTTGGGAGGCTTTGGATATATTCAAAATTCATTTGATTTGGGATGAAAATAAGTTTTATTTAAGATTTATCTCAACTCTCACTCCATATGGTGGTCTTTAGTTCTTAGGTATCATGACTTCCCCTTCACCCTAGTGCCTTGGGTTAAATGTCTTCAATTTTTTATAAAATGAATCAAAGTGATCTTAGACCTTTGTTGTATCTAAACCAAATATTGGGTCCATGGCACATCTTACACCACTATTTTTAGCTACAAGTTAGTGACCATAAGTCTATCTCAGTAATTCAAAATTCTAGACCTGATATCCATCTCCACAAGATTATATTATAAACTCTATCTAGGTAGTAGATTGATTAGAAGTGGACAATTGAAACTCTCTTCCATTGGTATATTCCCTAGTTAGGTTATCAAATCCCCTCTCCATAGTCTCTTCATGTGGAAATTATTAATTTCAAATGTAAGGTCAATTCTACTAAAAACATTTGGATAAGAATATTTGATAATGTGTGGTCAACTATCAATGACCTAAAGTAATCAAATTTATTGTGGTGTATTTTCCAAATAGACCTCTTTATTGGCTCTCAGTTGGTGCACCTTTGTATGGATTAGTTGGTTTGATCTATGCATAAACATATACAATATTTAAAACATATTTTCTAATTTTGTAAGATTGTTTAATCTACATGGAAATGGATTCACACCCTATGTGAACCCTTCTATCTTTTTATATTTACTTAGAATATGGTCATTTTATGGGACTCAAACATTATTCCTTCAAAAAATTCATAGATTTGACATTTTTTTGAGCCAAAATTATCTTTTAATTATGTAAAATTAGGAATGAGGCTATATTTAACCAAACTATGTTATACAATTTATTTTTCACTATTTAACAATATTATTGTGTTATCTAATTATATGCTACAAATTTAAGTGTGAGATTAAAAAGTGTATCTAGAGATTACCCATCTCTAGACCTTTCTTAACCATTAAAGTAGTACCCCCTATGTAGTTATCATAATATCTTTGGGATCCTACTAATTTCTAATCACCCCTATGAGACCATAGACATGGGTCCTAGGGAAGGAACCGGTCACATAAATGATGCCATAGTGGTTCTCCCTAGATATTTTCCCCATATTTATCACTTTATACTAGTGGTCATAGAGGTGATAGTGGTAGTGGTTAGGATGGAAATAACAAAGGTATAAATGGGGATGGAATACAAGGTGTTATTGACCAATTTAGGTGTTCTTCACCAAAAAATCAGTGTAAGTGAATGCTTGTAGGGTCTATACTCTTCAATATCTTGATCTCTCAATAGGATTGATTGCACTACAAGTTTTTGATCTTATCCTTAGGTATATTTGTTCTTATTTTTGTACTAAAACCACAAAAAAATATTTAAAGATCATTTGGAAGATTTAATACATCCATCTAAATGATATTTATATCAAGATACAAGGTTTATATCTTCCTACCAACTGGTTTCTCAAGAAAAATGATAAAACTATATTTTAGCCCTTTTTAGGCCTATCTATAGGTCTATCATATTGTCTTATGCCTATAATATATTGAAACTCAATATTTTATAACTATTCAAACTTGTATTCACTTTACACAAGAAAATAATTCCCTTTAAGAATTTTAAGTAGTTTAAAGACTCAAAGCAAGACTAAAAACTTGTACTTATAACCCTATTTTAGGACTAATTAGGCCTATATAAAACACAATAATATATATATTTTTTATTATAACTATTATCAATATCTATAAACAATTCAATCATGTAAAGGATGTCCTTATAAAATTAACTACAATTTTTTAACAATATTGGATTGTTTGTTTAAGTTTAATAGCAATTTTAGTGAGCAAAACCCTAAACTAGGGTTTAATAGTCTATGTAGGGGTTAAAAGAAAATAAAATTGTAAATATGGAGTTATAATGACTTTATAAAAATGATTAAACTTTTATTAGGTCTATTACATGATTTCTCAACTCCATAAAATGTAATTTAATCTTGACCTATCATAAAAACATACAGAAAACACTTTACCTCTGGGTTTCTCCACAACAAATTTTATTTTTAAGACCTCTAAAAACTTAAGAAAGAACATAAGATTAAGAAATGTTTTTGGAATAAATTAAAAAAATCAATTCACATATTCAAAATATTTATGAATCATATACACAATCATCAAATTTTACTATATTCATAACTTTCTTGAAACATACACAAACCTATAAATAGTCTTCTTGAGTTTCACTCACATACATATGAATTATCAAGATACTATATTTATTTTTAAATCCTTATTATATTTATAAAATAATTATTAACTCGTTTCATACACCAAAATCTTCTCAACTAACTTAAGACTCTTCTAACATGCTTAACTTAGCCCTTTTTCTACGTAACTTAGGACTTATCAAGGTGAAAGACAGTTTAAAACATTTTTAAAAAGTGTAAGAGTAAAAACATATTTAAAAAAATTTATTAAACCCCAAAGACAACTCACATAAGGATCATTACTCTTGAAACCTAATAAAACTTTCCCAAAGGTCCAAAACCAATTAAAAAATTTGAATTTCCTAGTTTTGGCGAAAAAGTCCAAAACACTCCTAATTGATCTAAATTAAAAAACAAAAGTCTATATAAGGCTTATTATTGATAAAATATAACATATAATATATTATAATACTAAAAACTAACATAATTGAGCTATTTTAAGTGATGCACCTATATCAAACTACAAATGAACAAAAAATATTATTCATGAGCTCCTGCTCATGAGTTATTCAATATTGATACCATGATTGATTATATTTGAAGGATTAATAAATTTTTAATCCTCAATTATATTATTATTATTATTAAAATTTACCAATTAATATAAGTATCTTTTGTCTCTTGTCTTCTTTACTACCTTTTTTTTCTAAAATGGCTTCAGGTTGATCTAGTTGTACCTTTCGTAGTTGCTACTTCCAATAGATGATCTGAACATATTTATATTTAAGGGATTTATCTAAGTTATCTTATTATATAAAAGGATATATATATATTATACATTTAAAATGGGTGATATTCAAATATCAATTAGAAGCTCCAATTTATAAGTGTTAGCAAAAAACATTCTTAAGACTTTACAAGGTCCAATCTTCTTCAATTTAAACTTATATTACCATTTAGGAAATATTTATTCCTAAGGTGAGAAATAAATAAATAACCTAATTGAAAATTAACTTTTTTGTTTTAAAATAACCACTTTTATTATAGTTACTTGTACTTTTCTCTAGCTATTGCTTTACCTATTCATGCAATTCTTCTATAGTTGTTACAAAATTTTCACCTTATACACTTATTTTATCTTACTTGACCAAGTTCATAAACTCACAAAATAAAATTTTATGTATGTATTAGACAATAAAAAATGGGATATAACCTATAATTTTATTTGGATAATCATTATTTTAAAATTCTATTTCAGCTAGTACCTAATCCCACTGTTTAGGATGGTCACTTACCAAGATTCTGAGGATGTTTACAAGGATACTATTGATCAATTAAATTTTACCATAAATCTTAGGATGGTAGTATAATATTAATCTTAAATTTTTCCCCAAATTATTCCAAATATTCTTCCAAAATTGTCCCATAAATTTGGTATCTTTGTCTGAATCAATACTCCTAGGAAGACAATATAAATTCACTACTTCTTTGAAGAATAGGTTAGCAATATGATCTGCACAGCTTTTTTTTATAGAATGAAAAGATTGATATATTTTATAAAACCTATAAAATAATAAAATTATGGATTCATTACCATTTTGATTCTTTGGTAGCCAATGTACAAATTCCATACGTACAGAATTCCATGGTTTGCTAGGAATGGGTAATGGTTGATATAGTCCCACATTTTAAATTCTTCCTTTAGCATAATGAAATATTATACATATCTCAACGAAAATATTTACATCAGATTTCATCCCTCACCAATATTAGTGTGTACTTACTTGATAAAGTATCTTATCTTGCCCAAAATGTCCTGCTAAGATATCATTATGTTTCTCCTTTAGTAGATTCTCTTTCATGGATCCTTTTGATATGTATAGTTGAGTGCCTTTGAATAAAATTCCATATTGAAACATGTAATCAATCCATAGAATCCTATATTTGTTTAATTTTTTCTTACATGTTTATTATGCCTCTTTTAAATAAATATCTTCCTTATACAACTTCTTCAATGTGTCAAATACCCAGATATTCACTTGAGATTCCTATAAAATCAAACTTCTCCTAATTAAAGCATCTGAAACTTTGTTAACTTTTCCACTCTTATGATTAGTAACAAAATAATTTTTTTGTAAAAACTTAATCCAGTTTACATGCCTTTGAATTAGTTTACTTTGACTATTAATAAATTACAATCCATGATTATTAGTATGAAGAAAAAATCTTTAGGAATCAAATAATTCCTCCATTAATAATTGAACAATAACATATAACTCTTGGTCATATGTTGAGTACTTTTTCTTTGCATCATTAAGTTTCTCACTGAATTAGGTAACTAGTTTTCCTTCTTGACTCAAAATAACTCTTGTGGCAGTCCCACTAGCATCATACTTGAATAAGTTTGCCAAAATATGGAAAAAATAAGATGGGATACATTGTAATCTTATTATTTAAAATATAAAAACATTTCTTAGATGCCTCAGTCTATTTAAATGTCTATTTATTTCCCTTGATTGTTTCCATAATTAGAGCATAAATACTACAAAAATTCCTTATAAATTCTTTTGTAAAAACTAGCCAAACCATGAAAACTTCTTACCTAATATGCACTATTTGGTGTAGGCCATTCCACTATGGATTTGACCTTCTCCTTATCAATCTCCAAGCCTTCTTGTCAAATGACATATCCCAAATAGTTTAATTTTGTCTTCATGAAAGTGCACTTTTTGAGGTTAATCAGTATATTTTCTTATTGTAGCTTACTCAAAACCATTTTAAGAGGTTCAAGATGGTTTTCCTTTGAATAGATATAAAACAAAATATCATCTAGGTAATTAATAAAAATTTTATGTGTGAATGTTTTTATTACCTCATATATAAGCCTCATGAAGGTTCTTGGATTATTGGTCAACCCAAATGGCATTACAAGCCATTCACAAATCCCATCATTTATATTAAAGTTTGTATTCCATTCATCTCCCTCTATGATTTTGATCTGATGATATCCACTTTTCAAGTCTATCTTGGAGAAGAACCTTGCATCACTTAAACAATCCATTAGATCATTAATTCTAGGCAAAGGGAATCTATATTATATTTTGATCTTATTTATGGCTTTTGAATAAGTACACATTATCAAATATCCATCCTTTTTAGGTGTTAGGACTATTGTAACAACACAAGGACTCAAACTCTCTCTAACTAACCCCTTATCCAATAATTCTTGCACTTTTTCTTGATTTATTAATTTTCCTTCAGTATCATCTAGTAGGATACCTTATTTGGTAGATTAGATCCTGGTATGAGATATATTTGATGGTTTATGATTATCCTTAGACGTAATTCATTTTTTAATTCATCCATAACTATATCAACAAACCCACTAAGCAAATTCTAAATTTTTATAGGCATATCAATCAACTTAGTAGTTGTAATTACTTTTTTATACCTACCAACAAGTACATAACATACCTCTTGATTAATTATTTACTCCAAGAACTATTTTAAACTTTAAAAAAACACTTTAGGATTGTATTCCACTATTGTATTCTCCTCCTTCAATGGTATAAGAGTGTGCTTCTTGCCATCTTTCTCAAAGGTTTAGGTATTTCTTCTACTATCATGTATTGATTTCATATTAAATGACTAAGGTCTACCCAAAATAACATGGAAGACATCCATAAGAAAAACATTCACACATAACCTCATCCTTATGGTTACCTATCTTAAATTCTACATTATATTTCTCATTCACCAAGATTTGATGTCCTTTTTACAACCATAAAACCTTATAAGGAGTACAGTGTGTTGATTTAAAGCCTAAGTTGTCAACCATTTCATAAAATACTAAATTATTAGTATTTACATTATCTATAATGGCTTTTTATCACTTACCCTTTTAATTTCAAGTGGTTATAAACAATGTCTTTATTTTTGTAGGCTACTTGATCTCCTTGTTAGGCTTGATCAACACTCTATTCATGAGCAAAGATTCTCCAAATTTAGGTGTATCTTCATGACAAGGTGATCCCACACTCTCCTCATTATCTTAAACAATTTTATTTCTATTTGAATTGTTTAATTATTCTTTGGGCACTCATAAAATGTATGCCCATACTTGTTGCATTTGAAACATATACTAGTAAAGTCTCTTCCTCTACCTCTTATTAATGGTTTCTTGATTATAAAAGAATAGCCACCTCTTTTAGGATGATTTGGTATTTGTGAACTTATATATTCATCATGATGTGATTTTATCTTATTTATTCCACCATGTTTTCCTCTTCCTCTAAACATTTCGCCTCTACCTCTTAAATATTGAGTTTGTTTCCTAGATAATTTCTTCTTTGACTTAAGAGAAAATTGGTATTCCTCTTCAACTAATATTGGTAATAAAATATTTTTATCTTTTTAAATATTAAATATTAATCTATTGATTTATATATATACACCTTTTCAACATTCTTCTTCTATATGTCATACTATGTTGGTTTATCTTGTAGAAATACTAGGTGTAGTCCTTGACTATGATCTCATTTTGCCTTATATTTTGAAGATTCTTAAAGAGATTAGTATGATTGTATTTTTTAATTAATTTTCCCTTCAAATTGGCCACCATTCTATCCTATCTCTTGATCTTCAGATTCCCTTCCCTTCTTCTTTCATCTTGAACTCTATCCCACCATAGGGATGGATGAACTTTCAATATGGTAATAATAAAATTCACTTTTTATCATCATCTATGATTTCATACTCAAAATATTTATCCAATCCATTGATACAGTTAGCCAAATGTTCTACATTCAAGATACCTTCATACATAGGTACTTCAAGTTTGGGTTTAGAACATACCCCTATGAATGATCTAGTTAGTCTGTCTTTTTCCTTCTCTTCTTCTTCCTCTAATTATACCCCTTATTCTTGACGCCTTTATTATTCTTATCTATCACTATCCTATGTTAATTATTCTTCTCTGATTAATCTCCATTTCCTTCAAATTACCTTGAATTTTTATCATTTATTCAAGCAACATAGCTTGAGTAGGTTATCTTCTTTGACTTCCTCTATATCTTACTCTAACTACCATATTTACAAATTTATTTCACAACTTATCAATCAAAGAATTTAAATTTGAGAAAATATAAACTCTACTATGATAACACTATGGTGTAAGTGAATACCTATAGGGTTTATACTCTTCAAAAGATCTTGATCTCTCAATAGGATTTATTATACTACAGGTTTGTGATTTTGTATTTAGGTCTAGTTCTTATTTCATACTAAAATAATAAAACAAGATTTAAATACCAATTTTAATATTTTATACATCCATCCACATGATATTTTTAACAATATACAAGGTTTATATCTTCCTACCAATTTTTTTCTAAATAAAAATGATAAAACTATATTTTAGCCCTACCTATAGGTCTGTCATATTGTCGTATGCCTATAATAGATTGAAACTCAATATTTTATAACTCTTAAAACTTTTATTCACTTTATATGACTCAAAAAATCCCTTTAGTACTCTTAATTAGTTTGAATACTCAAAAGAAGACTAAAAACATGTACTTATAGCCCTATTTTAGGCCTAATTAGGCCCGTAGAAAATACAATCCTCTATATCTTTTATTCTGACTATTCTCAATTTATAAAATCAATTAAATCATGTAAAGGAGTTCCTTATCCAATTAACTACAAATTATGAACAATGTTTTATGTTTTTTTAGGTTTTATAGCAATTTTAGTGAGCTAAACCCTAAATTAGGGTTTAACAATCTAAGGACTGAGAGCAAATAAAATTATAAATATTTAATTATAAGGAGTTTAAAATTTTTATTCCAATGTTATTAGGTCCAATAAATTATTTATTAACTCTATTAAAAGTAATTTAAACTTTAACTATCATCAAAATATACAAAAAACACTTTACCTCTAATAATGTGACAATAAATTCTATTTTTGAGACCTCTAAAAACTTGAGAAAGAATATAAGATTAATAAAAGTTTTTTGAATCAATAAAATTTTTTAATTAACATATTATAAATATTTACTAAGCATATACACCATCATCAAATCTTATTGTATTCATAACTTTCTTAAAACATACACATACTTCTATACAATCTTCTTGACTTTCACTCACATACAACCATCAATCCTCAAACTAAGAGTATCCTCTCTATATTATGTATTATTAGGATCCTCTCCTAATTTTTGGATCCTTATTATATGTATAAAATAAGTATATACTTTTTTCATATGCTAAAATCTTCTCAATTGACCTAAGACTCTTCTAACATGCTTTATTTAGCACTTTTTCTATGTAGCTTAAGACTTATCAACATGAAAGACATAGTTGAAAATATTTATAGGAAGTGTAAGAGTTAAAAAATATTTAAAAAATTTTATTAAACCCAAAGGATCATTCACATAAGTATATTGAACCTTGAAAACTAATAAAAATTACCTAAAAGTCCAAAATCAATTAATTTTTTTAAATTTCCCAGTTTTGGTGAGAAAGTCCAAAATACTCCTAATTGACATAAGTTCAAAAACTAAAGTATATTTAATACCTATTATTTATCAAATATTACCTATAATACCTTATAAGACCACAAACTAACATAATTAATCTATTTACAATGATGTACCTACATCATCAAAGTAAGTTTCCACATGTGACCCTTACTATTTCTCCTACCAAGTTGAACAATGTTAAAAATATGAAAATGATAAGGATTAATATGCATGGGGTTGTGCACTTGATGTTGTATATCAATTCAATTTCAAGGCTAAGATAGGGGGGTGATAATCTTGATGATCCCCCACCTCTTCCTTTAACCTTCATCATTTATCCTACTACCTAATGTGGTCTGTGTTTTATAGCTCTAATTTATAATTATTTGGCCTTGTCACCTTTTTTATTGAAAAGTTTTTTTTTTAAAATTTTATTAAGTTAATTAAATTTTTGAGATTCTAGTAATGTGAATCTTTGAGTGTGAATTATTTTGATCTTTTTTATATGATTAGTTAAACCTTACAATTTTTTAATATAACTCGACTGGATTTTCAATTGAAAAAAAATATTAGATGTTCCATGGATTTGAAGGGTAAAATAATTACACTTATTGGACATGTGAACTATAAAAATGACAATAAAGAATTTCTTTTACTCACCACTTAACACAATATTATACATTTTAAGGATCTTTTAATGAATTTTCAAATATAATATATCATATCTTTATAAATATAAGAAAAACTTGATATGTTTTTGTAGACACCTAAATCTGATCATAGGTACTTGACAATGTTAAGTTCTTGACACATCTCAAAACACATAACTTATGCCTAAATACATGAATCTTATTTTCCATTCCTCTAGTTAGTTACCTATATGTGGGTTTGAACCCTAATCATAATCACTACTATGAAACAATTTTCGAGTCAAATGCTCCAACTGGTTTATATTACCCTTAGATTACTTCTAACTTCACACAGTTGTCATTTCTTTCCTAGGACACATTCATCCTAGGCAGAAACATTTTATACTATAAAATTTTCAATATAGAGAGGCCTTATCCCCATAGCAATTAATGATTAATTTTAAATTTTAAATTTTAAATATTCATTTGGGTCTTCTCACATGTTTTTAAAGGTTAACTAAAATGAATTGTACAAAAGGATCACATTATAAGTAAATCAAAGGCCATTCATTATCCCTAGATCTTGGAATTATCTATTGAGCCATTATACAAATTGTACATTCATAAAATCTACTCTATTCTTCCCAAATTCAAGATCATTCACTAGGAGCGGTAACAAACCAAGTTTGAAACATCTCAAATTAATTTAAAAGGTAATATTTTTTAGTATGAAATTCAAATCTTTAGTTGGATACATATAGTCAAGGAGCATGATTGCACAATTAATCTAGGTGAGCTAACTATGTGGGGATTGATTTCCTCTTTGAATTATTTGGATATGTAGGTAGTGGTAAATCATCAAGGGGTGTTTGAGGTTAGCTCAACCCTTTACACTTCCCCTCTATTTTTTCAAGTTTCTAGATCTCAAAAGTACCCCTAGGGTTTTTAAAGTAAAGAGAATGAAAACAAATATTTTTTATTAGCATTTAGAAAAGTTAAGCATCTCAACCCTCTTAGTAGACACATGCAAAAAAGGAAGAACAATCACAATTTTTCATGGTTAAGTTTTAAATTAGTAAACATGACTAGCCTACATTGATTTCAAGGGAGTGTAGCCTACCCTAACACTATTAAAAAATCTATTCCTAATTTTGAGCTATCATAATTATAGTCATATAAAATGCAAAAATTGGTAATTTGAGTATGACTTGTGGCATCCATCCCATAGGTCCCTCCTGCTTGCTTTCATGACCCTTCTAGGCATCTTTTCAATAATTCCCAATCATATGTAAGCTTTCAAGACCTCATTCTAGCTTAGTTGAGACCCTTTTCCCATGCTTATTCCATCCCCCTAGGTATTTTACCCTCTAGGAAATGGAACCTAACTTGGACTATAATAATGAACCTTAGGGTGTCCCCTTTCTAGTGCTCTTGTCTAATCATATTTTAAGCCCAAATTACCATTTTCCCCTAATTCTTCTTTATTATGTTGACCCAGTGTGATTTCATTTAACCCATGACCAAAAAATCCCTATAAAAGCTCATTCAAAGTTAATTTATAATGGGTTGGCATATATCACAAAGCAAGAAAGAATACAAGCAAGACTACTCAAGCATATTTCCCTATTCTCTACATATAGCCATCCAATACTATTCTAGCTTACTCAAATCCTTTCACTAGTCTCTAGTCATCTCAAGTACACCCAATTTAAAATTTTAAATATTCATACACACTATTACATAAATCACATTAAGTGGGAGAACTACATATGGCTTGATCCCTCTTCATAGTATTGGTGTGTAGGCAGTGTGCCCACATAAGGGATGTGGAAACACATTTAGTGAATCTTAAACATACTAACCCCCCCCCCCCCCCCCTCTTTCTCAAATTTGGTCTAATAATAATGGATTCTAGGGCTTGAAGATAAAATTAGATCTACAGGGAACTCTATAAACTTCCATCTATCAAAACTTCACAAGTAGGGTCACACAGTCTTAGTGAAAAAAACCCAAAAAAGTCTAGATTTCAAAGACAACAGTGGCAGAGGTGGACTATAGCACTGGACAACAAGGTGTCTTATTTTTGTCTCTCCTATCCTTTCATTGAATGAAGATTAGATCCTGATTTGTGATAGTGTTTTAATCCTACATAGTGAACTCCAGCCTCTGTCTCAGTCCTATCAGTTTGTTTCCAACTAAGTCTTGTTTTCTTACCCTTATTACTATTTTTAGAAAAGTTGAAATTGCAATCAAAATATACAAAATCAATAGCTTAATTATTTCATATTTATTTACTAATTTTACTACTCAGACCATTTAACTAAATTAGGAATAATACATAAATATTCTTAAAAAGGTTAAATCATTTGGTAAACCTAACTTACTTCATTTGCACATAAAATACCTAAAATCCTTAGGGTAAATTACCCACTAATTTTTTATATACTTTTTTTAATTTTTTACCTACATAATAAAATCATAAATTAGCATTAAATTTTAAAATTTTGTAGTAATTTTAAAATAATTTTCTTTCAAACCCTAGTTGCCCATACTAGGTCTTGATATTTTCCCATCACTTTTCCAATAATTTTCTAATTTTTTACTAGCATATTAAAATCATAAATACACTTTAAATTTCAATATTCAATAATAATTTTTAAAAATAATTATTTTTCAAAACCCTAGTTACAGCTACTAGGTCTCTTTAAATCACAAATTTTCTAATAATTTTTTGATTTTTTACTCGCATATCTAATTCAGAAATTCACATTAAATTACAAAATTTTATAGTAATTTTCAAAATAATCATTTTTCATACCCTAATTACAAAGACTAGGTCCTATTTCTTTTGAGATATCACCTTACATTCTAAAATCATTTTTCAAAAATAGATCACTTATTTACAAATTTTTCTTGCAGATAATAAGGAACCCATCATTGGTCCCATCATGTACATGAATGATGAATTTTATCATATGTTAGTACAAAGACTCATTATTTGCATTTCATGCTTAATTTTTATAATAAAGGATGATATTACAACATTTATTGCTAAAAATGCACAAGATTTCAATATTCCTTTTGCATACTCTCTCACTCACATGGAATAAATTCCAACTCTATTTTGATAAACATGTTACCAATGTTATGTTACATGTAAAAATATTCTATACATTCATGCACAATTTCATGTTATTTATCTTTTCCTTTCTATCTCTCATGTGGAAATTATTTCAAGTTTATCATGCTAAACACATTAGAAATGTCATAATACATGTCAATTTTTTTAATGCATTCATGCACTAATTCAAGTTCTCTATCCCTTGCTTACTATCTCTCTTGTGGAATACTTATTATAAACATATTATTGTACAACTCATCACTCACATTTCATGTATTTCATTCCACATTCATGCTTTCTTCCTAGATGCATATAATTCCTTCGCTACTTTTGAGTATCTCCCTATCACTACTAGACACAAGCAAACACTAGTGGTTATATATAGCCCTCCTCATTTCAAACTTGGTACATATAGCTCTTATCTCACACTTACTATTAGATCTATGACTATATTAGATCATGTAGTACATGTTATCACCCAAGTTTTGGAAGATATGCAAGTTGATTACACCCTTAGCTATAGATTTATCCCTCAGGTTATCATCCCTTTAGATATAGTTTTAGTTCTTGAGCTCCTTCAATGATAAAATGTTTATAAATTTATGTCATATAAAACCCTTTGCAATACTAGAATTCCCATTTCCACTGAACTAGATTATGTTACATCTATGCTCAACACCATGTAATGGATTGAAGAACATATTTCCTTTGAAAAAGAGGATTTACCCCCATGACACATCATTGAACAACATCTACCTCTGTATATTTAACTAAGAATTAACGATGTGGGGGTAAAAAGGGTATTAGTTGATAACGGTTCAAGACTTAACACTTTCAACATTTCTTTTCTTCAACATCTTAATATACAACCTCAAGATCTAGACCATTTTGATATGAACATCAAAGGTTTTGATAATATTCCATGGAAAGTCATGGGTAAAATAACACTCAATCTTACCTTAGGGCCTAAGACACTACCAACTACTTTCCAAGTCATGCCAAATGACCTAAACTATAATTTATTACTTGGTCAACCCTAGATTCATGATATGCATGCAGTCCCTTCTATACTCCCTACTTATTTAAGATTTAGTCACAAAGGTTACATCTACACATGCCCAATAGATTAAAAACCTTTTAAATACTACTAAGTTACCGAAACACTATAGAATTATATTTTACACTTTAATATTAGCAATATACCATTACAACCTATTATTTATAGTGTATCTTTAGACCATGCAACACCTCAACAAAATCTAATTTTCGTAATAACATCGATACCAAATCACCAATTTACCTCTCCTTTTTCACTTAAATGTCGTAATAAGATGTGATATCATGGAAAAAGTCTTGGAAAGCACAAAAATGGAACATAAGGGCTAGGATATCAGTCTACCCACCTTCATAATAATCCTTCTTCTACCACTTCAAAGCATATACAGTTTTGTCCACCCACTATGCTAATAGTATACACTATTAATCATACTTCAAAATTATCGTTGATCTATCCTAATCTCATTGATGATGTAGTTTCACTAGACATGTTCACATTAGATGAATTCTCCAATGATGAATCCCTCATAAAATTTCTTAGAGAATATGAGGACATTCTATTTTTCTATCATAAAACTAGATTTACTCATCACACAAATGCCCATGCATACTTTAGAGAAAGATTAGATTCTCCATAAGACATACTAGTTGATTTAGATGATCCTATTTCTACCACTTCCTACACACTTGATCATTCCACATTGCTTAACAAAAAAATAGTTAATTTTTTTTTTGAAACTAAATAGGATTCCCACATTACTATTTTAGCCACTTCCTTATGAAAAGAAAAAGATATAGATATTCATCAAACCTTAGCAGATTTCCTAGAAATCTTTGCTTGTTATTACTCAGATATGTCATGAATTGATACATATATAGCATTCTATTTGATTCCCTTATACCTATATGCCAAACTAGTTAAGCAAATAATTTGTAAAATGCATCTTAAGGTGGCTCTCTTAGTAAAAGATGAGATCCAATGCCTCTTAGATGCTAGGTTCATTTGACTAGTAGCACACCCTAAATAGATTTCCAACATAGTCCCTATAGTAAAACCCAATGGGAAAATTTAGTGTTGTTTAATTTCTAAAGATTTAAATAAAGCATGCCCAAAAGATGATTTTCTATTTCCTAATATCAATATGATCATTAATTCCACATCTAGATATGGAATGTTATCATTTATGGATGGCTTTGCTAGATACAACTAGATCAAGATCACTAAAGAAGATCAAGAGAAAACATCCTTTACAACACATTGGGGGGTGCATTTTGTTACATTGTCGTGCCTTTCAAATTAAAAAATGCTAGAGCCACATATCAACATACCATGATGCATATATTTCATAATTTTATTCACCATACTATCGAAGATTATGTTGATAATATATTAACTAAATCCAAACAATGACAACATCACACTATCAATTTATGAAAGATCTTTTAAATACTTAGGCAATACAATGTTTGACAAAATCCAAAGAAGTGTGTGTTTGGAGTTACATCGGGTAAGCTCTTAGGTTTTATTATTTCTCATCATGGCATAGAGGTTAACCCTAAAAAAGTTAAATTAATTATCGATATGACACCTCTCATGAACTTAAAATAACTTCAATCCCTATAAGGCAAGATCCAATCAATCCACCATTTTATAGCTCAACTTGCTGATAAAAGTTAGTCATTCACTTGGTTATTAAAGAAAGATACAAATTTTGTCTAGGATCAAGCTTGTTAAAAAAGATTCAATACAATCAAGTAATATCTTCTTAATCTACCTATTTTAATACCACCTATCCTTGATAATCCTTTCCTAATGTATATATCCATAACATATCATGCAATAGGAGTATTCTTAGCAAAAAATGATGATCAACATATCAAGCAAGCAATTTATTACATCATTTGTATACTGGTTGATTAAGAAAAAATAACTTCATAATAGAAAAGCTATGTCTAGCATTATTTTTTGCCACACAAAAAAATTGACATTACATGGTCAATAATGAGACTCAAGTAATTAAAAAAGTAAACCCTTTGAAGTTTCTAATGGAAAAACCACATATTTTTGGTCACATCACAAAATAGATTATGTTATTAATATAATTTGAATTAAAGATCATCCTCCAAAAATCAATAAAGGGCCAAATTATTGTAGACCATTTTGTAGAAAAAACACTCTGAGATACCAACCCTATTAATGAGACATTTAGAGATGATTTTACTACCTATTCTACTCATTTAGACACCTAGACCATGTGCTTTGATGGCTCTTGATATGTATCGAGTGCAAGGGCAAGCATTATCTTTAATGATCCTTTCAGTCACACAATTCCTATAACATACTGATTAACTTTCTCTACTACCAACAACATCATAGAATATGAAGAACTTATCTTAGGTCTATTTACCACCCAATCCATCCAAATCAAATCTATTTAAGTCTTTGATGATTCTCAACTTGTGGTCAACTAAGTCAATGACGTCTATCAGATAAAAGAAGAATGTCTTGTCCCCTATCAAAACATGGTATAATGTTTATCATCATAATTAGATTACTTTTCTATAGAAATTATACCAAGAAAACAAAAATAACACATCGATGCAATGGTAAGCACCACATATTTGATTATTATTAGAATCAATGATGATCAAGCTATTTTCATAATTAAATTATTAAAATCCCCATCTATATCCAACATGGATTTGATTGTACTATTCATTTTAACCACTACACATAGTTTTGTAACTCCATAATGGTTATTAGACATATATAAATTTTGAAACAAATATATTACACCAACACTTTTTCATGAAATGAAAAGTATAAATTACACAAATAAACACTCTGGTATGTAATCATTGGTGGGGACCTTTTTAAATGATCATTCGATTGATAATTACTTAGATGCTTGACTTCAATAGAAGCCAAATTTGCTCTTACAAAGATACATGATAGTGAGTGTGGTGGACTTTAGTGGAAAGGCCATGCCACACAAATTGATTTGACAAGGGTAATACTAGCCCACTATGGAAGATGAATGTTTACAATATGAAAAACTATGCAATAAATGTCAATGACACAGTAACTTACAACATGCACCATCACAACAATTGTAGCCTATTGTCTCTCCATGGCCAGCCATGTTATGGGGATTTGATCTTATTGGAAAAATTAACCCTAAATATTTCGATGGACATAAGTTCTTAATCATAGTGACACAATACTTTAAAAAGTGGGTAGAAGACATTCTACTTTAATTTAATACAGGTGAGGACATTTGTAGCTTTCTCATGACTCACATTATTTCACACTTTGGCTTGACCCTAACCATTATTTTTTATAACAAAACATGATTCATTAAGAAAAATATCAATAAATTTTACACTAAATACAAAATCAAACATACATTCTCCACTCTATACTACCCATAAGGAAATTATCAAGGAGAGGCTACCGATAAAACCATTAAATTTTTTTTGAGAAAAACAATGACCAAATTCTAAGATGATTGGCATAATCAACTAGTCTTTGCATTATGGGCTTATCACATAAGTATCCACACACCCAAAAGAGATAATACTTATTCATTTGCTTATGGCACAAATTAGTTTTACCATTAGAATTATAAATCCCATCTCTTCATGTTTCCCTTAAATATATTCTCAATGATGACCAATATCATGAAAAATGTCTGCACCAGCTCAAATAATTAGACCATACATGAATTCAAGCAACAAAAGATCTCAAAATATACCAAAAACATATACAATGATCCTACAACAAATGAGTTCACACCAGAGAGTTTGAATTTAATGATCTCATGCTCAAATAAAATCTATGTAATGTCAATGCTAAAGAAGAAATCAAAGGTAAATTCAAACCAAATTGGCTAGGTCCATACATTATTACCAGAAATATAAACCCTAAAGTGTATTGTCTAGCCTCATTTGAAGGAAAAAAAATCAAAAATCCAATGAATATTATGCATCTATGGAGATTCCATATCTAGCCTTTCATTTCACACATTATTTGTACATAGCTTTCTTCTATTTACTTGTACATAGTTTCTCAGCTTGCTTTGTACATAATCTTTTTATGATTAATTATATATAGCCTATTTTCAAATTCTTGTACATAGTCTTCATGTGCTTGATTTTACATAGCTCATAACATATCAAAATTCAAAAATATTCAAATATGTCAAAACACCAAAAACATTTTGATTGTATGCATTATCCATGCTTTACATTTATACTACTACTCTAGACATACATTTGTTGTTATATGATATTATTTATCAATTTATCTACATTACCATGATTCACTTGATCTCCTTTGAGTGATATGTACCTAGGGATATGATATATTATTGTATATGGGTTGATGGAGATGCTGACATGTGGCACACATCCCCTTAGTTAGTTATATGGCTATAATATATTAGGATAATAGAGTAACTTGTGGAAGTAATACATTAGGTAATGGTCAGCCTACATTGGGATTAGGAGGTTACCCATCCATGGGTTAGATAGATGTATATATATAGGAGATGATTATCATAGTAAAGATATAAAGTAAGCATTGAGTCTTCTATTATAAGAGGATATTGGAGGTTGTCCCCTCAAAGAGACATTGTTGAGTTATTCCTTCCTAAAGGAGTATTATATGGTGTTTCCCTACGTTAACGGTATTTCTACATATATTGAATATCAAGATCTTATCAAGTGGTATCAGAGCTTTGATTTGGGTTATTTGTGTGGAATGAAACACTAATTTCTCTATATCTTCTAAAATATAGGGTATTTTTATTCAAAATTTTTATTGGAGATGTAAGAAAATATAAGAGAAGCACAATCAAAATTTTAGAATTGTTTGAGTTGTTTTGAGTGAATTTTTATGATTTTATGGTTTTTCGTATATTTAATCTACAGGTCAAAATTTGTGATATGTTTTCACAAAATTTTGAATAGAGTTCTAATATCGTAAGAGGAAGATACAGTAAAAATTTCGGACTTTTTTTATTAGTTTTGTATGAGTTATTAACATTTTAGGGTTTCATGAACCCTAATTTTTTTGTGGATCATGGATTTGCAAAAAAAATTAGGGGACGATGATATTGATGCTAAAGAATGGTGGCTCCTTTTGGAGAATCATTTTATAAAAAAAATTGGGCAATGATGATTACTTCCTTTTTTGTTTGGGCCTGCACTACATTGGTTTGATCAGTTGAGCTGTACAGAAAGGTTTTCTTCATGGAAAGAAATGGAACAGATCTTTTTAGATTGATGGGCTATAAAACAAGAAGCAAAAAAAGAAGATGTAGAAGAAGAAGAAGTAGAAAAGGAAGAAGAAGAAATAGAAGAATCAATAGAAGAAGTAGCTAAAGAAGAAGAAGAAGAAGAAGAAGAAGAAGATGATGATGATGATGATGATGATGATGATGATGATGATGATGATGATGATGATGATGATAATGATGATGATGATGATGATGATGATGATGATGATGATGATGATGATGATGATGATGATGATGATGATGATGATAAGGGTTCAAATAATTTGGCTCCAAAGAAATGAGTCAATTTTTCAATTTCATGGATGCATTCAAAAGAAGAAGGTGGTTGTGTCCATAAACCCTACCAGCAAGTATAATTTTATTAACATGAATGTGGCCAAGTTCAAGCAAATAATATCAAGGAGGTTCAAGTAGATGGTAATAATATTTCATTGTTTAAATATTTGAAGCTCATTATGGAAAAATATGTTTTACATTCAGATTTTTATGCTTTGGATATGGATGATGTGGATATAGTTCTTGGATATCCTTGGTTAGAGACTTTGGGAATAATGAATATTAATGTTCAGAAAAATTTCATGAAGCTTAGGTACAGGAAAAAGAATATCACTTTAAAAGATATCATAGTGAAAAAGGCACCAATAATAATCCAGGTAGATCATGAGGATGAGATGGAAACAGGTGATGAAGAACATGATAAAGATTTAGATGATATACATAAAGACACACTATAAATGAACACTTCATCTACTTAAGAGATAAAGAAGGAAAAGGTGGAAGAGGTAGAAGAAAAGGTGGATAAGGTCAAAATAGTGGAAAATTTTGAGATATATAGACACCCACATCATCATGAGAGGAAACAATCATGGAACTAGGTGAGAAAGTGTCATAAAAATAATCATTTTGTATATACAGGAAATAAAATTTCCAATCATTATGGATATGCATGGAATCCAAAGAAAAAATACTATAGAACATGGAATGAATGGGCAAATCACTATGACTATGCATGGAAGAATAACTACTATGGTCATGGTTGGAATCAGATAAGCACAACAAAATGTGGTATATGGAATAAAAAGAGGAATAATTATGCTTGGACACCAAAGAAGTATAATTATGATCATGAAAAAAATCAGAGGAGCACAAGGGAATTTGGAAACAATCTTGGAGAGCTATCACCTACCAAGATCACATTTGGATGGTTAGATGATCGAGATTGGAGACAAGTGTGCAATGATTTTAAGCACACTCATTATTTGGTTTCTTCCTATGTTTTGGGGATGAAACATGCTAAGGAGGGAAGTAATATTATGTACCTAGGGATATGATATATTATTGTAAATGGGTTAATGGAGATGTTGACATGTGGCACACATCCCCTTAGTTAGTTATATGGGTACAATATATTAAGATAATAGTGTAACATGTGGAAGTAATACATTTGGTAATGATCAGCCTACATTGGGATTAGGAGGTTACCCATCCATGGGTTAGATAGATGTATATATTTAGGATATGATTATCATAGTAAATATATCAAGTAAGCATTGAGTCTTCTATTATAAGAGGATATTGGAGGTTGTCCCCTCGAAGAGACATTGTTGAGTTATTCCTTCCTTAAGGAGTATTATATAGTGTTTCCCTACCTTAAGGGTATTTATGCATATATTGAATATCGATATCTTATCATTGAGTGTGTGCAGTGACATCTACCTTTTTGATTATTTAATTCTACCCATTTAGGGGACATCTTACTTCTACATTTGAGACATCGATACATATACCCATTAGGGGCATCTTCTGTTAAGCATATGATATATTGAGAGAAGGAGGGTGAATAAGTATATCATATATATTTTAAATATTTTAATTAATCAAATTACTTTTCCTTAACCACTTAATCATACATTGAAGATATGTAGTAAAACTAAAACAATAGCATGCATCACATGAGAGAGAGAGAGAGAGAGAGAGAGAGAGAGAGAGAGAGAGAGAGAGAGAGAGAGAGAGAGAGAGAGAGAGAGAGAGAGAGAGAGAGAGAGAGAGAGAGAGAGAGAGAGAGAGAGAGAGAGAAATTTTTTATGTGGAAACCTAATGTGAGAAAAACCACAAAGAAATATCTCAAGTATGTAAATGAGCACCAACTCAAGTTTACAAAGTTCACAATAACCAACTTGTAGGAACACCAACCCTTTTGTTGAGTGCCAACACAACAATGATTTTTAAGCACCCATGCATAGGAACTCTAAGCCCTCTTGTGTAGAAAACACAACTATCTCTCAATGTTTCTTTCTCAACAAATGATAGAACACTAATATATCTCTTTATTTTCTCTCCTATTCTCTTCTAAGCTATATAAAACAATTACAAACCATGTACTTTCATTTTAAAAATGGTTTCCCAAGTCTCCTTTTATAGCTTTCCAAATGACCTTGGGCATTCACCCTTTGAGACCTTTTAATTCACATGAAAAATGGCACTAAACTTGCATGACCTTTTGAATTATTTCTTTTGAAAAGTCACATGGTGACCCTTCATGGGGAAAAGTATCCTTTCCCTCTTTTGTCTTTAGTGGTGACTCTCTGAATTCCTCATGATGACCCTTCATGGGGAAAAGTGCATTTTCTCCTCTTTTGTTTTTATCTAGTCACTCTTTGAATTCCTCAGGGGCCCTCTTTTGTATTTATGTAACCAAGAATATATCCATTAATATTTAAATAATATTAACACACTTTAGCCAAGATATGAACATTAAAAACACCTTTATACAATAAATGTTATGGTGTCTTTGTCACCAATACTGCTAGACCTTTGACATCAATGACAATATTTCCAACAATCTCTCCCTTTATAATTGATGAAAACCTTAAGATTGAAACTTGTAATACACATGCCAACCTAAAACTTAGACCTACACATACTACCAACTGAAAACATACAATAAATCCCCCTTATTATATCATCCTATTTTTTGAACCTATTGTTGTACCTATTCCTATACTTCTCCCCCTTTGACATCAATGGAAAAGGGTTTGTCTTGGAGCTAACACATAGCTCCCCCTTAACTAATGTTGATCTTTAATGCTAGGAAGTAAAAGAAATTAATCCTAACTTCTCTTGTAGATACTTGAATGTGTCCTTTGGTAGTGCCTTTATGAAGATATTTATAATCTATTCTATGGTACTAATATATTCCAACCTAACCTAATGATCTTCAACCTAATCTCTCATGAAGTGATATCTGATAGGAATATGTTTTGTCCTTGAATAAATCACTGTATTCTTAGAAATAATAATAACACTTGTGTTGTCACAATAAATAGAGATAGGTTATAAATATTTTACCTTGATGTCTTCTAAAGTTTACTTCATCCAAAGCATTTGAGTATAGCACAACATTGCTGTAATATATTTATCTTCATATATAGAAAGTGATACTAAGTTATGATTCTTACATATCCAAGATACTAAGCTATCATTGAGGAAGAAATATCCTACACTTATACTCTTCATGCTGTCTAAGCAACCTACCCAATCTGAATCTATATAAACAACCAAAGCGAAATGTCTCCATATGGGATACCACAATCCATAGTCTAATGTCCCATTAACATATCTAAATATTATATTTAGCAATTAAAGATGACTCTCCTTTAGGGATACCTGATATATCACAACCATGCATACTATATACATGATGCTTGGCCTTGATGTTGTCAGATATAAAAGACTAACAATCATAGATCTATACAAATACTGATCTACATTAGGTGAATCTTCATCCTTAATCACCTAGTTACTTGTACCCATTGGTGTGCCAATTGGTGCACAATCCTCAAAAATAAACATTTTCAACATTTTATTGGCATATTTGCTTTAAGATATGAAAATAAATTTATTTGAATAAGATATTTGAAATCCTAATAAAAATGATAATTTTCCAAGCATAGACATCTCAAATTCTTTTTGCATATTATAAAAAAAACTTTTTTCATCTTTTTACTATTACCTCCAAATATTATGTCATCAACATATACCAAAACAATTAACTGGTGCTCACCTTCTATTTTGATTTAGAGACTACTATCAATAAAACCTCTCTTGAATACTTGATATTGTCAGTACCTATCAAGACTTTCATACCAAGCTTTGGGAGCTTATTTCAATCTATATAGTGCTTTATTCAATCTACACACATATCTAATGTCATTTGAGAGAATAAATCCCTTAGGCTGCTCAATTTAGACCTCCTCTTCTAGCTTCCTATTTAGGAAATTAGACTTAACATCCATCTAAAACACTTTAAAATTATTAAACACTGTATATGCAAGAAATATCTTGATAGCCTCTAGCCTTACCACTGGTGTAAAAGTTTCTTCAAAATCTATACCCTCAATATGAGCATATCCTTTACATACTAGCCTTGCTTTATTCCTAGTAACTTCACCATCTTCATTTAACTTATTTCTATATACCCATTTTTTTTCCTATCACATTTTGATCTTTCAATCTAGGCACTAATTCTCAAGTATCATTCTTTTATATCTGATTTAATTATTCATCCATTGCTTTAACCTAATACTCATCATGTCTAGATTCTAAAAAAGTTCTATGATGAATGTTGGATAACAAAGAAAAATTAACTTTCTCATATTCACTTACCATCATTCTTCTAGTGAAAACTACTTCATTTATGTTTCCGATGATGTCACTTTCATTTTTATTTCTCTACACATATTTTTATGGGGTTTTGGTGTCCTTTCACTCCTTCTCATCTTCATCTGATTCTTCAAAATATTCTTCTTCAATGATTTCAAAAATGTCTACCAGATCACTGGCTCTTTGTGCTACATCTTCATCTATCATGACACTTGTACTTTTAACTATCTTATTAGCTATTCTATTATAACATTTGTAATAGTTACTTTTGATGTAGTATCCAAAAAATATAACTTCATCTACTTTGGATTAAAACTTACCCAAATTTTCATCAATTCTCTTTAAAAAGCATTTGCTACCAAAAAATCTAAGATAATCAATAGTAATTGGTCTTCCTTTCCATAACTCATAGAGAGTCTTGTCAATATTGACTCTCAACAACACTCTATTCTAGATATGCACTACTATGCCTACTACCTCTCTCCAATATTTGTATGATATCTTGGATTCATTTAGCATTATCCTTACCGTCTCTTGAACTATTATATTTTTCCACTCAACTACTCTATTTTTCTATGGATTTTTAGTTGTTGAATAATGCCTCTTTATCCCATGGTATTCATGATACTCAATAAACTTACCTAACATGAATTCTCCTCCTTGATATGATCTTAGGCACTTAAACTTCAAACTAGTTTCATTCTCAACTAAAGCATTAAATGCTTTGAAGTGGTTGAAATATTTTGATTTTTCATTTAAAAATATCACCCAAGTCATATGTGTAAAATAATCAATAAGCCACATGAAGTATTTCTTGCCTTGAGTACTTTTATTTTTGGTAGGTCAACATAGATTAGTGTGAAAAAGATCTAATATTTGAGTAGTCGAGTATTCCTTTGTCTTGAACTATCTTCTAGCCTACTTTCCATGTTGACATGGTTCATAAAGCATGTTGGGGGGCTTTGTAATCTTTGAAAGATCTTTAAATTATTGTTTCTTTCTGATGTTGACAATATTTTCAAAATTCATTGTCCCATTATCTTATGCCACAACCAACCTTCTTCAAATTGACTCAAAAAATATTTTTGACCTTTGATATTTGATAGCATATATAAATTATTACTTATCCTCTAAGAATCTACAATCAACACATCTAAATATTTTATTCTAATCTCTTATCCTTCTTTATAAAACTTTAATGTGGGTCCTTGATCACATATTTGACTTACACTCAATAGATTATGCTTAAGACCTTCTACATAAAATACATTCTTAGTCTTAGTTCTACCATTATCTAAACTTAATGTACCTTTTCTAGCTATCCTGATACTGGTATTATCTCTGAATTTCATAGTGCCACTATTGTTATTCTTTAGAGTTATGAAATTTATCTTGTCTCCTATCATGTGCCTCAAACATCCACTATTGATGAACCATGGTTTCTCTTCATTTCTTGCATGTAAAGCTATCTAGACTAATATAGACTCTTCAAGTTATTTCTTCTACTGTGAATCTATCTAAAATCTCTTCTTGATGAATGGATCCTTGAAGCCTTGGTCCTTCTTGACTAGCTTGAACACACTTCTATAATGCTAGGCTATGTGTCCAAAATTGTTACACTTGTAACATACTATGGCTTTTTCATTAAAGTGTGATAGAGGAGCAAAGAGTTGTGGCTTGTGCTTGACTCTATATGAGTTCCCTTCTCCTTATTTTTGATATTGTTAGCTCTTTTCCTATAGTCTATTTACTTATGACCATAACTACTTTAATAAAAATAATATACATTAAAATAATGATTACTAATCCTATTTTGGTTTATGTTTCTTTGACCTAGTGGTCTTTTGTAGCTTTGTTCTTTCCAACCTTCTTTGTTTGAGTTGGATTTTGCATTCTTAACTTCTTCCTTTTTCATTTTCTCTTTTGTAAGGGCTTCATCATAGCTCTTTTATTTTTATGTGTTAACCTTGTCTTGAGGTTTTGTGGAAGTAGTGGCCTTTCCTTTCTCTTTTTCAAATTTGATACCTATATTATTTGACATTAATATTTGACTTTCTAATATCTTATTCAATATGTTAGTGATATTCTCAAATTTTGAATCATTGGTTGCTTTATCATTAGCTTATTTATTTATTTTATCGATTTTTTATTTTAAAGAGGCAATTTAAACATATCTTTCACATTCTTTACTTATCTTTTGAAATTTTTCTATTAAATCTTCTTCAGTCTTTTTGGACTCTTCAATGTGTGCTTATAGATCTTGAATTATTTCCTTTGACTCCTTTTCATTTTTATTTATCTAGAGATTCAATATTTGATTCTTTTTATTAAGAGATTTTAATTTTTCTAAGGAAAAAATGAGTTCTTCCAAATTTACCTAGGCTTCATCCTCACTTTCATAATGTTCTTCTTGATCATCTATACTTTTAATTGTGAAGGCATCTTCATTTATTGTCATGAATAAAATATCTTCTTCATATGAGTCACTGATTCCACTATCTTTGGTTGAGCTAAGATCTTTAGAATATAAAATCTTCTTCTCGAATCTCTTCTTATATTTGCCTTTGAAGTTTTTCTTGTATGTAGGCTTTCCTTCTTCATTTTCACCATTATTATTATCTAGGTACTTAGCTACAAAATTTACAATCTTACCACATTTAAAACATTTAAATGACAATTTTCCTTGATATTTACCTATGCTCTTTTAGGCTTTTAGATGAATAAGGTTTCATTGTCATCTTCTTCATTGCTAGAGCTGTCACTCGAATCTTGAATCTTAGCCCTGTATTTTTTAGATGTTTTGAAATAATCTTCCCTCTTTTAGGGTTTATCTTGTTTAATCTAAATCTCATATGTTGTAATAATACCATGTAGTTCATCCATATTTAACTTGGCTAGATCTTTCATTTCTTCAATTCTAGATATGTTTGCATCATATCTCAATGGAAGAGATATCAAAACATTTTGTACCACCATTGACTCTTCTAATTTTTATCTAAGGACTTGAATTTGATTTAATATTTGATAAAATCATAAAAATTAACTTTCTATATTATATTTCTCTTCCATTTTCAAACTCTCAAACTATATCCTAAAAGTCTAGAGCTTAGCTTGCTAAAATTTTCCATCACCTTTGTAAATATTCTTGAGTTTTACCCAAGTCTCATGAGTATATTTTTAGTGTATAACTTTAACAATTTTTTATTCACATAAAATAATATTTAAATATTTAGTATTATTTTCACTTACATTTTTATACATGGGAGTAGTTACAAGTGTTTGTGGCTCTTTATATCCATTTATCATTGCTTACCAAATGATGAATATAAGGGCCATCAATTAAGTCCTCATCCTTATGCTTCAAAATAAATAATTTGTCCCATCAAACAAAGGTGGCTTATTTCTATAAAAGCCTTCATGTGATCTATCCATCGTGCTTTCTCTGATCTACCTTCAAGCTGTTAAACTCTTTTTGAAATAACCTACTCTGATACCAATTGTTAAGCATGGGATATACTAAGAGAGGGGGGGTAAATCAGTATGTCATATATCTTTTAAATATATTACTTAATCAAATTCCTTTTATTTAACCACTTAATCATACATTCAAGATATGTAATAGAAATGAAACAATAACATGCACCACATGAGAGAGAGAGAGAGAGAGAGAGAGAGAGAGAGAGAGAGCAAATTTTTACATGGAAACTCAATGTGGGAAAAACCATATTAAAATATTTCAAGTATGTAAATGAGCACCAACTCAAGTTTACAAAGTTTTAAATAACTAACTTTTAGGTGTAACAACTCCTTTGTTGAGCACCAACACAACAATGATTTATGAGCACCAACCCCTCTTGTGTAGAAAACATAACTAACTCTCAATGTTGCTTTCTTAATAAATGATAAGCACTACTATATCTTTTTATTTTATCTCCTCTTCTATTACAAGCTATATTAAAAAATTATAAACCATATACTTGCATATTAAAAATGGCTTCCCAAGCCTCCTTTTATAGCTTTCCAAATGACCTTTGGAATTTACCCTTTGAAACCTTTCAATTCACATGGATAATGGTGCGAAACTTGCATAACCATTTGAATTATTTCATTTAAAAAGTCACATGGTGACCCTTCATGGGGAAAAGCATCCTTTCCCTCTTTTGTCTTTAGTGGTGACTCTTTGAATTCCTTATGGTGACCCTTCATGGGGAAAATCACCCTTTATCTCTTTTGTCTTTATCTGGTGACTCTTTGAATTCCTCATGGGCCTTCTTTTGTCTTTATGCAACTAAGAATATATGCATTAATATTTAAATAATATAGACACACTTTAGCCAATATATGAACATTAAAAACACCTTTAGATATTTAATGATATGGGGCCTTTATCACTAATACTGCTAGACCTTTGACATCAATGACAACATTTCCAACATCTTCTACATGACTACACCATCCAAGTTGACATTCATACACTACACACTCTATTTATCATGTTGATGTACATTATTTAGTAGCTTACATAGATTACTCTATCAACATCACACTAATATATAACACTTGTGTATGTTTTTTAGCATATACCTAGTCTTGTATTACCATGTATCCAATACTTTTATAGTCTTGATTTCATTAGTTAGATGCGATTGTATTTCTAGTCTTTACATGTGTTACTTTCTTGATTTGCATAGCTAGATTGATTACTTTCCTCAGTTCTTATTTTTTATCCTATATATGCCTTAGGACATTTAGAAATGTCCTTTACCTCTATTCATGCGTGTGACTTAGGATATTTACCAATGTCCTTTTATGTAAGCTTTTATGTGATTGTGCATTTCACTCCAAACTTGCTTGTTTTCAAATATATGTGTATGTGACAAATGAACATGCCTTATATGCTTGCTTTCTAGTTTGAGTGACATGTGCCCATGTCCCTTATTTTCTTGTCCCCTTATCCACTCTTGTATGCTTCTTATCTTTTATGCTTATTGTTTGTTTGATTCTCATTGTTTGCAATGACATGATCAACATCATGCATTATCTTATTTTTATAGATGCCATGATGGACATCATGCTCCATCCCTCCTTAAAAACTAAAAACTAACATTTCTAGTTTTAATTCAGTACATTTCACATATTGTTACATTGTTATATATATCTAGGCATACCCCTATCAATCTAACAATCTCCTTTACAAACTATGATATATCTTGAGATATCTTACCAATTATCATTGTTATATCATGTATTGCATATGATAACACACCTTTAGGGATCTTTATTCTAAGGGAAATCTTTATATGGTCTTCATTCTTACCCTTAAAAGAGGGGGCAAAAGATAGGGCTTTTGTCATAGAGATCAAAACTCCTACTAGTCAAAACATCATTTTTTAAGACACTTAGAATAATAATCAAAGGTCAAATCAAGTAGGACATACTAGAAAAATAGTGATGATTCCATAACAATTTTCAATTTTAGTAAAAGATAATAGTGCTAGACATGGACAATAATGTTGGACACCAGTGTGTCTTATTTTTGGTGCTCATGTCCAAACAAAAAAAAAGATAGATTTTCTAGAAGTAGGTAGAAAATTAGGTTCAGTTACAATTTCTCACATTCAAACTAGTTCATAATTAATAGTTTTTAGAACACTTTTACTCAGAGAATCTAGATATAGGGGGCATCATGCATGATATTATGGATCTCACTTCTAGTTTTAGATATGATAGTTGGTATAACTTCTTGATCAGAATCCATATTCCAAACACTAGTGATTGGGGGAAATGTACATGAAATATTTGTTTTCTTTTTATTTTTGAGTTCAACATATTACCTAGGTATTCTTATTAGTTGTGTGCCTTACTCCATCTACAAGTGGTTGGTATAAGTTTGGAGTGGCTTTCATACAAGCCTAACTTCCACTTTTTGGAGTGGATTTCATATAAACCTAGTACACCAATTTTGAAGTGGCTTTCATACAAGTCTAATATTCATCTTTTAGAGCAGCTAAGAGTGGCTAGTTTTTAGTATACATTCAGATAACCCCACCAACATTGTTAGATTATAAAGCATTCATGGGATTCAAGATCCATCTCATTTGACACATATTTTATTTCGATATTAGTTTATAGTTTCACTTCATGGGGTAATGATGGATCCAAAGGAGTAGATAGCCTTTGTGTTCTTGAGCCACCTACTCATAGGAATTAAATAGAATCTAAAAATAAATTAACACATGCATGACCACCTAACTTCACTCAGTGGGTGAAGATGGAGCCAAAGGTCCAAACTTTTCATTCTTGAGCCACTCTCAAAGAATTGAGAACTTAGCTCCATTCACAATATTAATCTTGGTACAACACATACCCAATATTACTCAGCACAATCCATCATCACTCTATATCACAATAGGTTTTATATTGGTTTGCATACCTAGTGAGGTGTATTCAATCCCTTTTCTTCCTCTCACTCTTATCTAACTTTATACATTATTATTTTAGATATAGTGTATCTAGTAATAACTGATATACTCTTTGTTTTATCTTACAAGTTCACACTTCATAGTGTGCTCTCTCTATGCATACCCAACATCACACAACTTCATAAGATTCACCCTTATAGGTAAGTTTAGGTACTCTTTCTATTTTTCCTTTATCATAGTATTTCACTTTAATACATCACTAGAATAAATGAGGGTTAAATATAGTCATAAAAAATACAAAAATTGGTAACTTGAGTATGACTAATGACATCCATCCCATAGGTCCCTCTTGAATGCTTTCATGAGCATTTTAGGCACATTTTCATTGATTCCCATTCATCTGTAGGATTTCAATACACCATTCTAGCTTAGTTGAGATCCATTTTCCATGTGTATTTCATCCTCTAGGTCCCATACCCTTTGGAAAATAGTGCCCAACTTGGACTATAACACTAGACCATAAGCTATCCCCTTTTTAGCACTCTTGTCCAATCACATTTTGAGCCAAAATTACCATTTCCCCCAATTCCTCTTATTTATCATGTTTTCCTAGTGTGATTGAATTTAACCCATGACCAATATATCCCTATAAAATCCCATTCAAATTTCATTTAGAAGGGGTTGGAAAATATCACAAAGTAAGCAAGAATACTCAAGCATATTTCCCTATTCTCTACATAAAACCATCCAATATTATTTTTAGCTTACTCAAATCCTTACACCAATCCCTAGTCATCTCAAATACACCTAGTTTATCATTTTGTATCTTCATACACACTATTTCGTAAAAAACATTAAGTGTGAAAACTGCATATGGCTTGATCTCTCTTTAGAGTATTAGTATGTAGGTAATGTGCCCACACAAAGGGTGTGGAAAATTTTTCAATGAATATTACACACACTAACCCCCCATATTTCATAAAATTGGTCAAAAAACAATTGATTCTATGGTTTGAAGACAAAATCATCTCTACAAGGAGCTCTACAGATTTCCAGTTGTCAAAACTTCGTAGGTAGGGTCACACAGACCTAGCAAACAAAACCTAGAAAGATTAGATCTTTAAGATAATAGTGGTAGAGGTGGAATATAACACTAGACACTAGGGTGTCCTATTTTTGGTGCTCCTTTCCTTTCACTGAATGAAGGCTAGATCTTGATTTGTGATAGTGTCTCAGTCCTACACAATGAATTCTAGCCTTTATCTTAGTTGTATGAGTCAATTTTTAGCTAAGTATTATTTCTTACCATTATTAATATTTAAAAAAAAATTAAATTGAAATCAAATTATAAAAAATTAGTATCTTAATTATTTCATATTTATACTCTGATTTTACTAATCAGACCCTTTTATTTCTATCTAATTTTTGTTTTTTCTTAAGTGTGAAAAGAAGAAACTAGTGGAGAAGGGTGTGTAGAAGAATATTTGTTTAATACATGAATATTTAATCTATAATTTGTGATAACTCATATTTTTTTAGGTAACAATTTCTTTAAATTATAAATCAGTACCACAAAACTTATTGGTTAGACAAGTAGTTAGATGGACTGCCTAGCGTGAGCTAGATCTTAGAAGTAAAAGCTTTCTAGGAGGCTGTCAATCCACCTTATTTAAACACTTAAGTTGGTAAATAAAAATGGAAATATTTGCATAAAATGATATAAAACTTATAATAAAAACAAAATATAAAATCAAATTAATTAAGAAAACTTAATGCTTTTCTTAGATGGCTAAAATAAAGAAACTAGTTTAAATAATGTTAATGCTGAAAATTGGTTAAAACAAAGTTATGGTTTTTAGTTTGGATTGATTTGATAAAGGTTGGAATAATTATTTTTATGGGGTTTGGAAATGTTTTTAATGGTGAATGGAAATATTCTCAAAAAAAAAAGAGGGATAAATGGTTAAAAAGATGGCCATGAAGGCAAAAGGGCAAATGGTCAAAATGAGGCCAAGAAGGCAAAGGGGTAAAGGGTGATCAAGAGGGAAAAGAGATATGGGTAAGAGGATAAAATGATAGGATGGTAAGTAAGGAATAAATTGAAATAATAAGGCCAAAATGAAAGGAATAAATAAGTTAAGATATCTAAACAACAAGATTACCTCAATGATTGAAGATGTTTGTTGATGAAGATTGGCTTGTTGAAGATCCTTGATGATTTTGGTAGAGTTTCATTATTTTATTCTCTTTTATTCCAAGATTTGGATGACTTCCAAAATGATAACCTCCTTCAAAAACTTGAAACAATATATTAATAAAAAAATACTAACTTCCCCCTTAACCTTGGGTGAAGGAAATGGGGGTATTTATAGCATTTATTGTGAAGAATCATGCCAAAAGAGGAATAGTAGAAGTATGGTGTCATTTTCCATGTGGTGAATGAATGATTCAAATATGATTTTGGTAGGGATTCTAATTTTGGTTGGTGATTCTCCTACCTTGCACATGAATCCAATTTTGAATGGGAATCATGTAGATGGGTTTAAATGAGACCAAAGCCTTTTCACCACCCTTACTTGTCTTCATTCAAGAACTTAAAGAGATTGAAAACAAAATATGGTGCCATTTTCCATGTTGTGCATGAATTAGTAAAAAATTAGGTTGGTGAGGATTCCAATTTGGGTTGGTGAGTCTCCCACTTGGGATAAAAAGTCAAAAGTGGGTGCCATTTATCTTTCCCAAATCACCAAAGAGGCAGGTATCTCATTTTGAAGGCAACTTTCATGTGTAAAGGAAAAATACATGTTTAATGATTGAAAATTAAGGATAAACTCATCATATTTCAAGGGGGGCCATTATGATACTTAAGTGAGGTAATTAAGCACCTTGAAAAAGGGTCCTAGGTGTTAGGTGTGGAGCATGATTGTCTTCTAGGATTAAAGGTTAAAAATTAGATGTTATTTTAGCTAAAGTTTGGATCCCATTATTTGTATCTATGATGGCATGGGGGTGTTGTAAGGCGGGATGAAAGTGAAAATTCTATAAAAATTTCCTTGTAAAATTGTAATTTCATAGTCAATCTGGGCCATTAAATAAAGGTTTCCAAATCTGATGGTAGAGGTTATGTTTAGGTTTTTTTGCCTTAAATGTATTATTACATGGCTAAAATGAAATATGAAACATAAGGTTGTACAAAGAGATGAGGAAAAGAAGGTAGATAGGTGTAACAAGTTTTGTTACAAGATTTATTTATCCCTTGTACTGCTAGAAATAATATACTAGACAAGTTTGGTAGATGTAACCCATCTTCGGTGAACCATGTTAAATCTAGTGTCTTATATTTTTTTGCATGTTTATGATTATTTTATGTATGATTTATTTATTCATTTCATATTTTCTCTTGTATATGATTTGGAGATAAATCTATGTTTTATTTTATCTTAACACTAGGTGGGGTATGATGTCCCATATCAAGCCACCTCATTTCTAAGCCATGTCACTTGCCATATCACCTTCCATGTCACTTGCCATGTCACTTACCATGTCACTTTTCATGTCACTTTCCATGGCACATGCCATGTCATCATGAATAGTGATAGTGGGTCCCATAGTGAATAGTGAATAGTAATTTCAAATAGTGATTTTGAATAGTATTATGTGAGTAGGAGAATAGTGATTTAGTTAGGTTAAGAGGGGTTGGTTAAGGAGGTTTATGGAGTCTTTAGGGGGTTTTGAGGTATTTAGTCATCAAAAAATATAAGTGTGTAGTTTTTTATTATCTACATTTTGCCCTTTTTTGTAATGCAGCTTTGAATTAACAAGTTGTAATATAAAAACAAATCCCTTAGTCGAAGGTTAAGATGCCTTGATTATGGGAAGAGGTGTTCCCCCTCAAACCAAGAATTGATGAGGAAAGGCCAAATCAGGTGTAGGTTTGATAAGTAGTTGGTGTTGAGGTACTAGGTGGTGGCACAAGATAGTTGGGCACATGAAATGCCTTTGGGTGAAAGGTAACTAGGCATGATAGTCAAGATTTCATAAAGACTTAAGCTACCAATGTTGGTAAAAATAAGGTTGATCCTAGAAGGACATGTGATAGGGATAACTAGTCCACAACATTAGTTATAGCTGATCAGGTTAGGCCTATCAAACCATCTAGGTCAAGTCAGTGTTGGTCATAAGTATCTAGGTTAGGAAGTGCTCTTGAAAAATAACATAGTTGGTTAGGTCATGCACAAGGCAGTGAAAAAGTTTAACATGACAAGGTTGGTCTGTATAATCAAAAGAACCAAGGTGAGGTAATCATAAACTATGCAATATGATTAGAGTCAAAAGAAACCAATGTCAATTTAGATGTGGTGAAAACATGGGTGGATGGGGTATGGGTTGGAATGGGATGGCTGAGCTGACTCTAGATACACTTGGTAAGTGGACACTACCTACATAGTTCCATAGATAGGAATTTAAAAATAATGTAAAGCCAAATATAGTTCTTTTTAGGTGGGGAGTGCTGGTTAATTTGGTTTCCCTAATTTGATATAATGCAATTAGGTTGAATTGAAGGATGTTGGAGAAAGTGAAGCACCAAAGGGCAGAAAAGATGGTTATCTAATATTTTTTTATGGGTGTGGTAGAAATGATGGATGAGATTACCTAAGATGTAATTAGATGATTATGTCAATAATGCAAAGGGAATCTGTAGCCATGGATAAGTAGGTTCAAGTATGAAATTTCTACCACAATATTAAAGAAAAGAAAAGGGAGAAATATGCTTTACGAGGATTTAGAAAATATGGAACTACTCAAATTACCATGGTGACCTAATGGGCTCTTTCATCACCATCAAAATAAGTTGACATTGTGCACACTCCACAAAAATGATGTTAACAGGATATGGAAGGGTATTATGCAATGATTCAGGGAAGCAAAGTAGTAGAGTTAGTAAATGAGAAGTGGTAAAGATTCAAACCCTTGCCTTGAGCTAGTGGAGTCCCAAAAAAAGTAAGCATTGAGTTTTGAGGGAGTTTTGAGAAAGAATTTGAGGGGTTTTGGAATATGGAGTGAAGCAAATAATACTATTATTAATTAAATGAGGGATTAGGTTGAAATAAAAAGTAAAATAAATGGTATAAATAGAAAATTGAGAGGGAAAATATAAGGATGGATGAAGATAGATAGATTAGGGAGCTGAAAAGGAAGGTGGGAAAAATAGGTTAAGGAGAAAATGGTGTGGTGGAAGAGGCAACATCTATTAGATCTTACTAGATGGACTGTGATAAAGGAGTAGGGTAGTTACGGTGCATAAGAGGATGTAGGCCAGGTGTAGAGAATCAAGGGAAATTATGGGTGGGGAGGTAGGTCGCATGAGAGTGTATGGACATCATCTACATGTGGGTACCCTAAATTACCTGATTGAAGGTGGTTTTACTTTTTATTCTAACATCACCAAAGGTCAAATTAAAATGGGTTTGAAATAGGCAAGACTAGAGGGGGTGGGGAAGGAATCTTCATCTTGATGTCTTAGCAATGCTTAGGCTTGCTTGTTAGTTGTATAGGCCTATGGGCTTGGCCAATTGGGTTATAGAGTTGTAAGATTAATATATATCCTAAAGTTGAATGGAAGACCTACAAGGCCATAAAATGTTGTGTTGTGATCATATAAGATAAAAATGGGTAGAAGGTTTAAGAGGGAAGAAGGTGATAGGTAGGGTGAAGGGAGTAGATGAAAAGGGATAAAAAAGAGGATTTGAGCTCAACATGAAAAGGATTTAAAGGAAGAAAGGGATGCACCTAAAGTAATGAACCTGACCCAATTTCATGCATTAATGCAAGGGCATGGAGGACATGAGAAAGATTACAAGGAGATGTATGTAAAAGTGGTACAATTAGTGACCACACTCTAAGGAGATGGAGGTTGAATTGGAGAAAAAAGGTAGATCCAACAAGGGATGAGGTAAAGGTGGACTAGGATATGGATGAAGAGATAGGTTGAAGAAACAATGAGGTCATAAATAAAGACATAGGATGGAAGGAGATAGGCATGGACATATAGGAGGGGGGAAAAAAAAGGTTGAGAAGAACATAGAATGTCATCAAGGGAGACAAAAAAATGAAATGAAATAGAGAAAAGAGAATAAAAATAAAGGTGAAATATGGGGGTTTGGGGAATGCATAGAATAATGATAGAGTGGATAATTTAAATGGATGGGGAAAGAAGTGTAGAAATAATGAAGGGTAAGGAGAAGATGAGAGATATGGGAGGCCATGAAAGTTTTGAAAACAAGTCTAAAAAAGACCAAGGAGAAAAACATTTGGTGATGAAAATGAAAAATAAGGAAATAGATAGAAGAAAAGGAAATAGGGCATAAAATGAGTGAAATGAGGACATAAAAAGGATGATAGGAGAGTGAAGAAGTAGGTGAATACATGACCAAAGAATCATGGATAATAATAGGTAAGGAGAGAAATAACAAATCAAAGTAGATGGTGGTTTTGGAGATGAGAATGAGATGGAAAATGGGAAAGGGGTAAAGAATAATGAGGGGAAGCAATGGGTGGATAAGAAAATGAAGAGATAAGGTAGGCATCAATAAAATCATTAGAAGAGATTGACAAGATGAATGGGTGATTAGAAGAGATTAACAAGCTAAAAAGTTGATGAGGTGGTGAAGAAATAAGGGAACACAATGGAAGGGTAGGAGATCAAGATAAGAGATGATAAGAACAAAAAGGAAGAATTGAATTATGGATATAAAGCATGGATACTCACATAGATTGAAAATATAAGTGAGTACTAAGAGGAATGTAAAAGGGCAAAGGCAAGAATTGATAAGAAGAAATGGGGAAATTATGGAAGGCTTCTCAAAGGATAAAGACCCAATTAGAAGCTAGTTATGGAGGAAGAAAAAATAAGATAAAAGGGATGAAAGGATGAAAATTAAAAAAAAAAAGAATAATGGAAAATGGGAAAGGTGGGAAGAGTGGTAAAATGACATAGAATGGTGGTACACATAAAGAAAAAGTACAAAAATAGAAGAAACAAAAATATTACAAGATGCACAATATGATGTGGAATTGGTGTAGAAAAGAGAATGATAAAGAGGGTATGACAAGTTTCCAAGGGCAAGGGGAAAGAATGAGGACAATATAAGATAACAAAGGGGATAAAGGGCATGGTTGGTAAGAAGCTGATAGAGGGACAAACAACATAAAAAGTGGATGGAGGAGTGAGCTGCGAATCATACAAAAGGAAAGGTGATGGAGAGGTCAATGAAGTAGAGTAGCTAATGGATTTATGGGAGATAAGTGAGTCCAATAAGGAAATATATCAATCCTTGTGTTAAAATAGATTGGAAAGTTATAAAATTAATTAAAAGAGATTGACAAGATGAAGGGAGGGAGGTGGTGAGGAGATAGGTAGAGGGGTGGAGGAAAAGATATTAGGTGAGTAGGGAAAACAAATTAAAGGATGTGGCTGAGCTGACCTTAGTAAATGAGCATTGTCTACAGAGTCCAAAAAGACCTCAAAATAATGTAGTTCTCCTAGTAATGGGGGAAAAATGAAGAGGAATCATTAGATGATGTTAGAATACAAGATTCTATGAAGAATGCAAAGCTTCCCTGACATAAGATGCCATAATTAAGAGGGCCTAGGCCTTATTATCAATAGAAGTTAGCGAGAAGGAAAAGTGGAGGGTGATTAGTTGTTAGTGGCCGAACTACCCTTAGAGCTCAAGCAACACCTACATAGTTTATGGACATCATGCCAATGTAGTTTAACAAGGATTGGGTAAGTGGTGTTCAAATTAGTTGCCCCAATTTAATGGACCACATGGGTTGTTTTGGGTTGTTGGAGAAGGTTTTTAAAAAAGTAGTTTTGCATGTTGGTGAAGGTGTCATTGAAATTGCATGGTGTAGATTGGTGAATAGTTACCATAATGATCCCACATTTAGTAGGATGAGAGACACGGATGGGTAAGGTAGGATAAATAAGAATGGAACATAATGCTAAGAACAAAAAATGACCTTCAATAGATCTAGTCCAAAGAAAAGGTGCCTTTGTGAGGAGGTTGCACCTTATAAAATTTTGTGAGGGTAGAATACTATAGGTAACATCTACCACTATGAGCCAAGTTTTAGGAAATGGGTTTCTATCCAAATATACATAGTCACTTTGACCCAAGTTCATCACTGCTATGAGTAGAGTTTTAAGGGTAGTAGAGAAGTTACTACCTACAAAGAATTTCTTTGATGGCCAAGTAGATTCTAAAAGTAAAGAAGTTATCAACATGGTGACCAATAAAGGATGGACATTGCTTGAACCAAGAGCTGCATGGGTAGGCTACACAAGTCGTGGCCATGTCTGCATCCTCTATCATAGTTCCTTGGAACTGATGACCTAGGGTGTTACTTAGAAGAGGTCTTGGTAGTAGGGAGGTACATGAACCCAGATATTAGTTATATAGTTAGAGAAGGTGACCGCTTCCCTACCATAGATCAGCTCTTAGTTGGCACAAAAGAAAAAAACTACCATGTTCAGGTAGGCACTATCGGTGATTGGGGTCTAATGTTTAGAGATTGTGGCAATGGGCTAGTAGTAATAGGAGGGTAGAGGGGATAAGAAGGTAAATTTATTATTATGAATCCATGGTAGCCTACTTTGATGGAAGAATTTCTACAATGGTAACCATTTGGGAGTTATCACCACTAGCAATAGTCTCAGTTATGAAGGCATGATCATTACAACTACCCATGTTTAGAATCCAATTTACATCAACTAGGATAAAGGTGATAATGACACAAATGACCACTAGGCCTATAAATATTTCAAGATGACAAAGCAAGGAAAGACATTAGATGTGGATCCGATGATAAGGGCAATAAAAATATATCATGATGATGCATAATGGCTTTATCTAGATGACCAACCAGATTGAGGGTGATGTTTCCATATGAAAAGGTAAGTAGATATGATTGTTTCAAGTTGGAAGACTATTTAAGGGAATCAATGACATCAAATGACCTCATTCAGTGGAATGGGGAATCATGTTGGTGAGGAAGAATGGTCTAGTATTCTATTTAAAGAATCATGATAAGGATGAATGTCTATCATTGAGTTATTTGGTTTTGAAAGTCATAGAGAATGAAAATAACTACACAAGGTTGAAGATGGAAAATAATGGGAAAAATGGTGGAAATAATCAACAACCCTCACAACCCAAAATATTCAATATGGTGAATGTACAGATCTATGGATACTTCAACATGTAATGGTGATAATGGAAGTACTATTAGATCAAAAATAAGAGGAAAGGCACCCACTACTCGAGATTCATCCTAAAATCTTACCACTGTAATAAAAAATAAGGTGAGAATTACAATACATAAGATATAGGGCTAGAGAACATGATCATCAGCCTGTTTATGGAAAGAATCCTCACTATTCAAGGGGATGTGCACTGAGGAAATAACTAATGGTACCTATGTGAGAAGGACAACTAGAGTAGAGGGATGCAATGGTTGTGATAGGTGAGAAGGTTAAAATACCTAGAGTGGAATATGATTCTCATACTATGGAGATGAATTTGGGAGAGGAGAAAAAAGTATACCCTTTAGTGATTGTTGAGATAGGGAATGTTATGGATGTTAGTTCAAGAAGTAATCAAGTAGAAGAATAACTAAACACAAATCCAGATTCACCAAATATTTGGTTTAATTCTTAGGTAGGAAAATAATGTATGCATGTGCCTTAGGTGAAGTATGGATAGTTTGATAACTTTGTATGTGTCATGCGACTCCTTTCACCCTAAATAAAATATTACACAATTTGTAGTAAACATGTATAAAATGCATTAGATGTCACTTATGAATGTTATGGTTATGGTTATGAGTGATATGGTTATGGTTTTATTCTCACATAATATAAAAAGAATGATTATTGTTGTTAAATGGTAAAAGTCATGATGGAAACATCAACCAAGCATAGTAAGATAAGAATAGCTCACAATTCTTTATTTTTGACAAGGATCAAAAATAGACCCAAAGTGGGATTGGTTTAATGAATATCATCCATTCAAATTATAGGCATGAATTCTCTTTAGTTAATAATTTTTTTTAATCATAGGGTGTCAAGTAAGATCTAAATCCCTTGATTTACAAATAGTCTAAAGGGAAGATGGGTGATAGGTGGTGTGAAGGGTAATAGGTGAAATGCATGATAACCTCATGTGAATTAGTTTAACCCTTATATAGGTGACCTAATAATAGTAACAAACAATTCCATGTCATATACTAGATGTAGACTGATCAACGTGAAAAGTCTACATGTGAAAACCGATTATGGCTTCTAACTTATTATGCTGCTTTAGAGCTGTTTGTGGCTTTAGAATGTGTTTTGATAGTCGGTCTTTTGATTTATTGTTGTATATGGGAATATAATCGATGCAATATGCTTCCAAGAAATTGATCTTCTTTTAACAAAGTTAACTTAGCCATCCTTCAAGGGAGTGCTCTAAGCTTGTTGTCTTTATTTAATATTCTTGATAGTTGTCCTTTAAATGAGCAATCTACCTTACATTTGGAAATTTTTATTTTGTTTTTGGGCAGCAATCCTTTGAGGGAATAGTTTTCAATGCTTAAAATATTAAAATAAGTAGTATTTTGGTATCCAAATTGTGTTTGGATGCAATGTGGTTAGACATGGACAAGCCTAATTTGGTTAAGAGGTTTACCTTTATGAGGGCAAAATTTTAACATAAGAAGGTTAATTATATGAAAAGGTATGGTTTTTGATAGATAACGACCATGGAATTCCATCTTGTTAGAGAGAAAAAGTATCAATGAGAACCATCCTATGGGTAGATGTGTGTTGCCTATATTTAGGATTAGGCTATGATTATGATGGTTAATGACATAGTTCTATGTTTTAATCACTTGTCCTCAAAAGGAGAGGAGAAAGATGAGTGAAGGTTAAATTATCGTAATCAAGGGATGAGCTTAAGTTAGATAAAATGAGTGAGATTGATCATTCTTTAATATAAAAATAGACATAGATGTGAAGCATTAAAGGGCTCAGGTTCTATTTTTCCTTCAAGAGAGGACAAATGATAAGATCTTGATCCATACTTATGGATAATTATGTAGGGTCCAAGCCAATTGAAAGAAAACTTGCCTCATTTACTCTTCTCCATGTTGGTCACATGTTGGTTTTATTTTAGGATGAGGTCTTCAATATTGAATTTCTATTGTTAGAGGTGTTTGTTATAAGCACATTTGTTATGATCTTAATAGATACATAGGTGGGTGAGGGCTTCTAAATGATGCTCATAAAGTAACTCAAGTTGAGCTAAATGGTGTTGATGAAAATCTTCCTTAGAAATGAGTTCTTGTAAAGAGATGCAAAGAGAGGAGATTTGGACTTCTAGAGGCAAGATTACTTCTATTCTGAAGACTAGAGAGAAAGGGATAGCACCCAAAGAGGTTCAAATGATAGTGAGATAGGTCCATAAAGTGAATGAGATGTTCAAGTGCCAATCCTGACTTGAAGCACTGATGACTTTAGTGAGCATTTTGATAAATATTTTGTTATAGGTTTTTACTTATCTATTTTCTTATGGATGGTAAGGTGAGGAAAATCTTAACTTGATGCCAAATGTATCATATATCCCTTGGGATTAATTTTTTTTAAATATTTACCATTATCGATGATGATCTTATGAGGAATACCAAAGTGGTAGATGATATGATGGTTGATATAGTCGACAATCTTTTATACTTTGGTCAAGATAAGAGAGGTAAATTTCACCCACTTGGTGAAGTATTCAGTGGTTGTGATGATGGAGCTATGCTATTATGAATAATGGGGGTTAATTTCCCCAATGACATTGAGCCCCCATTGAGAGAAAGGCCAGAAGTCCTTAGATACCTAGAGGTTATCAGCTGGCATGTGATGTAAATTAGTGTGATATTGACATTTTACACACTTTTTTACATAATCAAAAAAGTCTTTGTTGAGGGTGGGCCAATAGGGTCTAAGGTGAAGGATACATTTAGCAATCACTAGGCCACTAAAGTGTTCCCCATAGAGCCCATCATGTGTTTCCTTGATGGCATGGGAAGCTTCATGGTTGCGTAGGAAATAAAGAAGTAGACCATCGAAACTATGTTTGTAAAGGATTCCCCCTAGGATGGTGTAATGAGAGATACTCTGAATAAAGGATATTTGGATATTCCTAGAGAGGTTGGGAGGAATGATGCCTAGGTTAAGGTAGTTAAGAGTTTAGTCATACCAAATGTTAGGTATGGATTCCTCTACATTACAAATGGTAAGGATATTAGATTGGTTATAGGAAGGAGTGGTAAAATAATGAATGGTGACAAGGATTTTGGAATTGTAATGTTGAGAAGGGATCTAAAAATCAAGGCAATCCATCATATCTACAAATTTGTTGGCAGATTGAGGAATGGATTGGACTAGGTAATGTTTGAATGATGTTAAGAGTTTGTCAACTAAGATTTTATATTTTTTGTAAGACATCATTCTTACATTGATAGGATATATTAGCTTGGTTGACCATAATTTGGGAATCACCAAAGACATGGATTGTCTTAATTCCCAAGGTTAGAGTAGTTCAGAGACCTATCATTAGGGCTTTGTACTCATCCATATTATTGGTGCATTCAAAGTCATGTTTGAAGAAGAGAGGAAGGGGTTTGCCATCAAGGGGAATGAGAATAAATCCAACACCCCCTCTTTGTTCAAAATTTTAGCCATAAAATAACATGGTCATTTGGTAGGTTATACCATCTTCTTGAAAAAGAGTCATGATAGACTCATCTAGAAAGGCAAGCGGAGGTGGTTGGTTATTTGGTAAAAGAGCTTCAGCCAATTGGTCAATAATGAACTATCCTTTAATCAAATTTTGATGGAGGAATTCAAGGTTGAATTTATATAGGAGAATGAGCCACTTATCCATATTCTAATTTATGCATGGTTTAGAGTGCATGTACTTGTGTGGGTTAATATTAGTGATGACATAGGTTTTATGGTTAAGAAGGTAGTGGCATAATTTGGCGGCCATGAAGGTCAATGCTAAGCAGAGTTTATCAATATGTGTATATAAAGTTTCATATCCTACAAGGGTATAATTAATATAGTATATGGCTTGATCTTTGTGTTATTCATCTTGGTGATTAAACATTGCTCCCAGGGAATGGTCAGTGGCAGAGATATATAAGTAAAAGGGGTGGCCATCCTTCAGAGGGGTGAGGATAGTTGGTGACAAAAGGTACTATTTGAGTGAATCAAAGGCATTTTGACAATCACTATTCCATTTTAAAGATAAATCCTTCTTCAAAAGGTGATGGAAAGGTTGGCACTGATCTAAAAGTTGGGAAATGAAATGATGAATGGAATAAAGTTTTACTTGCAGGCTACAGAGCTGCTTAAGGTTGGTTAGAGGAGGCATGTCCAAAATTGGTTTAAATTTATCATGGTCTACTTCAATTTCATGAAGAGAGATGATAAAGATAAGAATCTTTCTTGAAAGGACCCCAAAATGTATTTCTTAGGATTAAGGTGAACATGCTAATGTATGAGGTGTTCAAATATGATCGTAGGAATAGTCAAGTGATCTTTTCAGAGTTTGGATTTCTTAAGAAGGTCATCCACATAGTCTTCGACAATCTTATGGATGATATCATGGAAGATATAAGTCATGGCATGTTGTAAGGTTACACCAATGTTCTTTTACCTAAAAGGCATGAATCTATAGCAAAAATCTCCCTAAGGGGTGGTAAAGGCAGTTTTGTGCTAATCTTTAGGAGCAATAAAGATCTAATTATAACCTAAAAAACCATCCATGAGAGATAACATCTTGTGGCAATGTTGGTCAATGCTAGGTAAAGGAAATTCATCTTTAGGGTAGGTGACGTTAAGGTCACAAAATTCCACACAAATGCAAAGACCCTTAGTGACTTTAGTGATAGGTACAATATTTGAGACCCATTGGGGGTAGTCAATGGGTTGAATGAAGTTTACAAATAGGAGATGTTGAAGCTTTTATTTGATGATAAGGGATATGTGAATATTCATGCATTGAATTTTATATTTAACAAACTTAGCATCACCATGAGTGACTATGTTATGGGTAGCAATAATGGGGTCAATCTTGAGCATATCATTGTAAGACCAAGTGAATGTTATGCTGCAGTCTTGGAGGAAAGAGGAGAAGTTCTAAAGTTCCTCATTATTTAGTGATTGGCCCAATTTGACAATGTGGGGGTTGTCTAGAGTGCCCAAGTTGATATTCATGGTGAATTCATTTGACATGGTTGATGCCTCAAGTGGAAGGGATTTATGGATAGAATAATCCCCCACACCAAGGTAGGTAAGAATAGAATCATCATCATGATGTTGGATGGTGTTGATGGTAGGAGAATTGATATCTACCATTTCAAGGTGTATGAGTGGAAGGAATTTGGTTTGGCCACTCTTTTGGTGGATGAGAGGGCCCAAACTAATGATATTGACTAGAAAAAAATGTTAGGGGGGATGATGTTAGGATCCTCCAGATGAATAAAAAGGTATTTATTAATATTTGAAGGTGATAAAGTTAGAAGTTTAAAGGGCACCAACAAAGGTGGCTAGAGGTTGAGGGTCATTAGGTTGGACATCAATGGATTTTAAGGCTTATACGAGTGCTTAGCAGTGATGGGGAGAAGTAGAGACTAACTCATATAAGCTAATTTTTGCTGGAGTTTGGTGATGTTTCTTAAGGATAACTTTTTGGGTGGATATTGAATATGGGTTAGGGTATGGAGGGTTAGGTGGGGAGGCACCTAAGATATATACCTTGGTTTGTTTGAAGATAAATATGGATGGGTATTGTTTTCTTGAGAGTTTGAGTAGTGGTAAATCCAAGGGATGGATGCCTTAGACTTATTTTTATCCTTCTTTTGGGTCTAGGATCGAGTAACCATGTGAATAGTGTGGATAAGAGGGTTTTATAGATTATGGGTTGCTTTGGTTCCTCCTCTTTACTTTTGGATGAGACTGAATATTGGACGGGTTACATTGGTGGTTGGATTGATAATGGGGATGAAGGAGGTTTATCTCATAATAGATCATCATCTTTATACAAGTTATAAATAAGGGCTTGGAGAGATTTAGAGTTTTTTGTGTCATGTCCTAGTGCCCTATGGTATGCACATATCAAGTTATCATTGAACCAAGAGGGTTTGGTACATGAAGGGTCAAAGGGTTTGATGGGTGGTAAGCTCAAGGAATAAGTTTGTTATAACCACTACAGAATGGTTAAATAAGACTCAACTAAAGGTGGTAAAGATTTAATGGTTTTTACTTTAGGTGTTGAGGTGGAAGGTTGTTTAGATGTGGGTTTGGTGATAGGTGTCTTAGGTAAGGTGTTATGATTTGATGGTTTTTTCTTAGGTAAGATGGTTGACAAGCTAGAGGTAAAGGATGGTAAGATAAGTAATGTAGGAATCATCAATGTAGTGAGGAAAGGTGTCTTAGATATCAAATATGAAGGTGTGACCAACAAAGGTGGTGGGGTTTTGGTAAAAATGATGGATTCCATGTTCAAGGTAGAGGGATGAGGACCCAAAATGGAGGGTAAAGTTGAGGGAGGTAAAATTTGTGTTTTTTGACCTTTTCATGGTTTTACTTCTTTGATTATTTTAGTTGTTGGTTTTGGAGGGGATTTGGTAACTTTAGTTGTCTTGATGGGTTTAGGTGTTTAAGGGTTAATTAATTTAGAGGAGGTTTTTATTGGCTGGGTATAAGTTTTAGTTGGTTTATAAGGGTTAGGTTGGTTTGATAAAGAAGGGGTTAGAAGTTATAGTTTGGTTCCCTTACCTTTATCTTTACCTCTAACAAAAATTTCCAAAATTGGCGATTGGGTGGATGAAGTCATATTCTTTTGTGAGATATATTCCAAAGAGGGGGTGGATAGTTATATGATAGGGGAGGTAGGTGTGGTATCCTCCAATGGAAGTGTGGGTACAGTGGCTTCCTTTGTTTGGGTGTCTAATGGAATAGGAGGTAGTTTCTCATTTTCCATTAGGGGGATGGGGAAAGAGGTGGTTGAGGTAATTTTTCTTCAACAATGGGTTCATTATTAACCACATTAATCATATGTGCCTCATGGGATGGTTCTAGTTTATTGTCATAATAAGGGGTAGAGAAAGGGTGATTAGGAAAAGGCTTAAAAAATATGTCAAGGGCCTAGTTTGGTGGTGCATTAGGATTGTCCAATGTAAGCTCCCCTTTTTCAATGAGGGATTGGATAAGGTATTTTAAGATGTTACAACTATTAATGTCATGTCTTATGACTCAAGGAAACGTATAATGGTCATTCTCATTATACCAACCCCGTATGGGGTGAGAAGAATTAAACTATTGGGGTGGTTTAACTGGTAGAAGTTGGATGATATTGGATTTTAGTAACTTTTCTAAAATAGAAGGATAGGGATTCCCCATTGGAGTTAATTACTTATGATTATTCCAAGTTTGGTTCCTTTGGTTTTGGATTGAATAATTAAAAGAGTCAAAGGTTTGGTTCCTTGAATTTTTTGGTTGGTAGATGGTGGTGGTGTAGCTTTGAGGACAATGGTGATAGAAATTGCTTTGTTTTTAGTGTTGGGATTGGTTTAGTTTGGAAATAAAGGTTCATTAGGTTTTTAAGTTGAGTTCTTGATTTTAAAATTTAACCTTCCTTCATGAAGGGCTTCATTCTCTATTTTTTGAGCCATAATGCAAGCTTCATCAAAGGTTTGAAAGCTTTGGACACGCAATGTGGATGAAATGTGTTTTGCACATTTCCAAATGAAGAGATATATAAGCTCAAGTTGAGGCAATGAAAAGTAAATTTGGTTTATTAGGCTCATCCAACGAGCCACAAAATTGGCAATGGATTCATCATCGACTTTCCAAATGGAATAGAGGTTGGTAATAGAAACTTTCTTGGATATATTGATTGAAAAGTGATCCAAGACATTTTTTTCTAATTGGGGGAAAGAAAGGATGGAATGTTTGGGTATGGCACTATATCAATCTAATGCTAGTCTAGATAATGACATAAGAAAGGTATAGAGGAGAAAAACATCATCATGGGAAATAAAGTAACATGAATGCATAAATTCTCTTAAATATTGTTGAGGGTCTTCTTTACTAATAAACTTGTAAAATTTTGAAAGTTTTCACTGGGCCAAATAAGGTCTACTAGGGACCAAAGCATGAATAGTATCACTGAAAATTTGATCATAAGATTAAAGATTATGGGTTCTAGAGATGGATGACTCAAGGGTAGTCATCTTGTCCATTATCAACTTCATGAAGTATTCTTGAGGTTGTTAGGATGCATAGTTATATGGCATGTTATGTTGAGGTTGGGCAATGTGTAAATAACTAGTAGATGGTTGAGATGACTCCAAATATTAGTATGTGGTTTTTAGATGTTGGGTGGAAGATATATATTGGTATGTATATGTTAATAGTTGGGTAGATTTAGGTGGTTGGGTAGTAGGCATATGCCCTTGTGAGTTATGAAGATAGCTATAGGTTATGTGTTGGGTTAGTGATTGGGTTAGTGGCCGATGGAAGGATGGTGAATCTTATGCTGATTGGTGTAACATGGAGTGTATGGACACCTCAAAGCTTGGAATTAGATTAGTGTTTGATGGATTTGAGGTAACAAGAGAAATATGGGTAGTGTTAGAGGTAGGCAATCCTATTATGAGGGAGTGATTAGTAAGAGGCATAAGGTTAGTGGTAGTTTGGGTCTATGGATTAGTTTTGAGGGAGTTGTTGGTTGATGATAATGTTTGGGAAATTAAAGGTTGAGTATTTATCATGGTATTGGAGGTATCCCCCATGAGGTGGAGAGGATTACCATAAGGTGGATCTATGGGCAAATTTGAAATCAGGATTTGGTAAGACATGGTTCTTAGGTAGTGTTGTAAGGCTGCATGGTTATTGTTTAGGAAAGTTGAAAAATATGCATCTCATAAGAATACCTGAGTAGGAATTCTAATAGAGAGGGGATTTTATGGGTTTGAAAGTGTGTTCCATGGATGAAGATGTGGGAGTTGGTGACAGTTGAGTTGGTGGTGGGTTTTGTTCCTTGAGGTCTTTTTATGGTTGGCAAGTGAGAACCATATGATAAAATAAGAAAAGGATAATACATTATCACACCTCAAACAAAAATAAATAAATAAAAAGACTCAAGGAAAATAATTCATTCACTAAGATTGCATTAAATATTAAGATTATTTTTACTCTCTCTTTTGGCTTATGCCTTAAAAAAGTGTGAAGAGGAAATTGGCTTGAATAGGTCCTAAATAAGGTAGTCTATATTTGGTCTTTGGTTATGTTTAGGCACTCAATATAAGTTTGTATTAGTCTGAGTACATATCCTAGTACTTTGGGCTTGCTCCCCTCGTCATAATCTTGTAGCTAGTGTGGGTGCTTAGCCAATATGTACCAGTTTCCAAAGTTTATACCAAAATAGAGAACTAAGTTGGTTATCCCCTCGATGATTAAATCCAAGTAAGATAATCAAGAAAGGGTAATGTGATATGCTAGGTGATGAAATACTAGTTAATCCTTGTCTCAATTGTGTTTTTATTTTTTTTGTGCAAGTGGTTTGGTTTGTCTAGCATTTGTGAACTACATTTAATTTGATTTGCTTAATTAATATAGGTGAACTAGAAACAAGAAAGAAAATAATGGATGCAAGCTTTATTTTAAATCCAAAACAAATTTTATATTTATTTAAATGCATAAAAAATATTTAAATGAAATATAAATTCAAGATGAAAATGTATGTCCTAATCCTAAGATGATTTCTCCTATGTCTTTTTAAAAATGCAAGGAAAATAAACTGACTTTTCAAAAATAAAATTACAACTATAACTTGTGTTTTTATTTTGTATTAAGAAAGAAAGAAAGCCTATTTTTTATAAAATCTAACTTAATGACTTTCACTAATGCAATTATAAATGTACTAAAACATATATGAACCCAAGAAAACTTAAGTGTCCCAATAGGTGTGCCAAAATGCCTATATCTAATTTTTACTTTTTCCTAAGTGTGAAAAGAATAAACTAGTGGATAAGGGTGTGTAGAAGAATACCTATTAAATGTGCACGTGTTGAATATAGAATTTATGAAAAATCATATTTAGCTAGGGAATAATGACATGAAATTATAAATCACTACCACAAAACTTATTAGTTAGACAATTAGTTGGATGGATTGCCTAGCGTGAGCTAGATCCTAGAAGTGAAAGCTTTCTAGGAGGATGTCAATCCACCTTATTTAAACATTTAAGTTGGTAAATGAAAATAGAAATATTTGCATAAAATGATACAAAAATGAAAATAATAATAATAAATAACAAAAAATTAATTAAGAAAAATAAATGCTTTGCTTAGATGGCTAAAATAAAGCAACAAATTTAAATAATGCTAATACTGAAAATCAGTTAAAACAAAGTTATGGTTTTTGGTTTGGATTGATTTCATAAAGGTCAAAAGAATGATTTGGTTGGGGTTTGGAAATATTTTATATGGTTAATGGAAATATGTTCAAGAAAAAAAGAGGGATACATGGTTAAAAAGAGGGCCAAGAAGGCAAAGGGACAAATGGTCAAAGTGAGGCTAAGAAGGCAAAGGGGTAAAGGGTGATCAAGTGGGAAAAGAGATACGGGTAAGAGGATAAAATGAAAAGAGGGTAAGTAAGGAAGAAAATGAAATAAGAAGGCCAAAGGGAAAGGAATAAATAAATTAAGATAGCTAAAAAACAATATTATCTCAATGCTTGAAGATGTTTTTTGATGAAGATTGGTTTGTTGAAGATCCTTGATGATTTTGACAGAGTTTCATTGCTTCATGCTCTTTTCCTCTAATATGTGGATGACTTCTATAATGATAACTTCCTTAGAAAACCTACAAAAATATGTTAATAAAAAAATACTAACTTACCCCTTAACATTGAGTGAATGAGAGGGGGATATTTATATCATTTATTGTGAAAAATCATGCCAAAATAGGAATAGTAGAAGTATTGTACCATTTTACATGTAGTGGATGAATGAGTCAAAGATGAAGTTGGTGGGGATTCCCATTTTGGTTAGTGAGTCTCCCACCTTGCACATGAATCCAATTTTGAATGGGAATCATGCACATGGGTTTATATGAGACCAAAGACTTTTCACCACCCTTACTTGTCTTCATTCAAGCACTTAAAGAGATGGCACACAAAATGTGGCACCATTTTCTATGTGGTTCATGAATTAGTCAAAAATGAGGTTGGTGAGGATTCCCATTTGGGTTAGTGAGTCTCCCATTTAGGATAAAAGGTCAAAAATGGGTACCCTTTATCTTTCCCAAAGAACTAAAGAGGTAGGTATCTCATTTTGAATGCTACTTTCATGTGTGAAGGAAAAATACATGTTTAATGATGGCCCTTTAAGGGGAAATTCACAATATTTTAAGGGGGGTCTTTGTGATGCTTAAATGAGGTCATTAAGCACCTTGGGAAAGGGTACTAGGTGGGGTATGATGTCCCACATCAATAAACCTCACTTCTAAGCCATGTCACATGCCATATCACCTTTCATGTCACATACCATGTCACTTACCATGTCATCATGAATAGTGATAGTGAATAGTACTTTCAAATAGTAATTTTTAATAGTACTATGTGACTAAGAGAATAGTGATTTGGTTAGGTTAAAAGGGATTGGGTAAGGTTTAAGGAGGTTTAGGGGGTCTTTAGGGGGTTATGAGGCATTAGTTCATCAAAAATTGTAAGTGTGTAGTTTTTTTGTGTCTACACCTTTAACTAAATTAGGAATAATACACAAATATTCCCAAAAAATTTAAATGAACAATCATGTTTTATCCTAATTTTTAATATTAGACATCATTTGCAGTCAATCAAAGATTATAAAATCAATGTTTAATGTATTTGGTTATATTTACTATTTTCAACACATTGCACTTGTCAATCTATTTTAGTTAATTCTACTTTACATTTAGATTTGTTCTAAATGTCATATATTACCACTTTGAATAAATCTATCAAGTTTTATACCTATTAAACAACATTCATTTGTTAAATAAAAAATATGGTAAAATAGTTTTTTATTTCAAAAGAGGACATTTTATTTTTTATTTTTTTCTAAATAATAATAATTAAATATAGATAATAAAACTCAATTGATGTTGATGGATCATTCATCCAAGGTTAAGAATTTATAACCTAAGAAGATCAGGGATTTTGAAAAAAACTATGTAAGTCTTTTAGTTTTTTCTAAAAGATCTAATCTTATTACATAATGGACTGTGAAATCCTTAGATTTATAAACATTTATAACCCAATTATGTGCATTTGCAAATCAGTAACTCATACATAAAATTATTAAATATAACCTATATATCATCTACATGACTAATGTAAGTACCTTACATTGAATTTATCTATATATAACATAACATAACCCATATATAGATCCTCCTTTAGACTATTATTTATTAACTTTTTTCCTGCCAAATCCACTATAATTTGGATAAGATTGTTACTTAAAAATTTACTAACAGAA